>NC_069456.1:6125527-6248027 GCF_026875155.1 Cherax quadricarinatus
CGAGGATGGAGAGGCAGAGAGTACGAGGGAGGGGCAGGGAGTTGGGTGGGAGGGAAGGAGGAAGGGGCAGATAGAAGGAAGAGGGTGTATACGAGAGAGGGAGGGGGGGGGTACGGGCAGGAAAAAGAAAATAGGGAAAGGGTGAGAGGAAAAGCAGAGGGAAGAGGCAGGAGAAAGGAAGAAAGTGGGAAGAGAAACAAGGCTGGATAAAAGAAGAAAGAAGAGGAAGCATGAGAACACTTCTGTACTCCATAGGCCTACTGGCCTATGCTGGGACGCTCCATATTTATGCTAAATTATTTCCATTCATGTGTCAATCTTTCTAAATAACTTTGAATGCCGTTTTTTGTCCCTTCCAGGCAGGTGACTTGGTGCTAGTGAAGGGCTCCTCTTCCAGGAAATTGAGCCACTCTCATACCTTGGATCGACCATGGGGTAACATAGCATAAAAGGCTTGTAAATGGAATAACTGTATGAGTGGGCAGATGGGCATTTAACTTCTTAACGAAGAGAATCCAAAAAACAATAGTGAACTGGAAAATGTATGTGAATACTAACATGTTGAAATGGTGTCTTCCTTGTCATATACATCATATCTGTCAGACACAGCACTTTCTTTAACCTGTCGGGTTTCTAAATCATTCATAGCTCGTTTAACGCTGAGAACACTTGAAATTCCTCTAACTGTACTCCCTATAAACTAGGAGATAAAGACACTCCTGGAAGACTCAGGCGATTAATGTTATCTTCTTTTGTGTGTTATCTAGGGATTAATGTTATCTTCGTATGTTATCCCAAGAATTAGGCAAGCTTGCCTAATTCTTGGGCACGACCTACTTCCACATTGAACAAATGTGACACCACCTATGACTGCTGCACCTCTCCTACCAACGGTTTATAAGCTCCTTCTCCGCACGTATGCCGTATTCTATTCAAGATTGATGGACTGACCACATCGACTCAAGGTTGAGGGACTGATTACCTCATTCTCCTCCTGTTCTTCAAGATTCTCCTTTGTATGGACTGATGAAGCCACTGTGTGGCGAAACGTTTCCTCAATAAAGATACCCAAGAGTTGCATATGTGTCTAATTTATCAACATGTCGGTTCTCTGAACCATTCATCTACAAACCTTTCTCTGTATTGGACTGAAGAAGACACATGCTGGCGAAACGTTTCCTCAATAAAGATTCCCAGATGTTGCACTAGTGTCTCATTTATCAGCTTGTAGGTTTCCTAAACCATTTATACAAATCCAAAAAATTATCTTCAGTACTTTTTGATAAGCAGGTTTCAGTAGGCCTACTGCAGGACTACTTATGTTCTCATATTTTTATCTAACCTATATAAAGGAGAAGCGAGAGAGAGGAAAGAGAGAGGGAAAGAGAGAGAGAGAGAGCGAGAGAGAGAGAGAGAGAGAGAGAGAGAGAGAGAGAGAGAGAGAGAGAGAGAGAGAGGAGAGAGAGAGAGAGAGAGAGAGAGAGAGAGAGAGAGAGAGAGAGAGAGAGAGAGAGAGAGAGAGAGAGAGAGAGAGAGAGAGAGAGAGAGAGAGAGACAGAGAGAGACAGAGAGAGAGAGAGAGAGAGAGAGAGAGAGAGAGAGAGAGAGAGAGAGAGAGAGGAGAGGAGAGAGAGAGAGAGAGAGAGAGAGAGAGAGAGAGAAAACAGAGAGACAGAGAGAGAGAGAGACAGAGAGACAAACAGACAGAGGAGAGAGGAGTCCACACGCACAACCTGGCTATGGGAAAGAGGTAATTGGCCAGCCCTTTGCTCTGAGCTCGCCACCACCAATTGGAATGCCCTTCTCCAAGGGGATGTTGACAACCAAGTGAAAGCCTTCACTGGACATATCCTTATTCTACAACAAGAACACATTCCTCTCCGGCAATATGTGACGAAGCCTACAGATCAGCCTTGGTGTGGCTTTTGTTGTAAAGAGGCTGCTACTGTCAAGTACAAAGCATGGCGAAGGTATAAGAGACATCCTACCACCTATAACAGGAACTTGCACAGGCAAGCCTGTAGGCATATGGGTGACGTTCAAAAGTGGGCCATTGCAAAGGGGAGGGGGGACACAAAAGAAAGCTAGATCAGGTAGGGAGGCCCCAAAACCCTGGTGGCCCCCTGGTCAAGGGGACAGACAAGGTTGTCTCCCCTGATGAACTCATTCCCCCTCAAATCGACGGGATGGGACCATTACTGTAGTCAAAGAAGGCGGCCTGTTTCCCGAACACTTTGTCCCAAAAATGAAATTTCCGACCCGCAAGGGACCCCCCTTTGGGTAGCTGCAAGAACGTGTAAAAATTGTCAGTGGGACAAAAAAGGCGGGGGGGTGCTTTTCCTTTCTTAAATCGTTGACCAAGAAAAGGTGGGGGCCCAGAGAATTTGACCCCAGTTTGCTGAGATGTGCAGACAGTAGCAGCCCCTTAACTGATCTTTCAGAAATGCCTGTACGTGTAATGGCCCTCTTGTGGAAAAAGCGGCAAATGTGCCCCCTTTTTAAAAAAAAGAGAGCAGAGCAGAAAAATCAGCAACACGCCAGTGTCACCCCTGTAAATCACTGGTAAGCCCTTGAGACAATAATTCAAGACAAAGACAGATTTTTTTGATTTCCACCACTACTTTGTGTTCGTCATATGGCTTCAGGAAAAGGTTACTCTGTGCTGATTGTTGTTAAACCTCTCCACTAAGTGGCCCCGTCTGGTGAACCCAAAGTCGCTGTGTGGTAGCATGGAAGCTGGTGCTTTGCCCGGGTGTGGCCCCGGGGGGCCTCTTAACAAAACTTCAAGCAGGGAAATTGCAGGCTTGCATGTTCCTCAGTGTTACCTTCTGGTAGTTTTAAAGGGGTTGTTTGAATGGAAGGGAATCGAAAGATTTTCCTATTGGGGCAAGTTTTCCCACAAGGAGGTGCTGGGACCATTGTTGGGGGATTTACTTAAAGGCCTTCTTCACCCATCCCAAAACCCCATCATATGAAAACTGTACAGACTTTCACTTACCCGGAAAGAAATCCCAGCCCCGGGTGCAAAATTTTACTTCCCATCTATTTCCCCAAGGGTTAGCTCTTGCTGGTGATTGATGTAGCTTGGGGGGTTTGGCTTTCTTCCCCGGGATAAGTAATGTCAGTTTTTAGTAGTCGCATATCAGGGGTTTGGGATGGTGAGAAGGTCTTTTGGTAGCATTCCATAACAATGGTCCAGCCCCCGTTCTTTGTGGAACCCTTGCCCCCTTGGCAAGTGTTGGTACGGGAGAAAATTTGAATCTTGGGGTGAAGTTTGATCCAAACAACCACGAAGAACCCAGTTGTAAATCTGAAAAAACAAGGCACCCGGGAAGCTTTATAGCATTTCCCCGTATCTCGTATCTGTTGCAGTGGGGGGGGAAAGTTCTGTGAGGCACAAGTACGCTCCACCTTGAGTTTGCTCCATTTCTTGTTTCCCTGCCCCCCCCCCTCTCTTTGCTAGCGGGGACGAGTGGGAAAAACGAACAAGTCGCGTCTTCTTTTGGGAAAAAAACCCTGGATAGATCTGTCATTTCAGGACCCTTCAAAAAAAAAGGAGGGTTGTGGGGGGCCCTTTGTCATGTACAAGGCCAATATTGTAAAAGTACCCCCTTTGGGACCACTTCGAGGACAGCTTTTGAAAAAGTTTTTTGACAAAAGACGGGCAGAAAAAAGCAACTTACCTGGCTGTCCCCTCCCCAGAATTTTCCCCCATCAAATCATTATACCAGGGGGATGAGTATGGAAACTTCGTACGCATAATGTGTCAACGAGATAAAGTCGTTGATCAAATAAAAAATGCTGGCCCACGATGGCTCCAAATTCACCCTTTTTCCCATTTGTTTGTTCATAAACAATAAAAATGTTTTTAAAATGATGATGTAGGTAACGCTTTTTTTCCCCAATAAGTTGGGGAAACCCTTACCTGTAAATAGTTGTCAATAAAGTAGGGATCCCTTTAGCCCTTTTCAAATCTTGTAAAAAAAAAAAGAGAGAGAGGAGAGATAAGAGAGAGGGGGAGAGAGAGGGAGAGAGGGGAAAGGGGAGAGGGGAGAGAGAGGAGGAGAGAGAGGAAGGGGTGAAAAGGGGGAGGGAAAAAAGGGGAGAGGGAGGAGAGAGAGGGAAGAGAGAGAGGAGAGAGAAGAAGGAGAGAGAGAGAGAGAGAGAAGAACAAACATTGTACCGAGTTCAAGAAAGGGTTATAGGGGGAAGATGGTGACCTCCCGTGGTGGGGTCCCAGAGGTCAACACCCCCCGCCCCTTCCCAAAAGACCGAAAGACCTTACTAATTGCCTTACATGCCCCCCCACAGCGTGATAATGGTTGTAACCACCTGATGACAACCCACCCTGTCCAAACGGGCAAATCAATTGCCAGTTTGGTGTAGCGGTGGGGTTTGGGTTTTTAGGAAACTGGGGAGACTTTCCCCAGCTGAGTCTCAGCCATGTAATGATTGTAGATAAAGGTTTGTGAAACCCAGAGTGATAAATCAGAAAATGTGCAGTACTTGGGTCCTTTATTGAGGAAACGTTTCGCTCCGCGGTTATCAGTCCTGTAGAAAAAACTACTAACGCTTGGATGGTTTCCACTATGACCCGCCCCGTCCTGGTTCCCCTCACACTCACCTGCTTAATTATAAGGGCATTCTCCCACCTATGCTGTACATTTTACAAAATTTATGGGTGAACACATCGATTCCAGGCTAAGGGGGTGATTACCTCAATTCCCCCTGTTTTTAAACTTTTTTTTTGTATTGGGGTGAGGAAGCACTGTGTGGCGAAAGTTTCCTCGTAAAGATACTCAAATTTGCACATGTGTCTAATTCTTTAACATTTGGGTGTCTTTATCTGGAAAAGTATCGCCAGCCAGGACTTCTTCAGTGCAACATAGAGAAACGGTGGAAAAATGGGGGAGTGTGAGGTAATCAGTCCCCCAGCCTGGTCGGTGTTCAGTCCCTTAATCGTGATTAATCAAGACTGAGGAGTGAACACACCCCGGAGAACATTTGGGTCCATGTCAGGAACAAGAAGAGGCGTTGTAAATTTTTCTTTAACAGTTCCATACAGGGGATTTGCCAGGCATTTCCCCCTAACCCCCTTAACCCGTTCCCTTCCATTAATCCTTAACCCATTAATCTCATCCCTTTTAAAATATTCAATGGGCACAAGGTGACGAAAAGAAAAACACGAAACCCCGTGACAGTATTAACAGTTTAACAACATTATTAACAAAAGGTATTAACAAGAAAAAGACAATATATTACACGCAAGAACACGCCACTACCCCCCCCCCCTCCAACGGCAACAAAAAGGAGCAGTGGCAACAAAAAATAACAGTAAGAACAGAACAACAACAGTGTCGACTGTAAAAACGGTGTAAATATGTTGGGAGACAGAAGAAAAAAGAGTAATGCAACAACAGCAACGGTGACATCAATAAAAAACATGTACTTTAAAAAAAATAACAGGCAACAACAGTAAAAACAATAAAAAACAATTTAAAAAGTAACAATAGCAGCGTAGTAAAAGCCCCGCAATAGTGTAATAGCAGCAGCAAAAACAGTAAAAACAGCAGCAACAACAGTAACAACAGTAACAATAAAGGCAACAGAAACAATAAAAACAAAGGCAACAGTACAGTAACAAAAGTAACAACAACTGTATAATAATAAAAGCAACAATAACAGGAACAACAACAAAACAACAGTAACAGCAACAATAATAACAACAGTAACAGCAACAATAACAACAGCAACAATAACAGTAACAGCAACAATAACAGTAACAGAAATAGTAGCAATAGCAACAATCACAACAATAATAGCAACAACAACAACAACAACAACAACAACAACAATAGCAATAGCAGCCACAAAAATCCCTGCACCAGACCCATAAAGAAGGTATAAACAAGACAATGAATCAAAACAAAAGAGCAAACAGTCTCGAAGAGTTTTCAGAGGAGAATTTGATCCCATTCAAGAGTTTCAATCCCTTATAAGTGGCCTCCCGCCTTTAGCTGCGGCTGGCGACAATAAAACATCAGATGTGGTTAAGGGATCGGATCCTGTGGGCGAGGATGATCCGAAAATTGGTTAAGCCAGTGATTCTTTTCCCTACATTGTTTCAGAGAGAGAGAGAGAGAGAGAGAGAGAGAGAGAGAGGAGAGAGAGAGAGACAGACAGACAGACAGAGATTGATTAATTTATTCTTCCTGCTGTACCCTACATGCTGATTAACTGGAATTATAGTGTTAATAATAATAATAAATAATTTAAAAACTATTATTTTTAATTATTATTATCATTAATACCAATATTATAATAATTGCTTTGTAAAATTTTTTAATAACAATAATTATTATTTTTGACACCAATATCATAGTAACAATTGTTCTGATGTTTTAAAAATAAAAATAATAATAATAATTTAAAAATTTAATTTAAAAAATAATAATAATAATAATAATAATAATAATAAAAATTTAAAAATTTTCATATTTATTATTACAATATTCAGAATAATTAAATATATAATAATATTAAATTGGTCGGTAACTATTTTCTTAAAGATATAAGACAGTGTTTAGAGATAGCTCTGCCGTTCACTGAGGAAAATAACCGGTAATAAAAGGCTTAGCCGAATTTTCTCGTTTATCCGTAATACGATGGAAAATGGGATGCCACGGTATTTATAAAACAATAGCGATAATAGCCTTTAAATTAGAGTCATTAACGTTATGTATGAAAGTGGGTTCGGGAGGAGGAAGAAGGAGGGAGGGGTTAACGAAGGGAGAATAAGGAGAAAGCGATTAAGAGAGATGAGTAGTGTGTGATAGACAGAGGAGGTCAGCTACACTGACGTTAACAGCCAACTCGTCAATTTCAACCGTTGCTTAGTCTACTAATTATCGGAGGGAGAGAGAGAGAGAAATAATTCGGCCAATCATGACGTGGGACATCAATAACTGAGAAGACGCGGGAATCCTTCCCCGCCAATTACTGTGCGCCATAAAAACAAAGGCGCGCGCGGGACACCCGGCCAATCAGCGCCCGCCGAGACCACTTGTAAACAAATCTTTAACCAATCAAATCACTCCCGGGATATCACTCCCTTCTTCACCTTCAGCCAATCAGCGCCCTCACATATCACTTGTAAACAAACCTTCAGCCAATACAAATCACTCCCAGGAGATGACGCGCAAGGGGATGCCAAGCTCACTAGAGCGGATTCCAGCGCACTAGACACAAAGACAAAGCTTCGCTCCGTGTAGAGCTTTATCATGCTATTGACTTGATGAAGCTCTACCAAGCATGCTTATACTGTGTCGCTCTTCTGTCTGTTAGTGTAGAGATTTATCGTATCATTGACTTGGTCAGGCTCCACAGAGTAGGCTTCCACTGTGACAGTGTTTCATTGTGTAAAGATTTAACATACTATTGATTTGACTAAGCTCTACAAAGCAAGCTTATAGTGCTGCAGCGCTTGGCTCTGTGTAAGGCTTTATCATGTCATTGACTTGTAAAGCTCTATAAAGCAGGCTTCCACTGTGACAATGCTTTGTTGTGTAGAGCTTTAACATGCTACTGATTTGACTAAGCTCCTACATTATTATAATCATAACGAAGGGCCAAACCTTAAGGGTCGACCAGCGCTGTCTAAGCTCTACATAGTAACCTTACAGTGCGGCAGCTCTTGGCTCTGTGTGGGGCTTTATCATGTCATTGAGCGAATGAGCTCTACACAGAGCAAAAAATCACAGTAAAAGCCTTTTTCCACTCCTCTCTTCTTCCTTCAACACATTCCAAAGGCGGTCATCACCTGGGACATTTATTGCCCAGGCATCAACGTTTTACTGATTCAGTTGTACACTTCATTAAATGGCCTTTATAATCCGATTTCAGATCTTTCACACTATCAGATATATTTCCCCAAGCTCAATCATCTTTTTCACTTACGATAATTTTTTTTTTAAAACTCAGTAAACTCTATCTCTTTAAAGCTCCCATGTGTGTTTTTTTTTGCGGGGGGGGGGATCAACGGGGAAAATTGCGTCTAAAATTTAAAAAGCCCATATTTATAAATGGCATTCCATGGACAGTCTCATTTTGACTACTTTTAGATCGCATTCGCAAAGGGATCAATCTATAGAGAGGAGCTTCATGACAGAGCTTACTGTGTGTGTCATTCTTATCCGGCTTTCTCTGTTGTCATTCGTACTAAACACAAGAGGGATGTAGATTGGGCGAGTCTTAAGGGGAATGAGTGTTTTGTGTTTGTGTGTGTGTGTGTGTGTGTGTGTGTGTGTGTGTGTGTGTGTGTGGTGTGTGTGTGTGTGTGTGTGTGTGTGTGTGTGTGTGTGTGTGGGGTGTGTATGTTTTGTGACATAATATCTTGAGTCCAGCCACTGGAGAATGTGTAATGTGTGAGGATACGAGTGGAAGGTGGAATGGTGGAGTGGTGGGTTATGAATGGTGGAGTAGAGGGTAGGGAATGGTGGCGTGGAGAGTATGGAATGGTGGAGTGGAGGGTAGAAATGGGGGAGTGGAGGGTAGGAAAATGGTGAAGTGGAGGGTGGGAAATGTTGGAGTGGAGGGTAGGAATGGTGGAGTGGAGGGTAGGGAATGGTGGCATGGAGAGTATGGAATGGTGGAGTGGAGGGTAGGAATGGTGAAGTGGAGGGTAGGAATGGAGGGTGAAAATGGAGGGTGTGAGGGAGCAGAAATGTAATCTAAGGTGGGAGTAGAGAAAAAGGAGGGAAGGGAGAAAGGGGAAAATGAGAGAGGGAGTAAAGGGAGGAGGAAAGGGAAGAAGTAAGTGAAGAGGGAGGGAGGGAGTAAAGGAGGAGGAGGGAAGGGATAAAGGGAGTGAGAGAGGGAGTGTAAAGGGAAAGGCAAGGGAGTAAAGTGAGAGGGAAGGGAGGGAGTAAAGAAAGATGAGGGAAGGGAGGGAAAGGGGGAGGGAAGGGAAGTAGTAAAGAGAGAGGGAAGGGAGGGAACAAAGGGAAAGAATGGGAGTAATGAAGAAAGGAGGTGATAGAAACAGGAATTGGTTGATAAGAGAAGGGTGATGGGAGGGGAGGAAGAGATGTGAGGGGGGAATGTGTGGGGGAAAGGGGTTTACGGGAAGGGGTGAGGGGTGATGGGGGGGGAGGGGTGAAGGATAGGGGTGACGGGTAAGGGGTGACGGTGAGGTTTGACGTGAGGGGGACGGGGAAGGGGAATGGTGACGGGGAGGGGAGGGGTGGCGGGGAGGGGGGGGGGTGACGGGGGGGGGGTGACGAGGGAGGTGTAGAGGGAGGGGTGACGAGGAGGGGTAGGGGGAGGGGTGACTTCGCGTGATTTTTAACCATCACAGCATGATAACGATTTTCATAATTACCTGCTTCACGTCCCCTCCCTACCTCCCTCCCTCCCTTACTCTCCCTCCCTTACTCTCACCCTCCCTCATTCTCACCTTCTTTCACTCTCCGTTTTCCCCTCCCCCTCTTATTCTCCTTCACTTTCTCTCCCTCTCTTCCCCTCTCTGCCTCCCTTCTCTCCTCCTTACTCTCCCACTTTGCTCTTCTCTTTACTTTTCCCTCCATTACTTCCCCCTCTCACTATATTAAATGTGAAAGTTTAAAGTCAGTTTTAAAAAAAAGATTCAAATTATTGCACTACAAAACCCATATTCACATTCTGTATATTAAATTAGGCAAATTAAACCTTACTTGGTCTATTAATTATCAATACAAATCTTCCCTTTAGGAATATTTCACCAGTGCTCTAAGTTTGAAGCCATTCAGTAGACGCATTTCTCATGTTATCCTGAGAGCAACATTTAGATTTTTGCTGCCTAAGTGGCTAGTGCACGTCATAGTCAACCTGTGGAGGGTTTGCGCAAGAGCGTATGGATACACAAGAGGCCTAAGAAAAAGGTCCCAAAAGGGTTTGCAGAAATGCATCTGTATTTATATCTACAGTTCACTTATCGGGTTGCAAAAAATTTAAGAAATTTGCTTAATATGTCTGGTAACTTTTTTCATTAATAAGATATCTTGACATGTAAACATGGTTATTATACTGTCTATCTCTATATTCCTAAAATAAGTGGACAATTAAGACATAGTGTTCAAGACAGTGGACCAGAGGGCTGGCCACGTACTCTGCATTTGGTATGATCATTCACCTGTGTGTCTGCCAAACTGCCACAATTTACTTGTAACCAAACCTTAGCCTGGCCACTACTACATTTTCGTCTGTTCACATCGGAAGTTGCTCCATAAACGTACTTATCTACATTCATGGCTATGTTCAAGCTTCTAATTACATACCCATAACATCCAGTTTCATTTTTTTACTTCTCTCCTAAAAGTTATTCCAAAAGCTAGACACATCTACACCCAAGTTATATTCTACATTTCCTTCTGGATACTCTTCTTGGCTAACTTTTTAACTTTATCAAGAAGGAGTAATCCAATGTGTGATGAGATCCATAGCATTTATACATTAATTCCCTTTCCCGGATTTTTGAGTGTCTATACCCGGTTTCTCCCAAAGAGCATAAATTTTTTAGAAATTTATTATGTGAGTGAAGAGCCTTCAATGTTTATATAGAATCAGTAATAATCATAGAGTCAAGTTCCCGTATTTTAAGTTAACTTTAGTGCCATTAAGATGGCAAACAATTCAATTTGCAGTGTAGACTCCCCGATGTTAATTATTTTTCCTAACTCAACAAACTTGTAAATCGTTTTTAAACAAGAGAGTGACAGCAAGTGCAGATGCTCCCCTGCCAGTAGACCCCTGCTGTGACCCATCAGTGTATGTAACTTGTGATAAAGAGCGAGGTGTATAATAAAAAACAAATAAATTAAATGGGCAAATTGACATCTACACACAGTAAAACATTTCGAATCCTTTTCTAAGCAGGTACAACTGTGCTGGAAGTGTGAGACAGGTCGGAAGGTTCAGTCTCGGTTTATAGCTTGGCAACATTGCTCTCTTTACATTTTTAAAAATTGAAAAAATTTGCCATTATATATCATACAAATAACCCGCACTTTGAAGAGAGGAGCTTACGACGACGTTTGGGTCCAACTCAGCCGAAACGTTATTGTAAGCTCCTCTCTTCTATGTGCGGGTTATTTGGTATCGTTCAGTCACGGTATTGTGCCTTGTTTTTTGTAATTACATATCACAGAAAAACTGATCCTTCGTCTAATTATATAACAAAACTACTGAAAGTCGAAGCCTACCCTACGGATCGTTTCAAGCCATCGCGCGGAAACCTGGAGCAACAAGTAATAAAAAACTACCAGAGTACAAAACTACCAGAGTACAAAACTACCAGAGTACAAAACTACCAGAGTACAAAACTGACTCTTTGGTAAAGAGGTTAAAAAAAAAATTTATTTAAGACTTGCTAAATTTGCGAAACTTAAAAAAAAAATTATATAAAAAACGAGTTTTACTTACTTTTTCATTTTCTTTCTTTTCAGTTATTATTTATTTTGGAAACTCTACAATCATCTCCCCCTTAAAGAAGGTTCCATGATGTTGGGGGAGGGCTCTTGATCTAAGGAATTGGACCAATGCTCCAATTCCTTGAATCGATCCTGAATACCTTCCATTTCCCGAGGTACTGCAATACCCTTGTGGGTTTAGCGCTCCCCGTGAATGTCATAATAATAATAATAATATCTACACTAATCTATAATTTTGCGTAATTGAAATTTGTGTACTTCCGATTATTATTATTATTATATTCATGGGGGAGCGCTAAACCCAGAGGATTATACATCACATGTGGGGGGAGGATAGAAGGCATTCAGGCTCAATTCAGGGAACTGGAGCACAGATCCAGTTCCCTAGATCAAGAGCCCTCACCAGCATCAAGGAACCTCCCTGGAGGGGTGAGTACTTCCGAGACAAACCACGTAGGGGTAAATTTTTTTGCAAACTAGCACTTATGGCACTTTTACTTAATGTTCAAAGCTTTTTCTAAGATACTTCAGTGCTAGAGGTTTGAAGCCAGTCGGTTGAAGTATTCATAAATAAGCTCGTGAAAACCAGTAACATAACAACTTACTTGCTTGATTTACTTTCCTACTTGGAATAAACCTTGGTAATAAATACCGACAAGTTGGTTTAGAAAGACACGTAAGCAAACACTATAACATATTTATTAGAAAACGTTTCGGTCCTGGGACCTTGATCACTTCTAACATACAGAGGTAGGAAGACATTATATATAGGCGGAGAGTGAGGTGTGACGCACGTGACCTGAGGAATGTCATAAGAACATAAGAATGGAGGAACACTGTAGAAGGCCTACTGGCCCATGCGAGGCAGGTCCTTATCAAAAACAACCTCTGCCTATGATGAGGACGGGTAGACGATGAAATCACGTGACTCCTGTGTTGTTGGGTTGGTGCTGCTTAAGTATCCCCTGTGGATTCTGTCCCAAGAAATATGTAGACGAGACAGGCAGAGATCTTGCAGTCCGCCTGAATGAGCATCGAAATGCCTCTAACAGAGACGATGTAAGGTACGCCTGTGTCCTCCACAGAGACTCCACGGGGCATTTGATGAACTGGAACGAGGCACAACTCGTTCTCACCGAACCAGACCTCAGACGCCGACGGTGCCTAGAAGCCTCACTAATCACCGTCACCGACACTATAGAACGCAACACTGGAAACTACAAAATTTTTCAAAAACATTGGCATACAAGATACTTAAGCAGCACCAACCCAACAACACAGGAGTCACGTGATTTCATCGTCTACCCGTCCTCATCATAGGCAGAGGTTGTTTTTGATAAGGACCTGCCTCGCATGGGCCAGTAGGCCTTCTACAGTGTTCCTCCATTCTTATGTTCTTATGACATTCCTCAGGTCACGTGCGTCACACCTCACTCTCCGCCTATATATAATGTCTTCCTACCTCTGTATGTTAGAAGTGATCAAGGTCCCAGGACCGAAACGTTTTCTAATAAATATGTTATAGTGTTTGCTTACGTGTCTTTCTAAACCAACTTTCCTACTTATCTTTCAGATTTAATGGATGAAAATCCGATAGTGAAGAACGTCCGGAATACGAACAGTCCGTTGTATCAGTATTCGGATATAACGGACAATCCGTAATATCCGAATACTGATTCCGAATACTGATCAATAAAACTGCCAAATTTACACCTACACAGCTAAAGATCGTTCCAATTTTGCCCGAAATACCCCGGCACGTTAGTAGCTTTCTTTGTACCCAACAACACGTATAAAATGTAGACATACATTGTAACCTATGCAAAGCAATAAATTTTTTCTTTGTCTTTGTCAGAGTAAGACGCAGCTGCACGTAACGTTGGTCCTCGATAAGACGAGGCGTCTCCCACGTAACGTTGGTCCTTGATAAGACGAGGCGTCTCCCACGTAACGTTGGTCCTTGATAAGACGAGGCGTCTCCCACGTAACGTTGGTCCTTGATAAGACGAGGCGTCTCCCACGTAACGTTGGTCCTTGATAAGACGAGGCGTCTCCCGTTATTCCACTCAAACTGATTTGTTAAATAAAATGAGTTTTATGGATTTTGCAACAGAAGGACCAGGGGGACGCATCCTGAGGAGGGTAGTACAACAGAAGAACCAGAGGGATGCATCCTGAGGAGGGAATTGCCACAGAAGGACCAGAGGGATGCATCCTGAGGAGGGTAGTACAACAGAAGAACCAGAGGGATGCATCCTGAGGAGGGTAGTACAACAGAAGAACCAGAGGGATGCATCCTGAGGAGGGAATTGCCACAGAAGGACCAGAGGGATGCATCCTGAGGAGGGTAGTACAACAGAAGAACCAGAGGGATGCATCCTGAGGAGGGAATTGCCACAGAAGGACCAGAGGGATGCATCCTGAGGAGGGTAGTACAACAGAAGAACCAGAGGGATGCATCCTGAGGAGGGAATTGCCACAGAAGGACCAGAGGGATGCATCCTGAGGAGGGTAGTACAACAGAAGAACCAGAGGGATGCATCCTGAGGAGGGTAGTACAACAGAAGAACCAGAGGGATGCATCCTGAGGAGGGAATTGCCACAGAAGGACCAGAGGGATGCATACTGCGGAAGGTAGCGCAAGTGCATAAGGATACTCAAAATATCAAGGAACTAAGCCTGCAAAAAGATTTACCAGGAGCACATCTGGATATATGCAATAAGTTCCCGGGGAACAGGTGATATCACCATATGCAGAACAACAACTGTGAAAAGAATGGCGAACTTCGAAGTGCTTTCGTGATTTCTCACATTATCAAGTAACTGCAAAAAAGAAACTTAGCAGAAAGGCACATAAGGACGACATTAAACCTCCGGTCAACTTACTACACATGACATGCTCATGATGATGTAGGTAGGTGATCAAGGACCTGTCAGACCAGCTTATATTGTACATGATGGTGTAGGTAGGTGATCAAGGACCTGTCAGAAAGCTTACATTGTACCCATGATTTAAGATTTTAACTTGTCTAATATATCTTATTTTCTTCCCAAAGTTTATTAATTATAAATGAATCCAATGTGTATAGTCCTGAAGCAATAACCATGTTAATTTAATTTTTTTTTTATGTAATTTGATTGTGTGATATTCGTGTCAACAAGTGATCTGTTAGATATAACTTTCTCGGTCTTTTGAAAATAAATTGGATGTCAATGTTGGTAGAATTATTTACAATATGTTAGGTAAAAAGGACACAAGTTAACTAGTTTGACATTTAATTGTGTCAACGTTTCGCTCTCCATGAGCTAACAGATTGACAGAACTCCTGAGGCGAAACGTTGCCATAAATTGGATGGTTAAAATCTCTCATATGAATAAAAAGAACATTAGAATCTTGTCCACGTCTAATACATCTGGATATATATTTACAATTTGTTCCATCTGTTGCAGGTAAATTTAGAATATTTGCTTCAGACGCTTGGTACATTATTTTCAGTAATAAGATACTGTCTATCTCTGTATTTCTCATTAAGTAGACAATCACTCAAGAGTGTGTGATGTATATAAATGGTAAACAATGCTCACAAGATGGAGAATTAGACAAAAAACGCGATTCTAAAAGCTTAGAGATCTCCAGTGAATACTAGAAAGGACTGCCCTTCTAGCATCCAGCCTGTTACTGGGTTTTCGTAACAATTAGTCAGTATCCTTGTCCAATTATCCATTAGAATTCAGTATGATTCAACAGTGCTTCAGGATTACAACTGGTAGGCTACTAACTAGAGAAATTAAAATTTAATAAATTTATTAAGTCTAGAGGTATATTATCAAATTAAATTAAATTAATCACAGTAATTAAAATAATACCACTTCTCTCGTATACAATAGTATTGTGCTGAAAGCACATATCACATTTATAATTCTTAAGTACCGTCTGGTACATTAACATTTAATAAGATATTACAAATATGTACAAGTAAGTTTGTGTGTATGTGTGTAAGTGCTCTAATTAGTTCGCTATGTCTCACGACTCGACTAGACTTAAACAAGTGACTGACAAAGTCCTCAAATAAACTAACTTCTTAACCAACTGGCAGTCAGAACAGTCTGCTTGAACAATAAAAAGAATGCTAAGCCCAATAGCAATATAACAAGCAACTGAGACACAGAATCAGGAACAAGGAGATAATATAACGACACTAAGTAGGGACCATCAGCAGATCCTTCACAAGTCACCAAACTCCCATACTACTGAATCTAAGTTCAGCATAAGAAAATCCCCGACTGTGATAATACACAGAAACCAGTACAAGTTAGGTCAGAAGCTACAGCTCAGGACCTGAGTTGCTCAGAGTGTCTATGCGACACACAACCTCAGTACAATGTCGAAAATCACTAAGTCTATACAATGTTCTGTGAACAGAGTCTCCAGAACTAACAAAGCTACAGAGACGATCCTCCAACAAGAGCCAATAAGGGAGATTTAGGCACTTTGTCTGGAATACGTCCAACCACCCAGCGAGTCTAGACCAGACTGAATACTTCAGGCGAGGTGAGGACACCCCCTCCCCTCGATCACATGATAGCTCCGTGGGTCGCTGCCCAGCAAGAAGCCGGCAGTCTAACGAGCCACAAGCGATAATTACAGTAGTTAGACAATCAAGACTTGAACTGAGCACATAATATGTTACATCCTACATAGCCAACGGAAGCTAAGTCAAATAACAATATAAAGCAATACATTTACGATTTAGCTATTATCGCAAATATAAGCAATACAAAATTATATGAAAAGGTAATATACATTATATTCATAATCATAATATACATTATATATATTGCAACCCATTCAGGGGTTGCAACACTTTTGCATTTGACTTACTAGTGAGGAGCGAGTAAGGAGTTTTAAAATATGTGATGAAAAATGTATACAACTTTCCATGGTGGGGTGAAATGCTCTTGTTATCTACAGTGACACAGTACAAGAAAATTATAAAAAATTCATATAGTTATATGTTTTCACAATCCATTTAGATTTGTGTTTATTTACTTCTGTGCATTGAGCAAGAGTTACACTGCATGGTTCACTTCTTATAATTTTAATACCGAGTTCAGTGTTACTCTCAATTATTCTATCACAGATACTAGAAACAACAAGCTTTTTTCTTCATATTAAGAACCTTAGTATTTTTAGGATAGACAGGAATAGTTTTCAGGGTTTCGTTTTGCATTAATTCCAAGGGCTGGAGAGAATTTTTCTTAGGTTAAATTAACACGGGCGCAGTATAATCAATTAAGGATCTAATATAGACCAAGTATATCATTCTCACTATTCTCACATTCTCTCTATTCTCACATTAACACCCTACTTGGGGCTGTAGCTAACAACAGCTCTTAGAGCATTTAGCCTATCTTTGCATTTCTTATTTAGGTGCAGTTTGGTAGATTTATCGAAGTAAAGGTGTACTCCAAAATATCTAAGATTTAAGGCAGCTGGTGAATCAACCCTGCAAACAGATGGGTAGCGCATGTTGTTTGCTTGTTTATATCTCAGTCTGAGAAGTAAATGTGATGAGACTTAGTCGGTTGCATATTATTTTAATTTTATTAAGGATGATAGTCATTTTTAATCGCCTTGTTGCATGGATCAAAATGTCATCAGCATAACTTATAGCTGTATGTTTAAGTGAGGTGGGTAGAGTATGCTGTACTTGGTAGTGCTTTTAGGGAAGCATTAATCAGTACATTAAAAAGCATTTATTTAGTCTCTCTTCTAAAACTTTGGCACAGAACAGTGGATTTTATATATCATAGACAACATATTACACATCTGAGTTGGTTATCACCATTGCTCATTTCGATAGAAAAAAACTTTTGTTGCGATGTCAAAGGCAGATTTTAAATAAAATATGGTAAAACTAGTGGAAGAATGCTCACTGAGAAAGGTAGTAATACAATTTTTTACACTTTTGATCTTGTGGTACTGTCAGCCAGTATAGACAGCTTGTCATTGCGACAGGTCTAAAAGCATCAGGCTGTTGCAGCTCAGGAACAGGTGGTATTAGGAAGGACACTCCCAGATAACTTAGATTACACTGCGTTAAGAAGGGGTTAAGATTATTATAATTCAGTGGCGGATTGTCCATAGGAGCTGCAGAGCTGCAGTCCTCCCAGATGCTAACTGCCAGACGTATAACTTCATCAGCCTTACGGTAAAATAATTTGCAACTGACAAATATATTACAGGAGAAATATGTTGTATGTTGTTTTCAATGTATTTATATGCGATTTTTTTATTTTTTATTTTTTGTTGAAA
This sequence comes from Cherax quadricarinatus, assembly GCF_026875155.1. Taxonomy (NCBI): domain Eukaryota; kingdom Metazoa; phylum Arthropoda; class Malacostraca; order Decapoda; family Parastacidae; genus Cherax; species Cherax quadricarinatus. The sequence goes on from NC_069456.1 coordinate 6,143,310, forward strand.
CGAGATAAAAAATTATTAAAAATAAAAGTTTGATGCGGTACGATAGTATTGGTATTACTGGCGCTACGAGCAGCCAATCCATGATAACTTATCTTGGACTTGCCTTAAAGTTCTGAGAATATAGTAAATTATACCATCGTCTCCAAGGGTTCATTGATCGACCTTCATTCACCGCACTCACAAACCAGTAGTTAACGCACTGGCCTGTGAGTTTTAAGACTTACTTATCATGGGTTCAAACCTCACCCGTTCCCTGATTTATTTTCGTGGCTGGATATTTTGCCCCATTTATTTATGAGGTCATTAACTTTAAAAGGAAAAGGTAAAGCTATATTACTATCCTTTTTCCTAGCTATTTTATTTATACTGTTCCAGGTTAGATTGAAAGGGGAGGGTTAAGACCTGTCAGCTCACATTAGAAGCTTGGGTAGCTTCAGATATAGGATAGATAAATACATGAGTGAGAGGGATTTGAATGGGGCTGTCAAAGCTTATTCCTTGAGTTTGAGTTTGAGAAGAACCTGCCTAGCATGGGCCAGTAGGCCTGCTGCAGTGTTCATCCTTTATTATGCTCCTATTCCTTTTGACTGAGTTAGTTTTCTGTTCCATGCATTTGTAAGTCCAGTAAGAAAGTTTTGATTAACTAGGGACCTAAAGCCACGATTCACCTCACCAGGCCTACCTACATACAGAATTGACAAAATAAAACTTACTCAACTTAAAATCAATCTAAACCTTCTTTTAATCAAAACACAGTAGCGGAGAAAGTTTGAATCCGATCAAAAGAGATGTTATCCAGTTACCACAAAGAAACCAATACTCCTGGCAACATCGGATCAAAGCAATATAGGTCAGGATTCAGTGAAGTTGCCAGCGCATTACTAAGACCCGCGTTTGTACGTTGTCTCCTGGTGAAGACAATACTAACTAACCTTCAAGTACGTTAACAGGACATACCGTATTTTCCGTCATATAAGACGCGCTTCTTATCCCACAGAAAGTCTTGAAAAATCAGCCTGCGCCTTATATGCTCAAGGTCAGAGTACCCTTGTGTTACACTTTATCAGCTATTTACCAACGTTATGTTACAACTGTTTACAAACACCGTTATATGTCTTGTATGACTGTGCGCCTTATATGCCGAAAAATGCTGTAATATGCAATTTTATTGAGAAGACGTTTCGCCCACCAGATAATTTACCAGTTCACCGGTATATAATACCATTGATATTCAACTTAAAAATGTCTTATTATTAGGATTATGTAACTACAGCACATTAATTTGTCGAGGCAAAAATATTAACGTAAAATAAAATTCAAATGACTTTGAAGCTCTTGTGGAAGAGTTAGATAAGTTATGAAAGTGGAGTGACACAACAGATAATGGCACTGGCAGTCACCGAAAGCCGAGTCCAAGAAAATTAAGTAGGAGGATTATAAACAATTAGACAACTGGTCAAGTTATCTACATATAGTCTACATATATCTACATGTATAGTCTACATATATCTACATGTAGTCTACATATATCTACATGTAGTCTACATATATCTACATGTATAGTCTACATATATCTACATGTATAGTCTACATATATCTACATGTAGTCTACATATATCTACATGTAGTCTACATATATCTACATGTAGTCTACATATATCTACATGTAGTCTACATATATCTACATGTAGTCTACATATATCTACATGTAGTCTACATATATCTACATGTAGTCTACATATATCTACATGTAGTCTACATATATCTACATGTAGTCTACATATATCTACATGTAGTCTACATATATCTACATGTAGTCTACATATATCTACATGTATAGTCTACATATATCTACATATAGTCTACATATATCTACATGTATAGTCTACATATATCTACATGTAGTCTACATATATCTACATGTAGTCTACATATATCTACATGTATAGTCTACATATATCTACATGTATAGTCTACATATATCTACATGTATAGTCTACATATATCTACATGTAGTCTACATATATCTACATGTAGTCTACATATATCTACATGTATAGTCTACATATATCTACATGTAGTCTACATATATCTACATGTATAGTCTACATATATCTACATGTATAGTCTACATATATCTACATATAGTCTACATATATCTACATGTATAGTCTACATATATCTACATGTAGTCTACATATATCTACATGTATAGTCTACATATATCTACATGTAGTCTACATATATCTACATGTATAGTCTACATATATCTACATGTAGTCTACATATATCTACATGTATAGTCTACATATATCTACATGTATAGTCTACATATATCTACATGTAGTCTACATATATTTACATGTATAGTCTACATATATCTACATGTAGTCTACATAGATCTACATGTATAGTCTACATATATCTACATGTATAGTCTACATATATCTACATGTAGTCTACATATATCTACATGTATAGTCTACATATATCTACATGTATAGTCTACATATATTTACATGTAGTCTACATATATCTACATGTATAGTCTACATATATCTACATGTAGTCTACATATATCTACATGTATAGTCTACATATATCTACATGTAGTCTACATATATCTACATGTATAGTCTACATATATCTACATGTATAGTCTACATATATCTACATGTAGTCTACATATATCTACATGTATAGTTCTACATATATCTACATGTAGTCTACATAGATCTACATGTATAGTCTACATATATCTACATGTATAGTCTACATATATCTACATGTAGTCTACATATATCTACATGTATAGTCTACATATATCTACATGTATAGTCTACATATATCTACATGTAGTCTACATATATCTACATGTATAGTCTACATATATCTACATGTAGTCTACATATATCTACATGTATAGTCTACATATATCTACATGTAGTCTACATATATCTACATGTATAGTCTACATATATCTACATGTATAGTCTACATATATCTACATGTAGTCTACATATATCTACATGTATAGTCTACATATATCTACATGTAGTCTACATATATCTACATGTATAGTCTACATATATCTACATGTAGTCTACATATATCTACATGTATAGTCTACATATATCTACATTTAGTCTACATAGATCTACATGTATAGTCTACATATATCTACATTTAGTCTACATAGATCTACATGTATAGTCTACATATATCTACATATAGTCTACATATATCTACATGTAGTCTACATATATCTACATGTATAGTCTACATATATCTACATGTATAGTCTACATATATCTACATATAGTCTACATATATCTACATGTAGTCTACATATATCTACATGTATAGTCTACATATATCTACATTTAGTGTACATATATCTACATGTATAGTCTACATATATCTACATTTAGTGTACATATATCTACATGTATAGTCTACATATATCTACATTTAGTGTACATATATCTACATGTATAGTCTACATATATCTACATGTAGTCTACATATATCTACATGTATAGTCTACATATATCTACATGTATAGTCTACATATATCTACATGTAGTCTACATATATCTACATGTATAGTCTACATATATCTACATGTAGTCTACATATATCTACATGTATAGTCTACATATATCTACATGTAGTCTACATATATCTACATGTATAGTCTACATATATCTACATGTATAGTCTACATATATCTACATGTAGTCTACATATATCTACATGTAGTCTACATATATCTACATGTATAGTCTACATATTATCTACATGTATAGTCTACATATATCTACATGTATAGTCTACATATATCTACATGTAGTCTACATATATCTACATGTAGTCTACATATATCTACATGTATAGTCTACATATATCTACATGTAGTCTACATATATCTACATGTATAGTCTACATATATCTACATGTATAGTCTACATATATCTACATATAGTCTACATATATCTACATGTATAGTCTACATATATCTACATGTAGTCTACATATATCTACATGTATAGTCTACATATATCTACATGTAGTCTACATATATCTACATGTATAGTCTACATATATCTACATGTAGTCTACATATATCTACATGTATAGTCTACATATATCTACATGTATAGTCTACATATATCTACATGTAGTCTACATATATTTACATGTATAGTCTACATATATCTACATGTAGTCTACATAGATCTACATGTATAGTCTACATATATCTACATGTATAGTCTACATATATCTACATGTAGTCTACATATATCTACATGTATAGTCTACATATATCTACATGTATAGTCTACATATATCTACATGTAGTCTACATATATCTACATGTATAGTCTACATATATCTACATGTAGTCTACATATATCTACATGTATAGTCTACATATATCTACATGTAGTCTACTATATCTACATGTATAGTCTACATATATCTACATGTATAGTCTACATATATCTACATGTAGTCTACATATATCTACATGTATAGTCTACATATATCTACATGTAGTCTACATAGATCTACATGTATAGTCTACATATATCTACATGTATAGTCTACATATATCTACATGTAGTCTACATATATCTACATGTATAGTCTACATATATCTACATGTATAGTCTACATATATCTACATGTAGTCTACATATATCTACATGTATAGTCTACATATATCTACATGTAGTCTACATATATCTACATGTATAGTCTACATATATCTACATGTAGTCTACATATATCTACATGTATAGTCTACATATATCTACATGTATAGTCTACATATATCTACATGTAGTCTACATATATCTACATGTATAGTCTACATATATCTACATGTAGTCTACATATATCTACATGTATAGTCTACATATATCTACATGTAGTCTACATATATCTACATGTATAGTCTACATATATCTACATTTAGTCTACATAGATCTACATGTATAGTCTACATATATCTACATTTAGTCTACATAGATCTACATGTATAGTCTACATATATCTACATATAGTCTACATATATCTACATGTAGTCTACATATATCTACATGTATAGTCTACATATATCTACATGTATAGTCTAAAATATATCTACATATAGTCTACATATATCTACATGTAGTCTACATATATCTACATGTATAGTCTACATATATCTACATTTAGTGTACATATATCTACATGTATAGTCTACATATATCTACATTTAGTGTACATATATCTACATGTATAGTCTACATATATCTACATTTAGTGTACATATATCTACATGTATAGTCTACATATATCTACATGTATAGTCTACATATATCTACATGTATAGTCTACATATATCTACATGTATAGTCTACATATATCTACATGCATAGTCTACATATATCTACATGTATAGTCTACATATATCTACATGTATAGTCTACATATATCTACATGTATAGTCTACATATATCTACATGTATAGTCTACATATATCTACATGTATAGTCTACATATATCTACATGTAGATAACTGGTCCGACAAATTAATGAGTTAGACACTTGTGCAACATTTGATGAACTGAACACATCGACTGAACAATCTTGACGAACACATCGACACAATCCTGATGAACTGAACACATCGATTCCAGGCTGAGGGACTGCTTATCTCAAATTCCTCCTAATCTTCAATCATTTCTCTCTACATTAGACTGAGGAACCCAAGTGTTACACAGCTATCTAATTCATCAAGTGATCACAAGAGAATCACTGTCATGCCGGAATGAGAAACTCTGCTCATTATTCTGACAATTTTCAAATTGCCGTTCAAACATCTTAGTGAAGGAATGTATTTTATGCAATATATATATATATATATATATATATATATATATATATATATATATATTATATATATATATATATATATATATATATATATATATATATATATATATATATATATATATATATATATATATATATATATATATATATATATATATATATATATATATATATATATATATATAGGTAGTAGGTTGGTAGACAGCAACCGCCCAGGGAGGTACTACCGTCCTGCCAAGTGAGTGTAAAACAGAAGCCTGTAATTCTTTTACATGATGGTAGGATTGCTGGTGTCCATTTTTCTGTCTCATAAACATGCAAGATTTCAGGTATGTCTTGCTACTTCTACTTACACTTAGGTCACACTACACATACATGTACAAGCATATATATACACACCCCTCTGGGTTTTCTAATATTTTCTTACTAGTTCTTGTTCTTGTTGTTTATTTTCTCTTACCTCCATGGGGAAGTGGAACAGAATTCTTCCTCCGTAAGCCATGCGTGTTGTAAGAGGCAACTAAAACGCCGGGAGCAAGGGGCTAGTAACCTCTTCTCCTGTATATATTACTAAATGTAAAAGAAGAAACTTTCGTTTTTCCTTTTGTGCCACCCTGCCTCGGTGGGATACGGCCGGTGTGTTGAAAGAAAGAAAGTTATATATATATATATATATATATATATATATATATATTATATATATATATATATATATATATATATATATATATATATATATATATATATATATATATATATATATATATATATATATATTATATATATATATATATATATATATAATGGAAGAAATAATAATAAAACATCCGATTGCAAATATGAAAAAAAATACCACAGTGAAAATAATAAATAAAGCCTGAGCGCTTTCAGGTGTTCACACACATCTTCAGAGGATGTGTGTGAAAGAACATGAAAGCGGTCAGGTTACATTTCCTATTTTCACTGTGGCATTTTTCATACAGTATATCATATCAAAATTTCCTCCATGGGGAAGTGGAGAAGAATTCTTCCTCCGTAAGTAACGTGTGTCGTAAGAGGCGATTAAAATGCCGGGAGCAAGACGATAGTAACTCCAGTATACATTTATAAATATAAAAAGAATAGAAACTTTTCTTTCTTCTTTTTTGGGTCATCCTGTCTCGGTGGTGACCCTGCCTCGGTGGTCACCCTGCCTCGGTGGTCACCCTGCCTCGGTGGTCACCCTGCCTCGGTGGTCAACCTGCCTCGGTGGTCACCCTGCCTCGGTGGTCACCCTGCCTCGGTGGTCACCCTGCCTCTTTGGTCACCCTGCCTCGGTGGTCACCCTGCCTCGGTGGTCACCCTGCCTCGGTGGTCACCCTGCCTCGGTGGTCACCCTGCCTCGGTGGTCACCCTGCCTCGGTGGTCACCCTGCCTCGGTGGTCACCCTGTCTCGGTGGTCACCCTGCCTCGGTGGTCACCCTGCCTCGGTGGTCACCCTGCCTCGGTGGTCACCCTGCCTCGGTGGTCACCCTGCCTCGGTGGTCACCCTGCCTCGGTGGTCACCCTGCCTCGGTGGTCACCCTGCCTCGGTGGTCACCCTGCCTCGGTGGTCACCCTGCCTCGGTGGTCACCCTGCTTCGGTGGTCACCCTGCCTCGGTGGTCACCCTGCCACGGTGGTCACCCTGCCTCGGTGGTCACCCTGCCTCGGTGGTCACCCTGCCTCGGTGGTCACCATGCCTCGGTGGTCACCCTGCCTCGGTGGTCACCCTGCCTCGGTGGTCACCCTGCCTCGTTAGTCACCCTGCCTCGGTGGTCACCCTGCCTCGGTGGTCACCCTGCCTCGGTGGTCACCCTGCTTCGGTGGTCACCCTGCCTCGGTGGTCACCCTGCCTCGGTGGTCACCCTGCCTCGGTGGTCACCCTGCCTCGGTGGTCACCCTGCCTCGGTGGTCACCCTGCCTCGGTGGTCACCCTGCCTCGGTGGTCACCCTGCCTCGGTGGTCACCCTGCCTCGGTGGTCACCCTGCCTCGGTGGTCACCCTGCCTCGGTGGTCACCCTGCCTCGGTGGTCACCCTGCCTCGGTGGTCACACTGCCTCGGTGGTCACCCTGCCTCGGTGGTCACCCTGCCTCGGTGGTCACCCTGCCTCGGTGGTCACCCTGCCTCGGTGGTCACCCTGCCACGGTGGTCACCCTGCCTGGGTGGTCACCCTGCCTCGGTGGTCACCCTGCCTCGGTGGTCACCCTGCCTCGGTGGTCACCCTGCCTCTTTGGTCACCCTGCCTCGGTGGTCACCCTGCCTCGGTGGTCACCCTGCCACGGTGGTCACCCTGCCTCGGTGGTCACCCTGCCTCGGTGGTCACCCTGCCTCGGTGGTCACCCTGCCTCGGTGGTCACCCTGCCTCGGTGGTCACCCTGCCTCGGTGGTCACCCTGCCTCGGGGGTCACCCTGCCTCGGTGGTCACCCTGCCTCGGTGGTCACCCTGCCTCGGTGGTCACCCTGCCACGGTGGTCACCCTGCCACGGTGGTCACCCTGCCTCGGTGGTCACCCTGCCACGGTGGTCACCCTGCCTCGGTGGTCACCCTGCCTCGGTGGTCACCCTACCTCGGTGGTCAACCTGCCTCGGTGGTCACCCTGCCTCGGTGGTCAACCTGCCTCGGTGGTCACCCTGTCACGGTGGTCACCCTGCCACGGTGGTCACCCTGCCACGGTGGTCACCCTGCCTCGATGGTCTTCCTGCCACGGTGGTCACCCTGCCTCGGTGGTCACCCTGCCTCGGTGGTCACCCTGCCTCGGTGGTCACCCTGCCTCGGTGGTCACCCTGCCTCGGTGGTCACCCTGCCTCGGTGGTCACCCTGCCTCGGTGGTCACCCTGCCTCGGTGGTCACCCTGGCACGGTGGTTACCCTGCCTCGGTGGTCACCCTGCCTCGGTGGTCACCCTGCCTCGGTGGTCACCCTGCCTCGGTGGTCACCCTGCCTCGGTGGTCACCCTGCCTCGGTGGTCACCCTGCCTCGTTAGTTACCCTGCCTCGATGGTCACCCTGTCACGGTGGTCACCCTGCCACGGTGGTCACCCTGCCTCGGTGGTCACCCTGCCACGGTGGTCACCCTGCCTCGGTGGTCACCCTGGCACGGTGGTCACCCTGCCTCGGTGGTCACCCTGCCTCGGTGGTCACCCTGCCTCGGTGGTCTTCCTGCCTCGGTGGTCACCCTGCCTCGGTGGTCACCCTGCCTCGGTGGTCACCCTGCCTCGGTGGTCACCCTGCCTCGGTGGTCACCCTGCCTCGGTGGTCACCCTGCCTCGGTGGTCACCCTGCCTCGGTGGTCACCCTGCCTCGGTGGTCTTCCTGCCTCGGTGGTCACCCTGCCTCGGTGGTCACCCTGCCTCAGTGGTCACCCTGCCTCGGTGGTCACCCTGCCTCAGTGGTCACCCTGCCTCGGTGGTCACCCTGCCTCGGTGGTCACCCTGCCTCGGTGGTCACCCTGCCTCAGTGGTCACCCTGCCTCAGTGGTCACCCTGCCTCGGTGGTCACCCTGCCTCAGTGGTCACCCTGCCTCGGTGGGAGACGACCAGTGTGCTAAAAAAAATCAAAATTTTTACAACCTACACTTACAGCATGTTATAGGTGTATAAGAGACAAAATCACTAGACGAGCACAAAATACATAATGCAGAATAAACATCAGAAGTAAGATTATATCGAAGTATAACAGACAGTCACTGACAACGTAAGGTTAAGTAAGGATGGTCAGGAAACAAGACAGGTGTTTCCTGACGTGGGTCTTATTCACATCATGACCCACAGCTGGAGCTTTTGATCATCTGACCGAGTCCTTCCACTGGCTTACCCCTCCACTTATATTTATTGAACACGTCGTCAGTGGTAGACTGGAGGAATGAAACGACGTGATAACCACGCATAACGAGAGAAAAAATAGATGGGAAAAATGTTGTACACTGACTGCAGGAACATTAAGAAAATTTCGATTAAACACAATGATGGAATGACAAAATAAAATATTTCCTTATAAATTGAATAGTAAACTGTTGGAATGTGACCCAGGAGGAGGTAATGTGACATAGGAGGAGGTAATGTGACCCAGGAGAAGGTAATGTGACCCAAGAGAAGGTAATGTGACCCAGGAGAGAGGTAATGTGACCCAGGAGGAGGTAATGTGACCCAGGAGGAGGTAATGTGACCCAGGAGGAGGTAATGTGACCCAGGAGGAGGTAATGTGACCCAGGAGAAGGTAATGTGACCCAGGAGAAGGTAATGTGACCCAGGAGGAGGTAATGTGACCCAGGAGGAGGTAATGTGACCCAGGAGGAGGTAATGTGACCCAGGAGGAGTAATGTGACCCAGGAGAGGTAATGTGACCCAGGAGAAGGTAATGTGACCCAGGAGGAGGTAATGTGACCCAGGAGAAGGTAATGTGACCCAGGAGGAGGTAATGTGACCCAGGAGGAGGTAATGTGACCCAGGAGGAGGTAATGTGACCCAGGAGGAGGTAATGTGACCCAGGAGGAGGTAATGTGACCCAGGAGGAGGTAATGTGACCCAGGAGAAGGTAATGTGACCCAGGAGAAGGTAATGTGACCCAGGAGGAGGTAATGTGACCCAGGAGAAGGTAATGTGACCCAGGAGGAGGTAATGTGACCCAGGAGAGGTAATGTTGACCCAGGAGAAGGTAATGTGACCCAGGAGGAGGTAATGTGACCCAGGAGTAGGTAATGTGACCCAGGAGGAGGTAATGTGACCCAGGAGAAGGTAATGTGACCCAGGAGGAGGTAATGTGACCCAGGAGGAGGTAATGTGACCCAGGAGGAGGTAATGTGACCCAGGAGGAGATAATGTGACCCAGGAGGAGGTAATGTGACCCAGGAGGAGGTAATGTGACCCGGAGGAGTAATGTGACCCAGGAGGAGGTAATGTGACCCAGGAGGAGGTAATGTGACCCAGGAGGAGGTAATGTGACCCAGGAGGAGGTAATGTGACCCAGGAGAAGGTAATGTGACCCAGGAGAAGGTAATGTGACCCTGGAGAAGGTAATGTGACCCAGGAGGAGGTAATGTGACCCAGGAGGAGGTAATGTGACCCAGGAGGAGGTAATGTGACCCAGGAGGAGGTAATGTGTCCCAGGAGAAGGTAATGTGATCCAGGAGGAGGTAATGTGACCCAGGAGGAGGTAATGTGACCCAGGAGGTAATGTGACCCAGGAGGAGGTAATGTGGCCCCGGAGGAGGTAATGTGACCCCGGAGGAGGTAATGTGACCCAGGAGAAGGTAATGTGACCCAGGAGAAGGTAATGTGACCCCGGAGGAGGTAATGTGACCCCGGAGAAGGTAATGTGACTCAGGAGAGGGTAATGTGACCCAGGAGGTAATGTGACCCAGGAGGAGGTAATGTGACCCCGGAGGAGGTAATGTGACTCAGTAGGAGGCAATGTGGCCCAGGAGGAGGTAATGTGACCCAGGAGGAGGTAATGTGACCCAGGAGGAGGTAATGTGACACAGGAGGAATTAATGAGTACTACAACCACTGGAATGTGACCCAGGAGGAGGTAATGTGACCCAGTAGGAGGTAATGTGACCCCAGTAAGAGGTATTGTGACCCAGGAGGAGGTATTGTGAGATACAACCACTGTGAACATTAGGTGTGGAGGTGTGGAAGAAACTGCCAGCTAATCATCACAACCAGCGGCTCGCGGAGGTTTGTAAACAGGTTAGACAAATATGGATAAATTTCTGTGCTGGGAATCTTATTTACTCTGTACATGGGAGTAATTAACATGATTTATAAAGGCAGGGAAACATGTGAGGTAAGGTGTGTTATGGTGATCACATGACACCACCACTACTACGAGTGGTACTCTGTGTCTGCAGGAAATGTAAATGCATGCAACACACACACACACACACACACACACACACACACACACACACACACACACACACACACACACACACACGCACGCACGCACGCACGCACAAGCTCAAAATATATACCTACCATTCCTCTCCTTCCCTCTCCGTCTGCATCACGCCTGACACCTGCTGTTAAAACCCTCTAATTCCCGGAGGACATTTTCCGTGTGTCCTGAGGGAGGGAAGGAGGGGAGGGAGAGACGGAAGGAAAGGAGGGACTGCAGCAAGGAGGGAGCGAAGAAACGAAGAAGAGAAGAAAAAAAAATCCTGGAAATCACTCCAAGATATTTTTTTGCACAAGCGGCAGCGGGTGGGTAATAATCTCCCCGTTGACGTCGACCCGTGTGTGCAATTATCGAGCATTTTTGCCCCAAGTTCCCATTGAGCGGTCCATCAAGCACGGTGGGACGGGCGGGTCCTTGGTACCGGGTTTGCTTGCCTGATGAGAGGTGGACAGCGCCTGGGGGACTCCGGGGACAATTTTCAAGCATTTTTCGACGATTTGTGAGCTGGGGGGCGAAGGATGATTTTTGCCAGTGTTATGATGCATTTCAAGCGTTTAGGGAGGAACACAGTGATAGTCTGCTCAGGAGCAAGACGAAGGAATAGAGGTTTGAGAGGATATGAAGGAGGGAGAGAGTGAGAAACAGTGAGTTGTTGGGTTGTAAGGAGAGGCTGGAAAGTAGGAAGGGGTTGGGAAGTAGGGCGGTGATGGGAAGTGGAGTAGGGAGGTGACTGGAGGCAGAGAGGGGATGGAAAGGTAGGACTAGGAGGTAAATAGTGTGTTCTAGTGGGTTGGAAAGAAGGAAGGTGATGGGTAGTAGGGAGGCGATGGGAAGTAGAGACCTGGAAGTACAGGGTGCGTTCTGGTGAATCACAGCGTTATTATGTAGTTTATAGAGATGACCGAACTTGGTGAGGCGGGGAGAACGTGTGATAAATTATGTACAAAATGAGATCAGTAAGTGCAAAATGAGATCAGTAACTACAAAATGAGATCAGTAATGGACTGTCTAAACACTAGCTGATGCAGCAAGACAAAACTCTATATACTGGTGATTTGTATTTACAGTTATGAAAATTATTGAAGCATTGAACTTGGGGGGATAAAATTCACCCCTAGAGCACACCAGAGAAAAATGAAAGTAAACCCGAGGACCAAGAATTACCTCTAGAGTCATTATGATTTTCAGAAAGGTTTTTGAATTAGGGTTTAATCACCACTGTTGTTGAACCCACTAGCCCTGTTCTTGAACCTGTCCTTGCAGTTTCCATGTTGATTTCTTGCATACGTTACTGAGGTTCGATTAGCTTGGATTAGAATTAATTGAGATACAGAGTCCGCCGTAAACATAAATTATTTAATTATAACATATGTGAGGCCAGCAGTAACAGCCTGGTTGATCAGTCCCTGATCCACCGGGAGGCCTGGTCAGAAACCGGGCCTCGGGGGCGCTGACCCCCGGAATACCCTCCAAGTAGACCCCATAGCCAATAAACTCATAAGAAAAACCGATAAAATTTACGAAACAAACAGAAAACAGAGACCGCAAACTGCCCTTCTCACACTAAACCATTCACTTATATATCCATACCTCACCTATGCTATCTGTGCTTGGGGATCAACTGCAGCAACACACATAAAGCCAATAATAACCCAACAAAAAGCCGCAGTAAGAATAATCACTAAATCCCATCCCTGGCAACACAACCCCCACTCTTCATAGATCTAAACTTACTCCCTGTTCGGTACATCCACACTTACTACTGTGCAATCTACATCTACAGGACCTTAAATTCCAATATTAACCTTGACCTAAAACGCTTTCTTGATAGTTGTGACAGAACCCACAGGCACAACACCAGACACAAACATCTCTATGACATTCCCCGTGTCCGACTAAACCTTTACAAAAATTCAATGTATGTCAAAGGCCCTAAAATCTGGAACACCCTACCTGAAAATTCTAAAACTGCAGACACATTCATCACCTTCAAAACTACCATCAGAAAACATCTTATCTCCCTGATACACCTTGTCAACTAATTACACGAATACCACCTGGTGGTTCACACTTACACTCACTCACCCATTTGACCATAAACAGAAATATCAATCTCATTTTCAAAATAATGAATCTTAACTAGTCATAAGTTGGCCTGTGATACTCCAATACTGAAACTACGTATAGTGCCAAAACAAAAGCATTCACATTGCTAAACTCACAAACTAGTATTTAGTCACTTTGCCATAATACCAACTTACCTCATAATTTTGTAATATTTTAAACTTAAGATTTGATTTAAGTCTGCCCGAAATGCCTAGCCATGCTAGGTGTTCTAGTGGTACACTCTGTAATTATTATTTTACTACATGTAAACCACACAATAACCAAATTCTGTAAACTCAGCATTGTAATCCTTATAGAGAATAAACTTTGAATTTGAATTTGAATTTGAACCTACTGTGCACAGAAAATGTCTAATTCAGATATTCACTGCTCTTGTCCCCCTTGTCCCTCCTGTTCTCCAGTGTCCTGGGACATTTCTCTTAGCTCCGGGACTAGTCTTGTTGCAAACCTTTGCACTCTCTGTAATTTCTTAACTTGCTTGGACAGGTGTGGGTTCCTAACCGGTGCTGCATACTCCACGGTAGTCCCGTGGTCTGATGGCCATAGCTCTTGCTTCACACGGCGAGTGTCCGGGTTCAATTCCAAGCGACAGTAGAAACACTGGGTGTGTTTCCTTACACCGATTGTCTATGTTCCCCTTCAGAAAAATGGGTACCTGGGTGTTAGTCGACTGGTGTGGGTCGCATCCTGGGACAAAACTGACCTAATTTGCCCGAAATGCTCAGCATAACAAGCGGCTTTTTGTATAGTAGTATGTCATTGATGTCAACTAGAACTGTATACCTTGTACATGTACTTGTAGAAATTAAAATATTATTATTATTATTATTATTACTATTATTATTATTATTATTATTATTATTATTATTATTATTATTATTATTATTATTATTATTATTATTATTATTATTATTATTAATATGTGCCTGATGTACACGATGTACAGAGTCTTGAACGATTCCTTACTGAGGTGTTGGAACGCTATTCTTAGGATTGCCAGCTCCATATGCCCATGATGTTTAGAATGTCTCCCGTATATACTCCAATATTTCAAGGAGATTTAGACTGCTCTTTCGGTATTTTTTGTCTCACCATCCATGATTCATTTTCCTTAGGGTTATGCAGTCTTTGCTACCAGGCTTCGTCACTATCTGACGATCTTTTATTCTCCTCGCCATGATTTTGCCATGGGAGATTCTAGAGTGTGCTGGCAGTTCATTCAATATCCAGAGTCCTGATCTATCACTCAGACTTAATCCCTCGACTCTATCATTTGCATACAGGACTCTGTGTGTCTCCTGTCGGTTATTCCTGATCCAATGCGCAGCTGACCCTCGAACCCTTGTCCAGGCCCTCACTCGATTCTCCTCGCTATCTTGACTCATGACTCTGTGTCTCCTTCGTATTCATCTAAAAATCCATTGCATACCCTTCTTCATCACCGTGCCTGTCCTCTGCTTCTGCATACTCTCTGCTCTGTTTTTCAACCTTCTTCTCTCATGCATTCCTACTCCGTCCTATCTCTCTTCACTCCTCTCTCTCTCTTTCTCTCTCTCTCTCTTCTCTCTCTTCTCCTCTCATCTCCTCTCTCTCTCTCTCTCTCTCTCTCTCTCTCTTCTCTCCTCTCTCTCTTTCTCTCTCTCTCTTCTCTCTCTCTCTTTTGCTTCTGTTACCTTGTCATAAAACTCCAGTAGATTTGTGACACAGGATTTTTTTTCCTTAAACCGTGCTGGTTGTCGTGTATAAGCTTGTTCCTTTCTAGGTGCTCCACCACTCTCCTCCTGATAATCTTCTCCATGACTTTGCATACTATACACGTCAGTGACACTGGTATGTAGTTTAATGCCACGAATATATTACCTTTCTTATAAAATTGGGACTACATTTGACGTCTTCCACACCTCAGTTAGTTGCCCAGTTTCAATAGATGTGTTGAAGATTGTTGTCACTGACACACACAGCGTCTTTGCTCCCTCTCTTAAGGACCCACAGAGAGATGTTGTCCGGTCCCACCGCCTTTGAGGTATCTAGTTCACTTAGCAGGTTCTTCATCTCCTTTTCGGTTGTGTGTATTTCATCCATCACTTGTTGGTGTATCCAAGTATTCTGGCTTTCTGGAGTCATTCCTGTCTACCTGTAAATACTTTCTTAAATCTCATGTTGAGCTCCTCACATACTTCTCGGTCATTGTGTGTGTGTGTGTGTGTGTGTGTGTGTGTGTGTGTGTGTGTGTGTGTGTGTGTGTGTACTCAGTTGTACTCACCTAGTTGAGGTTGCAGGGGTCGAGTCCAAGCTCCTGGCCCCACCTCTTCACTGGTCGATACTAGGTCACTCTCCCTGAACCGTGAGCTTTATCATACCTCTCCTTAAAGCTATGTATGGATCCTGCCTCCACTTCATCGCTTCCCAAACTATTCCACTTACTGACTACTCTGTGGCTGAAGAAATACTTCCTAACATCCCTGTGATTCATCTGTGTCTTCAACTTCCAACTGTGTCCCCTTGTTGCTATGTCCCATCTCTGGAACATCCTGTCTTTGTCCACCTTGTCAATTCCTCTCAGTATTTTGTATGTCGTTATCATGTCCCCCCTATCTCTTCTGTGTGTGTGTGTGATATGCTAGAATAAATCAGCTGGCTTTATAGTTCTTGTTAGGAAATTTTGTCGACAGAAATAGTCCTTGCTACCACTGTTAAAATTAATAGTGTTTTAAGGAGATGACTGGTTGTGCTGTCTGGTGCTTAGTTACCTACTAGAGTCAGGGGAGGGAGAGTTATGTAGCTGAATCAGTTTTTAAAATATGATTAAAATAACGAAAAAGATATGGAATTACGGTACGGCAAAAAAATAAGGTATTGTTAAAAATTTTGTAACGGTATTTGTGACATGCGAAAACTGAAAATACACAATACTGTATTATATAGAAGTAACCTGCACATAGAGAAAAGCTTACAACGACGTTTCAGTCCGACTTGAACCATTTACAAAGTCACACTAACACAAGAGTGAGGGAGCCAGTACATATAGGCGAGGGGAGACTGGGACGGGACAAAGAGAGGAAGAAAAAGAAGCAGTGATAGTGTCAGCCATGGTCCACCACACTCATAATGCACCTCTTCTAGATGCGGGTTTTATAGTAAATTATCTCAGTCTTTCTCAATTACTCCTGGTTATCAGTCCCAACCTTAATAACATAAAACAAAGAATTGACATTTTGGAGTGCCTGAGGGACTGGAACTCGCTTCCTGGATCTCCCCGGGCTCCAGGATTATCGTCACACACCAGTTCCAGTTCTGTTTACCGTTCGTTTTATTGTAAACTTTATTTTAATTTTTTATCCATTTTTTATTTTATAAATTTATCACTCTAGCTTGGTTGCGAGGTAAGAAAATGTGTTATGTCACAGCTCCTGGCTCGGCTCTTCCTCGTGATCGATAGCTGGTCTTTTAAGTTCCAAGTCTCGTGGGCCCAGTCCTACCCGAAATTGAAGTTTCTTTCAGTCCGTCTCCATCATGAACTCCTCCAGGTATTTTCCGTTCCAACATTCTGACACTAACTGACCAATGTTCTCGGTGTCTCTGTATACGTCTGAAGATGAAGAATTAGACACATGTACAACATCTGGGTATCTTTATTATTTGTATATATTTCCCCATCTAGTGATTTTATCAATACAAGTTCAAAGATATACTGGGAAGATTGTAGAACTATATACAGAAGACGAGGTAATCAGTCCCTCAACTATATAATCAATCAAGCTCACACGTTTACCGCATTTCGAATAAAACAGCCCGACAATTCTTTTTAAATATAATTCGAGATTCAAAGCAAAGACTCTTGACACTCTGCTTGTAATGGATATTTTAACGTTTTTATTAAGGGCGAGTTACTTTCTCCTCCAACACGAATTTTAAAACAGCATAGATAACAAGTGGGGAAAATTATTTTGCGACTAGATTTCGTGAAATTCCGTCATAGTTTTCAGTGAATACTGACGTTAGGTTGTATTCCCCACGTCCTCCCCAGCGAGCGCAGTGTCTTGCGATTCGGTCTTTGATTTGTTGGACGTCATGAACCTGGTGAGAAATACAGTAATGGTCAGTTCGGTGTTGTTCTCCGACCTCCACCTGCTGGTGATCAACTTGATAGTGACGAAGAGTGTGGTGACGGAGATAATGATATTGGTCTACCTTCGTCTCCTGGTGATCTGTCTTCTGATAGTGACTATGAGTGTGATGATAGTCTTGACGAGGACTGTGACCACGCCACAGACTAGTTAGTAGAAAAGTTGATGTGCACATAGGTGTTGAAAATGTAGATGTACGTGTAAATACCACAAATGAAAAAAAAAAAATAGGAAAAAGAAACATGAAAGATTTTCCCAAGGTGTTCATAAATGTTCTTAAAAAGCTGAAGTTCGCTGTGATAAAAATTTTGTTATTCAAGTATTTAACTTATTCTTTACTAGTGAAATGAACCATCATCTCGCTAGATATACAAACATGAATGCTGTACGAGACAATACTAGCCATGATTCTCAGGTAAAAGTCGAAGACATAAGACAGTTGTTAGAATTTTTTCTCATTAGAGCAATAATTCTAACAATTAGGGCAGTAATCCCAATCCTAATCATTAAAGAGGGCGACTAATTTTCCCCAGGTACAAAAAATGTAAACCATCCAATCGTTTTATATAATTTGAAATCATAACTTGGCTCAAGTTCATTTAAGATTAATTTTCCATTACTCGACATGCTGTAGGTGCCAGAAATTCTGCATGTCTCATGACATGCTGAAGATTCGTGAAGCCATGGTTCCGCATCATAGCCAGAAGGTTGCAAATTTTATCTTAAATAAGTCTATACGGGTTGAATTCAAGATGTGGATGATGTATGTTGTGGCAAGCAAAGGTCGAGCGTTGTAATGATTATGTTGCTAAGGTCGAGCGTTGTCTTGACCATGTTGTTAAGGTCGAGCGTTGTCATGACTATGTTGCTACGGTCGAGCGTTGTCATGACTGTGTTGCTAATGTTGAGCGTTGTCATGACTATGTTGCTAAGGTCAAGCGTTGTCCTGACTATGTTGCTACGGTCGAGCGTTGTCATGACTATGTTGCTACGGTCGAGCGTTGTCATGACTTTTGTTGCTACGGTCGAGAGTTGTCATGACTATGTTGCTACGGTCGAGCGTTGTCATGACTATGTTGCTAAGGTCGAGCGTTGTCATGACTATGTTGCTACGGTTGAGCGTTGTCATGACTATGTTGCTACGGTCGAGCGTTGTCATGCCTATGTTGCTACGGTCGAGAGTTGTCATGACTATGTTGCTACGGTGAAGCGTTGTCATGACTACGTTGCTAAGGTCGAGCGTTGTCATGACTATGTTGCTACAGTCGAGCGTTGTCATGACTATGTTGCTACGGTCGAGCGTTGTCATGACTATTTGCAATGTTGTGCGTTGTCATGGCTATGTGCTAAGGTCGGCGTTGTCAGGGACTATTTTTGCTACGGTTGAGCGTTGTCATGAACTATGTTGCTACGGTCGAGCGTTGTCATGCCTATGTTGCTACGGTCGAGAGTTGTCATGACTATGTTGCTAAGGTCGAGTGTTGTCATGACTATGTTGCTAAGGTTAAAGCGTTGTCATGGCTATGTTGCTAAGGTCGAGCGTTGTAAATGACTATGTTGCTAATGTTGCCGCGTGTCATGACTATGTTGCTACGGTCGAGAGTT
Source organism: Cherax quadricarinatus (assembly GCF_026875155.1). Classification (NCBI taxonomy): domain Eukaryota; kingdom Metazoa; phylum Arthropoda; class Malacostraca; order Decapoda; family Parastacidae; genus Cherax; species Cherax quadricarinatus. The sequence goes on from NC_069456.1 coordinate 6,162,966, forward strand.
GTCATGACTATGTCGCTACGGTCGAGCGTTGTCATGACTACGTTGCTAAGGTCGAGCGTTGTCATGACTATGTTGCTAATGTTGAGCGTTGTCATGACTATGTTGGGCTACGGTTCGAGAGTTGTCATGACTATGTTGTACGGTCGAGCTTTTTGTCATGACTATGTTGCTAAGGTCGAGCGTTGTCATGACTATGTTGCTACGGTTGAGCGTTGTCATGACTATGTTGCTAAGGTCGAGCGTTGTCATGACTGCGTTGCTAAGGTCGAGCGTTGTCATGACTATGTTGCTACGGTCGAGCGAGCTTTGTCATGACTATGTTGCTACGGTCGAGAGTTGTCATGACTATGTTGCTACGGTCGAGCGTTGTCATGACTTTGTTGCTACGGTCGAGAGTTGTCATGACTATGTTGCTACGGTCGAGCGTTGTCATGACTATGTTGCTAAGGTCGAGCGTTGTCATGACTATGTTGCTACGGTTGAGCGTTGTCATGACTATGTTGCTACGGTCGAGCGTTGTCATGCCTATGTTGCTACGGTCGAGAGTTGTCATGACTATGTTGCTACGGTGAAGCGTTGTCATGACTACGTTGCTAAGGTCGAGCGTTGTCATGACTATGTTGCTACAGTCGAGCGTTGTCATGACTATGTTGCTACGGTCGAGCGTTGTCATGACTATGTTGCTAATGTTGAGCGTTGTCATGGCTATGTTGCTAAGGTCGAGCGTTGTCATGACTATGTTGCTACGGTTGAGCGTTGTCATGACTATGTTGCTACGGTCGAGCGTTGTCATGCCTATGTTGCTACGGTCGAGAGTTGTCATGACTATGTTGCTAAGGTCGAGTGTTGTCATGACTATGTTGCTAAGGTTGAGCGTTGTCATGGCTATGTTGCTAAGGTCGAGCGTTGTCATGACTATGTTGCTAATGTTGCGCGTTGTCATGACTATGTTGCTACGGTCGAGAGTTGTCATGACTATGTCGCTACGGTCGAGCGTTGTCATGACTACGTTGCTAAGGTCGAGTGTTGTCATGACTATGTTGCTAATGTTGAGCGTTGTCATGACTATGTTGCTACGGTCGAGAGTTGTCATGACTATTTTTGCAAACGGTCGAGCTTTGTCATACTATGTTGCTAAGGTCGAGCGTTGTCATGACTATGTTGCTACGGTTGAGCGTTGTCATGACTATGTTGCTAAGGTCGAGCGTTGTCATGACTGCGTTGCTAAGGTCGAGCGTTGTCATGACTATGTTGCTACGGTCGAGCGTTGTCATGACTATGTTGCTACGGTCGAGAGTTGTCATGACTATGTTGCTACGGTTGAGCGTTGTCATGACTACGTTGCTAAGGTCGAGCGTTGTCATGACTATGTTGCTAATGTTGAGCGTTGTCATGACTATGTTGCTAATGTTGAGCGTTGTCATGACTATTTTTGCAAATTGTTGGCGTTGTCATGACTACGTTGCTAAGGTCGAGCGTTGTCATGACTACGTTGCTACGGTCGAGAGTTGTCATGACTATGTTGCTAATGTTGAGCGTTGTCATGACTATGTTGCTAAGGTCGAGCGTTGTCATGACTATGTTGCTACGGTCGAGAGTTGTCATGACTATGTTGCTAATGTTGAGCGTTGTCATGACTATGTTGCTAATGTTGAGCGTTGTCATGACTATGTTGCTACGGTCGAGAGTTGTCATGACTATGTTGCTACGGTCGAGCGTTTTTCATGACTACGTTGCAAAGGGTTTCGAGCGTTGTCATGATACGTTGCTACGGTCGAGAGTTGTCATGACTATGTTGCTAATGTTGAGCGTTGTCATGACTATGTTGCTAAGGTCGAGCGTTGTCATGACTATGTTGCTAGGGTCGAAAGTTGTCATGGACATTTTTTGCTAATGTTGAGCGTTGTCATGACTATGTTGCTAATGTTGAGCGTTGTCATGACTATGTTGCTACGGTCGAGAGTTGTCATGACTATGTTGCTACGGTCGAGCGTTGTCATGACTACGTTGCTACGGTTGAGCGTTGTCATGACTATGTTGCTAAGGTCGAGCGTTGTCATGACTGTGTTGCTAAAGTCGAGCGTTGTCATGACTATGTTGCGACGGTCGAGCGTTGTCATGACTATGTTGCTACGGTCGAGAGTTGTCATGACTATGTTGCTACGGTCGAGCGTTGTCATGACTACGTTGCTAAGGTAGAGCGTTGTCATGACTATGTTGCTACGGTCGAGAGTTGTCATGACTATGTTGCTACGGTCGAGCGTTGTCATGACTACGTTGCTAAGGTCGAGCGTTGTCATGACTATGTTGCTACGGTTGAGCGTTGTCATGACTATGTTGCTAAGGTCGAGCGTTGTGATGACTGTGTTCCTAAGGTCGAGCGTTGTCATGACTATGTTGCGACGGTCGAGCGTTGTCATGACTATGTTGCTACGGTCGAGAGTTGTCATGACTATGTTACTACGGTCGAGCGTTGTCATGACTACGTTGCTAAGGTCGAGCGTTGTCATGACTATGTTGCTACGGTCGAGCGTTGTCATGACTATGTTGCTAAGGTCGAGCGTTGTCATGACTATGTTCCCTACGGTCGGCGTTGTCATGACAAACGTTGCTAAGGTCGAGCTTTTGTCATGACGGGTGTTGCTACGGTTGAGCGTTGTCATGACTATGTTGCTACGGTCGAGCGTTCTCATGACTATGTTGCTACGGTCGAGCGTTGTCATTACTACGTTGCTAAGGTCGAGCGTTGTTATGACTATGTTGCTAAGGTCGAGCGTTGTCATGACTATGTTGCTACGGTCGAGCGTTGTCATGACTACGTTGCTAAGGTCGAGCGTTGTCATGACTATGTTGCTACGGTCGAGCGTTGTCATTACTATGTTGCTCCGGTCGAGCGTTGTCATGAATATGTTGCTAAGGTCGAGCGTTGTCATGACTATGTTGCTAAGGTCGAGCGTTGCCCATGACTATGTTGCTAGGGTCGAGCGTTGTCATGACTACTTTTGCTAAAGGTCAAGGGGCGTTGTCATGACTATTTTTGCTACGGTCGAGCGTTGTCATAACTATGTTGCTACGGTCGAGCGTTGTCATGACTATGTTGCTAAGGTCGAGCGTTGTCATGACTATGTTGCTACGGTCGAGCGTTGTCATGACTATGTTGCTACGGTCGAGCGTTGTCATGACTATGTTGCTACGGTCGAGCGTTGTCATGACTACGTTGCTAAGGTCGAGCGTTGTCATGACTATGTTGCTACGGTCGAGCGTTGTCATGACTATGTTGCTACGGTCGAGATTTTGTCATGACTATGTTGCTATTGTTGAGCGTTGTCATGACTATGTTGCTAAGGTCGAGCGTTGTCATGACTATGTTGCTACGGTCGAGTGTTGTCATGACTATGTTGCTACGGTCGAGCGTTGTCATGACTATTTTTGCTACGGTCGAGCGTTGTCATGACTATGTTGCAAATGTTAGCGTTGTCATGACTATGTTGCTAAGGTCGAGCGTTGTCATGACTATGTTGCTACGGTCGAGCGTTGTCATGACTATGTTGCTACGGTCGAGCGTTGTCATGACTATGTTGCTACGGTCGAGCGTTGTCATGACTATGTTGCTACGGTCGAGCGTTGTTATGACTATGTTGCCAAGGTCGAGCGTTGTCATGACTATGTTGCTAATGTTGAGCTTTTGTCATGACTTATGTGCTACGGTCGAGCGTTGTCATGACTACGTTGCTACGGTCGAGCGTTGTCATGACTATGTTGCTACGGTCGAGCGTTGTCATGACTACGTTGCTACGGTCGAGCGTTGTCATGACTATGTTGCTAAGGTCGAGAGTTGTCATGACTATGTTGCTACGGTCGAGCGTTGTCATGACTATGTTGCTACGGTCGAGCGTTGTCATGACTACGTTGCTACGGTCGAGCGTTGTCATGACTATGTTGTTAAGGTCGAGAGTTGTCATGACTATGTTGCTAATGTTGAGCGTTGTCATGACTATGTTGCTAAGGTCGAGCGTTGTCATGACTATGTTGCTACGGTCGAGCGTTGTCATGACTATGTTGCTACGGTCGAGCGTTGTCATGACTATGTTGCTAAGGTGGCTCTGGTGGCCTGGTGGTTAACGCTCTCGCTTTACACGGCGAGGGCCTGGGTTCGATTCCCAGCCAGAGTAGAAACATTGGACGTGTTTCTTTCCACCTGTTGTCTATGTTCCCCATCAGTAAAATGGGTACCTGGGTGTTAGTCGACTGGTGTGGGTCGCATCCTGGGACACTGACCTAAGGAGGCCTGGTCACAGACCGGGCCGCGGGGGCGTTGACCCCCGGAACTCACTCCAGGTAATATAAGGTCGAACGTTGTCGTGACTATGTTGCTAATGTTGAGCGTTGTCATGACTATGTTGCTAAGGTCGAGCGTTGTCATGACTATGTTGCTACGGTCGAGCGTTGTCATGACTGTGTTGCTACGGTCGGGGTTGTCATGACATGTTGCTAATGTTGAGCGTTGTCATGACTATGTTGCTACGGTCGAGCGTTGTCATGACTATGTTGCTACGGTCGAGCGTTGTCATGACTATGTTGCTACGCTCGAGCGTTGTCATGACTATGTTGCTACGGTCGAGCGTTGTCATGACTATGTTGCTAATGTTGAGCGTTGTCATGACTATGTTGCTACGGTCGAGCGTTGTCATGACTATGTTGCTAATGTTGAGCGTTGTCATGACTATGTTGCTACGGTCGAGCGTTGTCATGACTATGTTGCTACGGTCGAGCGTTGTCATGACTATGTTGCTACGGTCGAGCGTTGTCATGACTATGTTGCTAAGGTCGAGCGTTGTCATGACTATGTTGCTAATGTTGAGCGTTGTCATGACTATGTTGTTAAGGTCGAGCGTTATCATGACTATGTTGCTACGGTCGAGCGTTGTCATGACTATTTTGCTACGGTCGAGAGTTGTCACGAATATATTTCAACCAGTAGTAACCACAGATCAGCATGTGGTGTTCTTTTTATAATTTCTTTACCTAGAGAGGGTTTTGGGGGGTCGACGGCCCCGCTGCCCGGTCTGTGACCAGGCCTCGCGGTGGATCAGGACCTGATCCACCGAGATTCTAACAAGACACTGCTATCTCGTATCGTATAAGCAGATAGACAAACAATAATAAGAATCATTTGATGACAGGTCAGATGGTACAGTTTAGTGTAACATAGTGTGACGTAGAGTAACGTCGTAACAGTTGCCAGTGACCATTGTGGTGTAACTCCAGTTCAGAACTCTGAGAGGCGTGTAAAGAAAGATAATGAAAGTCAATCAGCCAGCCATATCTGACTAGCATGGTATGGATGTATGTGATGGAATGTCAGCATCAGCGGACAAACCAATATTCTGCACCCGTTAGTTCTTGCTGTCTTCAGGTTGTAAAGTAAGAAGACACAGTGCAACTAATGTGACATTTGTCAAGCTTCTGGAGAGCGAGACGTTGCCACAATAAAATGTCACATTAGTTGCACTTGTGTCCTTTACTTTACATATTGTGGGTAATTCTACCAACATATATACTGTCTTCAGGTTGTACCAGCGTGTCAACTCTACTTCACATGGTACTCATCAGAAGAGACCAACCTCGAACTTTGACACAGCTTCTGCAGGAAAGACATCAACATGGTGGTTGAGCTGCAGCTCCAGGCAGGATTGTGACTTGATTAAATAAACTTCCTCCCAGAACCTTGCTCACAGGGCAAGTGTATTGTGAAATAAACTCAAAAGTAAGTTGCACTGTGTTAAGACTACACACGACGAGTAGTGTTCCACAGAGGTGTTGAGCCTAGTGTAGAACTGCTCTCAGTGGGATATTGCAAATCATCCTACTGACGGTTTTAAAATAAGATGGTGAAGCCGATTTTTCCATTTATGTTTATACTTTTCTATCTTTCTCAGATGAGTAACTTTTTTATTGTAGTACTGCAGAATACCAATAATATTTTTTTTTTTCGATTTATGAAGCTAATGGGAATATGTTCAATCTACAATTGAACGTTATTTATTACTTTAAAAAAGTTAAAACTATGAATATAAATAATTTCCTGACATCTCTAGGCCGCTCTCTCTATTTTACCTTCCATCTGTATCTAGAAGTTCCTGTTTATCTCTCTTCAAATAAACTGTCGCTGTCTACCTTATCAATGGTTATACATCGTACAATGTTATCATGCCACCTCTGGATCTCAGCTTTAAAAAATCGTCTCTTCCATGTTAATTCTCTCAGCTCAGGAAAGGTTCTGGTGATTAACCACCTTGTAATATTTTGGCTGTGTTTGAGTAGGTTTGGGCTCCACATGAGATCACATGCTGTGTACACTAATATAGGCCTGACATCCGATTTGCATAGTGTCCTTTATTTAGGTTACTGAAGACAATTTTTAGGTTCTCCAGTTTCGAATAAGCCGCAGAAGTTTTTTCTGTTAATGTGTGGCTTTCGTGATATGTTCATTATTATGTTTGCTCCTTGTTTGTGAACTTCAGTAATTTTTTTTCCTTGGCTGCAATTTACGTCTGGTCTTAACTCTTCTCTTATTTTTCCACTTACTGACGGAAAATTTCATCTGTCACTCTTGTAGTTTGTCCGACTCCTCAGGTTCATTCCTCGGCAGCTTTACATAGTCCGCGATCAGAGATGATCAGAATGTGGCTCAGTTGCTTTTGACAAGTCAATAACACGCATCAAGAACATAACAGGTGACAGTAATGATCGTTGTGGAACTCCTTTCCCTCTCCATAATCTCGTCAACTCAGACGCTTGTTTCCCAATAATCTTCATTTCCTTGGATTAAACCTAAATGCCTCCCATTTCCACAGGCGCTCCCCAATAATAATAATAATAATAATAATAATAATAATAATAATAATAATAATAAATAATAATAATAATATAATAATAATAATAATAATAATATAATAATTAATAATTAATAATAATAATAATTAATAATAATAATAATAATAATAATAATAATAATTAATAATAATAATAATTAATAATAATAATAATAATAATTAATAATAATAATAATAATAATAATAATAATAATAATTAATAATAACTAATCATTCTGTCTTTCCGTCAAGTATTCACTGATCCTTCGTGACATGCTTCCTGTTTTACCAGCATGTTTTTCCAGACTGAAGTAGCGGTTCTCGAACACCTTCCTGAAGGCCGGGGAAATGTAATCCTCTTGTCAATTTCATTATTGCTGTTAGAGCTGTCCTCCTGCAGTATACCTGTGCGATGATCACTGTTTTCCAGCTTTTCTAGTATTTTCTCTGTTTCCACTGATTTGTGAAATTCTTTCCAGAGGAATACACATTTTTTCCTCGTCTTGGTGTCCATGGTGAAAAGATTGCCAGCTTCCATGGGTTTCACTGCGTTCAGGGCTATTAGTAGCTTCACCTCTTCGTTTATGGTAATGATTCTTAGTAGTCTCTCTTATCCTCACCTCTCCTCTTAGTTCTCATTTCTCCCTCCCCCTTCCTGTCTGGGTCTCATTTCTCCCTTCCCCTCCTGTTTGAGTCTCATTTTTCTCTCCCACTTCCTGTCTGGGTCTCATTTCTCTCGCCCTCTTCCTGTCTGGGTCTCATTTCTCTCGCCCTCTTCCTGTCTGGGTCTCATTTCTCCCTTCCCCTCCTGTTTGAGTCTCATTTTTCTCTCTCACTTCCTGTCTGGGTCTCATTTCTCTATCCCTCTTCCTGTCTGGGTCTCATTTCTCCCTTCCCCTCCTGTTTGAGTCTCATTTTTCTCTCCCACTTCCTGTCTGGGTCTCATTTCTCTCGCCCTCTTCTTGTCTGGGTCTCATTTCTCTCGCCCTCTTCCTGTCTGGGTCTCACTACTCCCTCTCTATTTCTTTGGGATTAAAGCGTATTCGTCTTGTGTTTTCCATGCTGTTGTCTTCATGATATTTATACTGACTCTTGCTTTACGCCTACTCATGTTTTGGTCTGTTCAGTGTTGTTACCATAAACCTTTTTTAATATTATAATAATAATAATAATAATAATAATAATAATAATAATAATAATAACAATTTCCACTAGTACAAGATACAATTTATATAGACCTAGCGGACATCAGTGACGTACCACATAGAAAGCCTCTGCTTATGCAGAGCATTTCGGGAAATCTGGGTTATTCATGTCCCCCAGGATGCGACCTATTTCAGGTACCTACTGACTGCTAGGTGAACAGGAACAGCAAATATCTTAAGGAAACACGCCCTGATGTTTCCACCCGTACTGGGGATCAACCTACGGGCCTCAGTGTGTGAACTGAGTGCGCGGGACAGTAGAGGACACAAACGATTTGATAGGTGGAATCTTCAGGGAAGATTCCACATATCAAATCGGAATCTTCGGTCAAGGCTCAACCCAGCTGAACCAGCTGTCCAGTTTACGCTTAAAGAAGAGTCCAAGATACCTTTTCTAGATGTCCTCATGCACAAGCTAGATAACAATCTAGGGTTTCTAGTTTACAAGCAACAACGATCTCACACATTTCCAATCTAGTCAAGATACTGAAACCAAAAGAGGCATCAATATTATATTTCACCTAAGAGAATACCGATTTTGCAGTCCAGAGTTTCTTGACGAGGAATGTAAATGCATACACCAAATCCCTTCTTTTTCATCAAAGACTTTCACATAGAAAGTCACTTAGGAAACAATTGCCTCAGATAAGTGAATTAATAACAATTTTAAAGCAAATGATAGATTAGAAAGTTAAGAAAGTTGAGGATAGATTAGAAAGGCAAGAAAGTTGAGGATAGATTAGAAAGGCAAGAAAGTTGAGGATAGATTAGAAAGGTAAAAAGTTGAGATAGATTAAAAAGACAACAAAGTTAATAGACTAGAAATCTAAGAAAGCTACGGATAGATTAGAAAGATAAAAAAAGTTTATATATTAGAAAGGTAAGAAAGTTGAGGATAGATTAGAAAGGTAAGAAATTTAAGGACAGATTAGAAAGGCTAAAATAAACTTAAATGTTAGATATTAAGGTAATCAGGCAGGAGGCTGGGCAGAGGGACGACCATAGTAATTACCTACGAGACTGGTTGACCGATTACAGTGTTTCTGAGGGGAGGAGAGGGGAGGGGAAAGAGGGAAGGGAGGGGAATGTGAGGGGAGGAGAGGAGGAAACTGAAGAGAAAGAAGACAGGAAGAAAAAAAGATTGAAGGAAGAGGGGGAAGAGCTAAGGAGGAAGAGAAGAGGGGAAGGTGGGGAGGTAAAACAAAGTGGAAAGGGGATAGTGAGAGAGGGAAGAGAGATGGAAGCAAGAGGAAAGGGAGAGAGGTGAAGAAAGAGGTGAGGAGGGCGAAGAGGAAGAGGAGGAAGCTGTAAAACGAATATAAAAGGTTTAGATGAAGCAATGCAGAAAGATACTGAGGACATTACTAGTGTCTCCAAAGACCCAAGAGCGGTCTTAAGATCTTGACTCCTCAAGAAGCAGGTGCTTTGATCCTTGTGCAAGATTTTGATCCAAGGAACAACCTCGAAGACCAGCCTTTAAAGACCAACCACAAAGACTAACCTCGTAACCAGCCTCAAAGACCCGTATACAGACCAGCTCTCAAGGCAATCCTGAAAGACCAACCTTATAACAATCCTCAAAGGCCAACTTCCTAGCTAGCCACAAAGACCAACTTCCTAGCAAGCCACAAAGACCAACTTCCTAGCAAGCCACAAAGACCAACTTCCTAGCTAGCCACAAAGACCAACGTCCTAGCCAGCCACAAAGACCAACTCCCCAGCTAGCCACAAAGACCAACGTCCTAGCCAGCCACAAAGACCAACTTCCTAGCCAGCCACAAAGACCAACTCCCCAGATAGCCACAAAGACCAACGTCCTAGCCAGCAAGAAAGACCAACTCCACAGCTAGCCACAAAGACCAACTTCCTAGCTAGCCACAAAAACCAACTTCCTAGTTAGATACAAAGACCAACTTCCTAGCTAGCCACAAAGACCAACTTCCTAGCTAGCCACAAAGACCAACTTCCTAGCTAGCCACAAAGACCAACTTCCTAGCTAGGCACAAAGACCAACTTCCTAGCCAGCCACAAAGACCAACTTCCTAGCTAGCCACAAAGACCAACTTCCTAGCTAGGCACAAAGACCAACTTCCTAGCCAGCCACAAAGACCAACTTCCTAGCTAGCCACAAAGACCAACTTCCTAGCTATCATCAAAGACCAACTTCCTAGCTAGCCACAAAGACCAACTTCCTAGCTAGCCACAAAGACCAACTTCCTAGCTAGCCACAAAGACCAACTTCCTAGCTATCATCAAAGACCAACTTCCTAGCTAGCCACAAAGACCAGCTTCATAGCTATCATCAAAGACCAACTTCCTAGCTAGCCACAAAGACCAACTTCCTAGCCAGCCACAAAGGCCAACTTCCTAGCTAGCCACAAAGACCAACTTCCTAGCTATCATCAAAGACAAACTTCCTAGTTAGCCACAAAGACCAACTTCCTAGCTAGCTCCAAAGACCAACTTCCTAGTTAGCCACAAAGACCAACTTCCTAGCCAGCATCAAAGACCAACTTCCTAGTTAGCCACAAAGATCAACTTCCTAGCTAGCATCAAAGACCAACTTCCTAGCTAGCCACAAAGACCAACTTCCTAGCTAGCATCAAAGATCAACGTCCTAGCTAGCCACAAAGACCAACTTCCTAGATAGAATCAAAGACCAACTTCCTAGCTTGCCACAAAGATCAACGTCCTAGCCAGCCACAAAGACCAACGTCCTAGCCAGCCACAAAGACCAACTTCCTAGCTAGCCACAAAGACCAACTTCCTAGCTAGCCACTGACGCCTATATATCCGCCAGTCTTCTTGCCTTTGCTCCATATTCTCCTCCACCACGATGCTGTGAACATTAACTCCAAGGCTGAGGGACTGATTACCTCATCTTTTGTATATAGTTCTACTGTCTTCAAGTTATGTCCTAGAATCTGTATTGATAAAGCCACTGGATGGCGAAACGTCTACAATAAAGATATCCAGATGTTGCACATGTGTCTTAACTTTCATATTGTCGGTATTTTATACCTTTCTTGCACAACTTCCTAGCTAGCCACAAAGACCAACTTCCTTGCTAGCCACAAAGACCAACTTCCTAGCCAGCATCAAAGACCAACTTCCTAGCTAGCCACAAAGACCAACTTCCTAGCTAGCCACAAAGCCCAACGTCCTAGCCAGCCACAAAGACCAAATTACTAGCCAACCACAAAGACCAACTCCCCAGCTAGCCACAAAGACCAACGTCCTAGCCAGCCACAAAGACCAACTCCCCAGCTAGCCACAAAGACAAACTTCCTAGCTAGCCACCAAGACGAACTTCCTAGCTAGCCATAAAGACCAACTTCCTAGCTATCATCAAAGACCAACTTCCTAGCTAGCCACAAAGACCAACTTCCTAGTCAGCCACAACGACCAACTTCCTAGCTAGCCACAAAGACCAACTTCCTAGCTAGCATCAAAGACCAACTTCCTAGCTAGCCACAAAGACCAACTTCCTAGCTATCATCAAAGACCAACTTCCTAGCTAGCCACAAAGACCAACTTCCTAGTCAGCCACAAAGACCAACCTCCTAGCTAGCCACAAAGACCAACTTCCTAACCAGCCACAAAGACCAACTTCCTAACCAGCCACAAAGACCAACTTCCTAACCAGCCACAAAGACCAACTTCCTAGCTATCATAATAATAATAATAATATAATAATAATAATAATAATAATAATAATAATAATAATAATAATAATAATAATAATAATAATAATAATAATAATATCTTTATTTACTACAAGTACGTGTACAAGGTATACAGTCCTAGCTGACAACAATGACATACTACTATATAGAAACTCCCTTGTTATGCTCTGCATTTCGGGCAAATTAGGTCAGTGTCCCGGGATGCGACCCACACCAGTCGACTAACACCCAGGTACCCATTTTACTGATGGGGAACATAGACAACAGGTGGAAAGAAACACGTCCAATGTCTCTACTCTGGCTGGGAATCGAACCCAGGCCCTCGCCGTGTGAAGCGAGAGCGTTAGCCACAAAGACCAACTTCCTAGCTAGCCCTAAAGACCAACTTCCTAGTTAGCCACAAAGACCAACTTCCTAGCTAGCATCAAAGACCAACTTCCTAGTTAGCCACATAGACCAACTTCCTAGCTAGCATCAAAGACCAACTACCTAGCTAGCCACAAAGACCAACTTCCTAGCTAGCCACAAAGACCAACTTCCTAGCTAGCATCAAAGACCAACTTCCTAGCTAGCCACAAAGACCAACTTCCTAGCTAGCCACAAAGACCAGCTTCCTAGCTAGCATCAAAGACCAACTTCCTAGCTAGCCACAAAGACCAACGTCCTAGCCAGCCACAAAGACCAACGTCCTAGCCAGCCACAAAGACCAACTTCCTAGCTAGCCACAAAGACCAAACCCCTACTAGCCAAAAAAGCCCAAACCCTAGCTAGCATAAAAGACCAATTTCCTACTACCTACCCAAAAAGACCAACGTTCAGCCAGCCACAAAGACCACGTCCTACCGCCACAAAGACCACTTCCTACCGCCACAAAGACCAATTTCCACTACCACAAAGACCAACGTCCTAGCCGCCCAAGAAAAACGCCCTAGCCCCACAAAACCAACGTCCTGCCAGCCACAAAAACCAACTTCCTCCCAGCCCAAAAAGGGCCAAATTTCCTCTAGCCAAAAAGACCAACTTCCGAGCCAAAAAGACCAACGCCCTAGCCACCAAAAAGCCCAACACCTAGCCAGCCCAAAACCACGCCTAGCCACCCACAAAGCCCAAAATTTCCTACTATCATCAAAGACAAATCGAATGGGCCCTTTAACCACCCAATCAAAGAACAAATAAAATCTCCTCTAAAAACCGGAAAACAAAAAAAACTTTACCCTTTCTTTGAAGGACGACGCTGTCAGGCGCAGAACTGACGCTGTCAGGCGAGAACGACGCGTCAGGGCAGAACTGACGCTGTCATGCCGAACTACGCTGTCAGTGCCAAAACGACGCTGTCGTTCGCCAACCCGACCTGTCAATTGCATTCGTAAAACCCGTCAGGCCATTGATCAACAAAACTCCATTGTTCGGGAGAATACTTGAAATTCCGATCACCTTTCACGCAACAGAAACTGATTTTTTCCAACCAATGGGAAGGCTTTTTTTTCCCCCGCGCTGACCATCAGAAATTCGATAGATAATCAAAAAAGGGCGAATTAAACCTTAAAGAAGCATTCTCGGCCCAAAATTAAATTTAAAATCAATCAATTGGCAATTTTTGGAAGGGGAAAGGGGCTTAAATTTATTTTAATTATTTTAAGGGGGTTTTTTAGTTGGGGTTTCAAGGTCTTAAGGATAATGTCCTTTTTCATCCCAATCAAAAAAATCAAAATTACATAAATAGAAAATTACAGTATTTTCAGTGTATAACACGAAGAAATACATACCCTCATGTATAACACTGACGATATACACCCTCGTTAAAAACACAGAGTATAACAACTCACTATAAACTGTGTTTTTTTTTTTAACGAATGGGAAACGAAAAGTCAAAACCCCCCCCCAATCAACGGAAGCCGGACGCTCTGTCAACCAATGGGGGGTGGGCCCGCAGCGGCAGTGTTGCTAGATGACCCCCCCCATATGGACGACCCCCCCCAGTGTGGATGCCCCTACCATGTATGGACCCCACCAGTTTGGAAGACCCTGCCCATTGTGGACGACCCCCACCATTGGGCAGACCACCAGTGTGGACGATTTCCAGTACACGGGGATGACCCCCATCAGTGTGACGACCCCCCCAAGGGGGAACCCCCCTTTCACCAGTGTGGACGACCCTCCACCAGTGTGAACGACCCACCACCGGGTGGACGACCCCAGTGGGACGACCCCCACTAGTTTGAACGCCGACCACCATAGGAAGAAAACCACAAATGTACGACCCCACCATTGGGGACGACCCACCACCATCGTGGACGACTACCTCAGTGGACGACCCCCAAAGTGTACAAAAAAACCAAAATGTGGACACCCCCAAAACACTGTGAACGATCACCACTAGTTTTTCGACCGCACCATTTGGACGACCCAAACACCATATGGACGACCCCCACAGCTGGATGACCCCCCGTGGGACGACCCTGCCGGACCCAATATGGTTTCCCCGCGAGGAAATTGTTTGGCAACCAAGAAAAAAGGGAGCCAGCAAACCCCAAACTGACAAATACACTGACACACTGACAAATACAAACACACCAAAAACACGACAAAAAAAACAAAGAAATGCACAGCAAAAGGCTGACAAACAAAAAAAAAAAAAAAAACAATCCCAAAACAACAAAAACACAAACAAAAACAAACACACAAAAAAGAACGAAATAGGGAGCCAGTGACCGATTACAATTTTTTATTTTTTAAACGGAAAGGGTTTTTTAACATTTACCCACAATTGAACACACCAGCAGTGTGTTGCTACATAATTTTTTATGGTGTTACAAATGACGAGCGAAAATCAATGGTTTTTCCCGTCATATTCCTCACACAGGGTGTGTATACCTGCATAAAACCTTTACACCCCGGTGGGTAACCTTCATATTTCCCACACAGGCTGGGGTTAAACCGTCATATTCCACACAAGGTGGTGATAACTGTCATATTCCATCACCAGGGGGTATACCTGTCAATTCCATCACCAGGTGGTGTATACCTTCAAATTTTCCCTCCCAAAATGGTTTACCTTTCTATTCCATCACACAGGCTGTGTATCCTTCATATTCCCCCCAACAGTGGGGTTAAAATGTCATATTCCATCACCAGGATGGTGTATCCTGTCTATTTTCATCACACAGCTGGGGTATCCTGCAATTCCATCACACAGGGTGGGTATACCCGTCATATTCCATCACACAGGCGGGGATACCCGTCAATTCCATCACACAGATGGTTATACCTGCAAATTCCTCACACAGGGTGGTGTATACCTGTCCCCATTCCATCCCAGGCTGGGTATACCTGCATATTCCCCCACCAGGCTGGTTAAAACCGTCCCCATCCATCACACAGGCGGTGATACCGCAATTCCATCACAAGGGTGGTTTACCCTTCATATTCCCTCACAAGGGTGGGGTTACCTTCCAATCCATCACACAGGATGGGGGTAACCTGTCCCTATTTCCCTCAACAGGCTGGTGTAACCTGTCAATTCCATCACACAGGTGGTGTATACCTGTCATATTTTCCATCCACAGGCTGGGGTAAACCTTTTATTCCTCAAACCCCGGGTGGTGTATACCTGTCATATTCCATCACACAGGGGGTGTAACCTGTCATTTCCATCACACAGGAGGTTTACCTGTCATATTCCATCACACAGGATGGTGTATACCTGCAATTCCATCACACAGGGGTGTATCCGCCTTTTTCCCTCACCAGGGTGGGGGTTACCTTCCCAAAACCCCTCACACGGCTGGGTTTCCTGTCATATTTCCCCACACAGGCTGGGGTATACCGTCATATTCCCTCACAACGGGTATACCTGTCAATTCCACAACGGGTGGTGTATCCTGTCAAATTTCCCTCACAAGGTGGGGTATACCGTCATATTCCATCACACAGGAGGGGTATACCGCATATTTCCCTCACAAGGATGGGGGTATACCTTCATATTTCCCCCACAGGGGTGTATACCTGTCCCTATTTCCTCACACAGGCTGGTGTATACCTGTCAATTTCCCTCAACGGCGGTGAAAACCCTTCATATTCCCTCACACAGGCTGGGTTTAAAAAAAACCTGTCATATTCCATCACACAGCCGGGGTTTTACCTGTCATATTTCCCAAAAACAGGTGGTGTATACCTGTCATATTCCATCACCAGGCTGGTGTATACCTGTCATATCCACACACAGGGTGGGTTTTAAACCCTTCTATCCTCAACCCGGCTGGTTATACCTGTCATTTCCATCACACAGGCTGGGGTAACCGTCAATTCCTCACACAGCTGGTGTATACCTTCATATTTCCCCACACAGGCTGGTGTATACCTTCATATTCCACACAGGGTGGGGTTTTACTGTCATATTCCATCACCCCAGGTGGTGTATACCTGTCATATTTCCCACACAGGTGGTGTTACCTTCATATTCCACACACAGGTGGGTAACCTGTCAATTCCATCACACAGGCTGGTGTATACCTTCATATTCCATCAACAGGCTGGGGGATACCTTCAAATTCCATCACACAGGGTGGGGAAACCTTCATATTTTCCCCACACAGGGTGGGTTTAAACCCGTCTATTCCCCAACAGGCTGGTGTAACCTGTCAATTCCCTCACACAGGGTGGGGTATACCTGTCAATTCCATCAACAGGTGGGGTATACCCGTCTTTCCCCACACAGGTGGTGATCCGTCTATTCCCTCCCCAGGTGGGTTATACCTGTCATATTCCATCACACAGCTGGGGATCCTGTCATATTCCATCATTCACTGGGGTATACCCGCATATTTCCCCACACAGGCTGGTGTTTCCTTCATATTTCCCTCCACAGGCTGGGAAAACCTGCATATTCCATCACCAGTGGTGTATACCTGTCTATTTCCTCACACGCTGGGGTATACCGCATATTTCCATCACAGCTGGTGTTACCTGTCATATTCCACACACGGCTGGGGAACCTGTCAATTCCATCACACACTGGGGTATACGTCATATTCCAAAACACAGGCTGGTGTAACCGTATATTAAAACACACAGTGGTGTATACCGCATATTCCATCACACAGGCGGGGGTAACCGTCATATTCATCACACAGGGGTGTATACCTGTCAAATTCCATCACAAGGGTGTATCCCCGTCAATTCCATCAACAGGTGGTTTATACCTGTCAATTCCATCACACAGGGTGGGGTATACCTTCATATCCATCACACAGCTGGGTTACCTGCATATTTCCCTCACACAGGGGGTATACCTTCAATTCCACAACAGGGTGGGGTTACCTGTCATATTCCATCACAAGGGTGGTGAAAACCTGTCATATTCCATCAACAGGCTGGGGTATACCTTTTTATTCCACACAAGGGGGATACCTTTTATTCCATCACACAGGGTGTGTATACCTGTCATATTTCCTCACACAGGATGGTGTATACCTTCATATTCCATCACACAGGTGGGGTAACCTGTCATTTCCATCAACAGGCTGGGTATACCTGTCATATTTCCTCACACAGGCTGGTGTAACCTGCAATTCCATCACACACTGGTATCCTGTCATATTTTCCCCCACAGGTGGGTATACCTGCATATTCCATCACAAAAGGTGGGGTATACCTGTCATATTCCATCACAAGGCGGGGTTTAAAACCTTCCCTATTCCCTCACACGGCGGGGTATACCTTCATTTCCTCACAAAGGGGGTGTATACCCGTCAATTCCTCAACAGCTGGTGATACCTGTCTATTTCCCTACACAGGTGGTGTATACCTGATATTCCATCACAAGGCGGTGTATACCCGTCCCTATTCCCTCACAGGCTGGTGTTACCTGTCATATTCCTCACACAGGCTGGTGTAACCTTCATATTCCATCACACCCGGCTGGTGTTCCTGCAAATTTCCCCAACCCCGGGGGTTAAACCCGTCAATCCCCTCACAGGCTGGGGTTAACTGCCATTCCATCACACAGGCTGGGGTATACCTTCATATTTCCCCAAAACAAAAGGGGGTGAAACCTTCATATTCCCCCACACAGGCGGTGTATACCCGTCATATTTTCCATCACAAAAGGGTGGTGTATCCGTCAATCCATCACACAGGCTGGTGTATACCGTCAAAATTTCCCTCACACAGGCTGGTGAAAACCTTTATATTCCATCAACAGGGTGGTGTAAAATGTCAATTCCACACCAGGCTGGTGTATACCTTCTATTCCATCACACAGGCGGTGATACCTGCAATTCCATCACACAGGCGGTGTTATCTGTCAATTCCATCCCAGGCGGTGTATACCTGTCATTTCCATCTTCAGGCTGGGGTATCCTGTCATATTCCATCACACAGGGTGGTGAAAACCTTCATATTCCATCATTCAGGCTGGTGTATCCTGTCATATTCCACACACAGGCTGGTGTATACCGCATATTTCCCCAACAGCTGGTGTAACCTGTCTATTCCTCACCAGCTGGTGTATACCTGTCATATTCCTACCAGGGTTGTATACCTGCAATTCCCTCACAGGCTGGTGTATACCCGTCATATTCCCCCACACGGCTGTGAAAACCTGCTATTCCATCACACAGGCTGGTGTAACCTGTCCCTATTTTCACACAAGGGGGGTATACCTGTCATTTTTATCACACAGTGGTGTATACCGTCATAATCCAAACACACAGGCTGGGGTATACCTGTCATATTCCCTCACACACTGGTGTAACCTAATTCCATCACCAGGCTGTGTAACCCGTCATATTCCATCACACGGCTGGGTGTATCCCCGTCATTTCCATCAACAGCGGGGGTAACCTTCAATTCCCCTCACACAGGGTGGGTTACCTGCATAATTTCCCCACACAGGTTGATACCTGTCAATTCCATCACACAGGCTGGGGTAACCTTCATATTCCTCACACAGGGTGGTTATACCTGCATATTCCATCATTCAGGCTGGGGTATACTGTCAATTTTCCCTCACACAGGCTGGGTTTTCCTCTCAATTCCATCATTCAGGGTGGGGATACCTTTCATATCCTCACAAGGCTGGGGTATCCTTCAAATTCCATCACCAGGGGGTGTAAAATTTTATATTCCATCCACAGGGGGGTAACCTGTCATATTTCCCTCACACAAGCGGGTATACCGTCAACCATCACACAGGGTGGTGTTACCGTCATTTCCCTCACACAGGCTGGGTATACCTGTCTATTCCATCAACCCCAGGCGGGGGTATACCTGTCATATTCCATCCACAGCTGGGGATACCCGCAATTCCCTCCACAGGCTGGGGTATACCTGTCTATTCCATCAACAGGCGGTGTATACCCGTCATATTTTCCCTCACAGGCTGGTTATACCTGCATATTCCCTCACACAGGGGGGTGTATACCTGTCATATCCTCACAGCTGGGGATACCTTCATATTCCATCACCAGGCTGGGTATACCTGTCTATCCATCACACAGCGGGTAACGTCATATTCCACACACAGGGGGGTGTAACCTTTTATTCCCTCACACGGGTGGTGATCCGCAATTTCCCTCATTCAGGGGGTGTATACCTGTCTATATCACACAGGGTGGTGTACCGTCATATTCCCACCAGGGTGGGGTAACCTGCCCCAATTTCCCTCACACAGGTGGGTTACTTCATATTAATTTACCATGTTGGGAAACCCGTCATTTTCCAACACACAGGTGGGGTTACCGTCATTTCCACCCCCAGGCTGGTGTAACCTTCATATTATCACACAGGGTGTGTATACCGTCAATTTTCACCAGCGGTGTTACCTTCATATTCCCTCACACAGGTGGGTAACGCATATCCACACCAGGCTGGTGTTACCTTCAATTCCATCACCAGGGGGTGTAACCTTTTCAATTCCTACACAGGTTGTTACCTGCATATTCCCCAAAAAACCCGGGGGTGTATCCTCAATTAAAAAACACAGGGTGGGTATACCTCATATTTCCACACAGGCTGGTGTATACCTGCAATTCCATCACACAGGTGGGTTTTACCCCAATTCCATCATTCGGTGGGGTATCTGAAAATTCCATAAAGGTGGGAAATTACCTTCATTTTTCCACACACACCCCTTTATAAAAATGTAAAAACCAAAACCGGGGGTTACCTTTTTTAACCAACCCCAAATATTATATGTCATAACCCATAACAGGGCTGGTGTATATTTCATATTCCAAAAACAAAACAGGCGGGTATAAAACCCTTCATATTTTCAAACAACACCCCTTATACCGTCCAAACCCTCCCCAACGGGTACCTGCCATATTCCATCAAACCCCGTTTCCTTCAAACCTCAACAGGCTTTATCCTTCAACCACACCACTGGTTCCCTTTAATTCCCCAAAGGCTGGTGTTCCTGTCAATTTTTCCTTAAAGGTGGTCAACCTCATAAAAACACCACGTGTAACCTTCAATTCCATCACCCGGCTGGTTAAAAACCTGTTTTTTCCATCACAAGGCTGGTTATTCCGCCAACCATACCAGGCTGGTGTATACCTGTCATAAAAACACACAGGCGGGGTACCATCAATTCCATCACCAGGCTGGGTAAACTGCATACCATCACACAGGGTGTAACCTTCATTTCCATCCTCGGCGGGTATACCTTCTATCAAAAAAACAGGTGGGGTAAACCTTTTTAAATTCCCACACATGTGTGAAACCGCATATTCCATACCAATGGGATACCAGCAATTCCATCCTCAGGCGGTTTTATACCTTAACCAAAAACAGGTGGTGTATACCTTTCATATTCCATCACCAAGCGGTGTAACCCGTCATATTCCATACTTCAAGCCGGTGTATCCAGCATAATTCCT
This sequence comes from Cherax quadricarinatus, assembly GCF_026875155.1. NCBI lineage: Eukaryota > Metazoa > Arthropoda > Malacostraca > Decapoda > Parastacidae > Cherax > Cherax quadricarinatus. The sequence goes on from NC_069456.1 coordinate 6,183,611, forward strand.
ACCGGCTTGAACCCAATATCCCTCACTCAACTTGGAAAACCAGCAATTCCATCCCACTGGGGATCCTTTTTTAACCACACACATATTTATACCCCATAAATCCATACTCAAGCTGGGAAAATTTTTCATACAAATCAAAAAAGTGGTTTCCTTTTTTATTCCTAACGATTCAACCTCCATATCCCCATCGCTGGTGTAACGCATTTAAAAACCCCTTTATCTTCTCATATTCACCACAATCTACCCCCCAAATTTCCCATCGGTGGGAAAACCTGTCTATTTTTCATAAAACTGGGAAAACCTGTCATTCCATACCAGGGTTTATACCTTCAAAATACTACCAAAATGGACATACCATCAAACCATGATAGGTGGGGAAACCGTCATATTTAAAACTTTAGTGGGATCCCGTATATACCTCAAAAAGGCTTTTTATATCTTCAATTTCCTAAGAACTAAAAATAAGAACATAAAAAGGGAAAACCCCAACCTGTCCCATGGAAACTCAAGTCTTAGGGTTTTAAAGCCAAAAACCCCCCCCTACAGGGGACTAAACCTTCAAAAACCACAAATGCCTAAAACCAATTATCACCAATAAACCCAACCCCCACTATTTTATTTATCTAACCTTTTTTAAAACTAAAAAACAAGTTTCCCTCTATCGTCTCGGGGGTTTGTTCCCCTCATCCACAAAACTCTATTCCAAACCAGTGGTTTCCCCATATCCCCTTCCTGAATCTGAATTTTTCCAACTTAAAACCATTGCTACGATCCTGTCTAGGCTAGATATTTTCAGCACGTTATTTACATCCCTTCATTTATTCCTGTTTTCCATTTATACACCTCAATCATTTTCCCCCCAAATTCTACCCTTTCTAGAGAGTGCAGATTCGGGGCCCTCAGTTTATCCTCATAGGGAAGATTTTGAACATGGGATCAACTTTGTCATCCTCCTTTGTATGTTTTCCAGAGCATTTAAAACCATTCTATGGTGAAAAACCCGTAAGCAAAACTATCAAAATTTGAAAAAGTTTGGAACCCTGGGACCTATATTTAAACATCAGATAGAAAAGTTTCTTTATTTTTTGGAAAAATATGAGGGTTGGTTTTGATGCACCGGACCTAAATTCTTTTTGCAATGTAAATAGACGAAATTTTTTTTTATATGTTAGGGGTTTTTCCTGCCCAATTTAAACCAAATTTGTTCGGTATTTATTAACCCAAGGTTTATACCCATATCCAATCAAATAGGTGCCAAAACCTGTAAACCATCTAAATGAGGCCTAACCAATGAGGGTTAAAATTGAAAACAACCTAGGCTCTTTTAACCTGATACTAAACCAAAAGGGAAATTGTTACATTATTCAACATTTCAGGGTTTTTCCTTGTTTTCCCAATTAACGGCTAACCGAATTCCTAAATTTTTTCCGCAATTTTCCTAAATATTGATTCTCCATTTTTTATTAATAGGTGGTTATTATGTCTTCCAAAAATTTTAAAGAACCTTTGCATTTAGTCTATAGGATGGTGTATACCTGTCATATTCCATCACACAGGCTGGTGTATACCTGTCATATTCCATCACACAGGCTGGTGTATACCTGTCATATTCCATCACACAGGCTGGTGTATACCTGTCATATTCCATCACACAGGCTGGTGTATACCTGTCATATACCACCACACAGCCTAGTGTATAAGTGTCCTGTTCCATCATACAGGATGGGTTTCATACATACATACATTACATATATATATACATGATTTAAAAATGGGTCAGACTGGGGAGGGATAAAGTTACAAGACCACAAAAGGGGAGACAATGTCAGGACGAAAGCACTGATGAGAAGCCATGGAAATTTAAACCTTGTTTAAAGGAGTGAACCTCTAGCTCTCTCCTCCCCCCTTCCTCCCTCGAGGATTGAACCTCTGAACTTCTTAAGTAGAGCCGGGAGTGTGATCACCCAGCCAGGGGATGTTTACTGTTAAAACTGGGATGTTTACTGTCCAAACTGGCATGTTTACTGTCATGTATATTGTCTAAACTGGCATGTATAATGTCCAAAATGGCATCCATGCTGTCCAAACTGGCATGCATACTGTCAAACTGGCATGTATATTGTCCAAACTGGCATGTTTACTGTCCAAGCTGTCATGTTTACTATCCAAACTGGCATGTTTACTGTCATGTATACTGTCCAAACTGGCATGTGTACTGTCCAAACTGGCATGTTTACTGTCAAACTGGCATGTTTACTATCATGTACACTGTCTAAACTGGCATGTATATTGTCCAAAATGGCATCCATGATATCCAAACTGGCATGTATACTATCCAAACTGGCATGTATACTTTTCACACTGGCATGTATACTGTCCAAACTAGCATGTATACTGTCCAAACTGGCATATATACTGTCTAAACTTCCATGTATACTGTCCAAACTGGCATGTTTACTGTCCAAACTGGCATCCAAACTGTCCAAACTGGCATCCATACTGTCCAAACCGGCATGTATAATGCACAAACTAGCGTGTATACTGTTCAAAACTGGCTTGTATGCTACCCAAACTGGCATGTATACTGTCCAAACTGGCATGTATATTGTCCAAATTGGCATGTATGCTGTCTAAACTGACATTTATACTGTCCAAAGTACTAAAGATAATGAGGAAGAGGATGGTTGACTCCCTAGAGAGATGGTAATTGCTTACAGTGAACCACAATGGATTTAGGCTAGTCGTACCTCAAGAACTTACCTTGGTTCATGGATTTAGAGAAGGTAAAGACAAAGACAGTATCGCTGGCATACACCTGACCCTCGTTAAGGAAAATGATCACTCTGTGCAAACACACCATTGTCCAGGAAGCAGTCATGCCAGTTGTTTGTAGGCGAAGAGGAGTGGTTAGGTGCTGGTAACTGATATCCGCAAACACAACTCTCCCCACCATCATACCTCTCCTATATCAGTCCTTCACTACCACATCACAACTCCCACGGTAGTTCTACCCCACTACCAGTGTCATCTTTACCCAGCACATCAGTTAAGGACTCCAATGAAAATAAGTCACTTTGTCCGACTGCTTTTGGAGGTTATCCTAGGTAACCTACACATAAGCTGCTATGTGTCATAATTTATATAACTAACATTTAAAGTGGCCCACCTCCCCAAAAACCTTAACCGAAAATTACCCCCTCCCACAACACACCCAATCCCCCACCCCTCAATCCTCACCCCAATCCCCACCCACCACTCCTCACTGCAGCTCCATTCACTACTTCCTTCCCCTCTCCATCATCTAACTCCCCTCTGGCACCCTTACCTCCCTTCCACTACCATGACACTCCCCTCACCCTTACTGATTATGCTCAAGGAAAAGAGAAAATTAAATCGGACAAGAAAAATACTCTCAGAATACTAACAGAAATTAGATAACGGAAAGACCACCAATTTGAGAGAAATGACAGACGTCTACAACTCTTCCTTAGACAGTAGACGACCACCTCAAGAGAAGTGACAGACGTCTACATCGGACTAAGATATTACAGGCGACTTTTTAACCACCAGGAAGTGAAAAAGACTTACCCAGGGATAGCACTGACCCACCCTGGGATAACGATGACCCACGCAGGAATAACAATGACCCACCCAGGGAAAACACTAACCCACCCAGGGATAGCACTAACCCACCCAGGGATAACACTGACCCACCCAAGGATAACACTGACCCACCCAGGGATAACACTGGCCCACCCAGGGATAACACTGACCCACCCAGGGATAACACTGACCCACCCAGGGATAACACTGACCCACCCAGGGATAACACTGACCCACCCAGGAATAACAATGACCCACCCAGGGATAACACTGACCCACCCAGGAATAACAATGACCCACCCAGGAATAACAATGACCCACCCAGGAATAGCAATGACCCACCCAGGGATAACAATGACCCACCCAGAAATAACAATGACCCACCCAGGAATAACAATGACCCACCCAGAATAACAATACCCACCCAGGGATAACACTAACCCACCCAGGAATAACGATGACCCACCCATGGATAACAATGACCCACCCAGGAATAACAATGACCCACCCAGGAATAACAATGACCCGCCCAGGGATAACACTGACCCACCCACATAAGCCAATATGTAGCAACACACCTATGAGAGGCCCCAAATGTACCAAAGGTGTGGAAGGTAGCAGAGGGACTGCGAAACACAACAAAGGTGTATCCTTAGCCAGAGACAAAAAACAAGCACACGAAAAGGTTCAACTGGCAGTGCCAAAAGGTGAAATCAGAAAACGAGAGAGAACGGAAAAACAAATACAAAAACACGACAAAAAACACAGATCAGTAAGAGGGCAGGAGAGGAAAATATTGGGATTTGCAGAGAAACAGAGAGACATAGCAACAGGAAAAAAAAAAAATCAGCCAAACGAAGCTAGCCATAGCCACATTTGAAGAGAAATGGTGAGGTGAAGATCACGCAAGGAGAATGAAGAGAACAGGTGTTAGGAAGTCAACAGAACCCTTCAAATGTGTGCACCGATAAAAGGTCCAAATGAAAGATAAGAAATAAAGAAATTGTCGCTGGACAACAAACCTGAAATATTGTGCAGTGGATACCGAGGGAAGGGGCCGAGGCGCTAAGCAAACCACTTCACGAAAATCTTTACCCACTGTTACAACTTGCCTTATGTCGTAACAACGGGGAAATAATGATTCCTCATGTTCCTTACATTTTTTATTTAATACATATATCAAGTCTCTTTTGGTATCAAGTAAGCAAGTTAAAATTGCAATTACCTATTCTCAGGGATGTGGTACTGTACAGCGAAGAACATAACTCTATGTTCAAGTTCTTTTAAATTATAAAAACCCACTCCATAAATAATTTACCAATAATAACAAACTTGTGTGGCTAGACTAATTACTTTCGGAAATCAAACGCTAGGGATTACTCAAGCTAGTAATCTCTCCAATAGTTAATCTTCTACAAGGAGGTTTTCAACTTTATAGATAAACAGCAACATTAAAACAGCAGCAATGAATCAGTGCTATGAGCTGACAGACTATACCAGTGCATAGTAGCCTGACGTCAGGTTGGTCAGGTGACAGCGTGAGGCGCTAATACCGGAACTATCAACCGGGCTTCAACGACAAAAAACACTTAATATTACAGAGTAACCAAACCTACTATAATACAATATTAGTAATATGCATACAATACAAGAAGAAGTACCTAACCAATAACATAAACCTTATTAATTACAACCATACTCTAGAGTGATCTTTATTCATGTGATACCAAATAATAATATATAGTCGAACTATCTTTATCTAGCTAATAATAAAGTAGTCTGCAATATAATATTACATGACGTATTATAGTCAGGCATTTTTTCTTTATTTTTCGTGCACGATGGAGTGTAAGAATGTAACATGCAACACCACTCGATGAAATCGGGAATACTACCACTTGAAAAACAAGTCCAGTCATTCCCGCATGAATCAATTTCCATCGTCTGAGTCTTAAAAACCCTTGAACTAACTGTTAGTTTACTGTCTTCCGAAATCCACTGAAGTTCTTGCTTTAATCTGTACGCTAATTTTGTCCTTTATGACTGTTTGTTTTATATATTATTTTCAGGCTGAACGACTAACGCGGTCCAGAAGCCATTAATATGTCTTAAAACTGTGTATGGTGTGATACACGCACTCAAGTTAACACAGGAGAATTTTTAATATAATATAATAAAATTATAAATTAAATATATATATATTTTATTTTTATATATATATATGATACACACATATATATAGTCGTGCCGAATAGGCAGAACTTACGATCCTTGGCCTTAAAAGCAACGCTCATCTTGCCATATAGGACAAGTGAAAATTTTGTGTATGCAATAATTCGGCAAAAACATTCTGAACCTAACAGAAAAAAAATATTTGATTTTGTTTGTTTATACTAAATATTGGTAAACGTATTAAAAATATAATTGGGGTTCGGGTTATGCAAAATAAATTGCCTTTTGTTAATAATAAGGTTAGGTAAGTTTTCTAAATTCTTTTGGCGCAAAATTAAAAAAACAATTACATAAATATTAATGAAAAAAATAAAACTTAACGTAATAAGAAAGATTTTAAGGAAAAGACTTAATTTTAAACGAGTTTCTTGCTAACTTGACCATTTTTTTTATTTTTTTTTTTTTTTTATATTTTATATTAAACACAATATCAATACATTAAATAAATAAAAGAGAACATAGTATCAGTTCTTACCCAGAATTATAAATTACATTGTCCAAAATACACATAAACATTTTAACTTTGTGCTGACACAAACTGTCCCTCAATCCTCTATACATTTTTTTTTTTTTTTTTTTTTTTTTTTGTATTAAAAATACAGTATACATTAATACGTGAAGCAACACATGTTACGAAAACCAATCAACATGTAACCACAAAATTAATGTACAACATACGTATACACAATCAAAAAGACAAAGAAAACTTCGCACCGGTGGTACCAACAACATATCCAGAAGAATCTACTTCAGGCACCTTAAACATCTTATGCCAAGTTTTTATATACAAAACAATTTTCTTAAAGGTACAAAAACCTCACCACATACCATTAAAACCTAATACATCCCACCCCCCACCAAAGTACATTATAAAGTCGTACATAGTGCTCTGGAAGTAAAATGTACCCCCCCCCCCCATCAATACCTACAAAACAATGACATACTATTAAGAGCGCAGGATACTACTTGCTCTAAGTAACAATTTATGAAAACTTTGCCTAGCATACAAGGATAATATAATACTCTATATCTCAGCACGGGTGCAATCCACCAAGACTTCTTCATACACTATATACCCAAACCAGTATTAATACATAATATACACCGGCTACTTGAACACATATGCCATCTTGATCCAACAACGTCTCTGGACATTGCGTATTTACAACAAAATCAATATACATTATTTTATATTACCTTACATAAACTCTTAATATGTGACTTTAAAACAATAAAATAGCAAAGGGGAAAACAACAGCGTGTACTTAAAATATTAACACTACCCAACACGACCATACAGTTACTCACACGACTGTACTATAAAATCTAAACCGGCCGCTGAAACATTAATATGTTAGGCCTTATGTAAAAAATACAATCTCGCAGAATATAAAACTGTAACCCCACGTTACTCATTACAGCTATGTAAACATCGAACCATCTGAATACAGAAATTGTGTCCTTACAGAATGCATCCAACAAAAGGGAAACCCCGGACTTTGTATCACAGCATATTCGAAACAGTCCATAAGGCATACTCCTTAGTAACACCACTTAGTATTAATGCTACTATAACATCTTTGAAGGCACTCTCACACATAACGAACATCATTCTCACACACACTAAAACCTTTAAGATTCTACCCTTTCATTCACCTTGAATACCACACAATGAATGTATGCTCCAATACTTACGTACATATACTATCCAAAATCTTCACATCATAAAGAGAACACAATGTGTAAAAACACCACCCACACCACACTCTCAACTCAGAAAAGCATTAAATGTATCAGTGGCAAAATTCCAGTCACACACTTTAAAAGCCATCCATACATCTCCGCTCAAGAAACTAGCCCGTCGCTACCCATATACACTAAATCCCGTAAATTCCCATTAACTTAACTCCGGTATCCCTCAGTAAAACACTGCCACCACCTTCCCCATAAACATCCCTATTGCGACACTTTAGTTCTTAACTGGTGGCCGCTACCAAACCTTTATTAATTCATCACACCCACTACCCTCATAGCCCAAGACGTATAAAAAATTCAAGTAACCACATACGCAACCGCAATTCACCATCATCTGACTCATCCCACCTAAATCTAACTTAACACCCTTAACACCAGTAACCCTTCCCCACCCAACTAACCTAACTACCCTACCTAACCATACCCTTACAGCTTCTAAAATAATTACAAAAATACACCGCATGAAAAATAGTCTCTGAACATCCACAAGCTTGCACTCCCTCCCTCCCCTTAGACTCCTATAAAATAACACAACACCAGACGGCAAGATTCCATGTAGAAACCTAAAGCATTACCCTCCCTTACACCTGGTTTAATACGCAATTGCCGTAAACAATTCAGATATTTCCCCAACCACGCAACATGGGGTATGCCCCCATACTGGCCGCCACCCACAGACCCCCACCCCAACCTCACAAGAATCCTCAATTAAGGCGCTTCGGATCCCTCACCGTCATTAAAAAAAACACCTCAACATTCCTCACCAATCATTAATCCTTACCCCCCCACCATGCGTTGCAATATCCATACGCAGTTTTTCTAGCCCCCCTTTCCTCGCCTCCCACCTCCCCCAAATACCCGCGTTTTAGATACACACCCGTCATCAAACGCTTTTCTAAATGTATTAAGCCCCAGCCCCCCCCGTGGCTAACGGAGCGTCACCACCCCTCTACTTAGCCATCACGAACCCGATCCCCATATAAATCGGAAAACCCATGTTGCAACCGTTGCACCTCTCGCCGTCCTCAGCGGGTATACGCCACCACGTGCCATATCTTTACTAACAACAGCACGTTCTTCACAATGAACCCTCTGATGCAACGTTAGCTGCGCCGTCCTCAAACCACCCAATCTTTTCAATACCCCATCCACGGTGCGCATCGAAATTAACTACCTCTTGTCGACCCTATCATTCTTAGCGGTAAACTTATCCCACAAATCAATAGCTGACCACCACACTCCACCCCGCCCGTTACATCTCCATCTCTAATTTACGTATTGCCTAGTTCCATATACTTAGACTTTTGCCACATTAATTTCCATCCCAGTAGCACTCCCAAACACATCTACCACCTTTTCCAACCTTGTTGTAAATCCGTCTCATCCTCACCAATACAGTTGTAATATCCACATAACCCAACAATACCTCGGCCAACCCTCTCGTTCATTACTAACCCCACCACTTGCGATACTCCACCTAACTGCCCCTATAAAAGGATCCTGGGGGCCACTCAAAACAATATTTGCGATAGAAGGCAACCCTGTCGCAAACCCCTTCCATCTGATGTTAACACCTAGCCTTCCATTAACCTGTACTCTCATAATGCTCCCTGATACAATGTTTTCCGCCCAAGAATAATCCTCCCGAATCCCCTGCCAAACGCATGAACCCCCATAACGCATCCCTCACCACACTATCGTAACAGCTCCGCAATCCAAACCAACCACAAAACCCCCCACCCCACCCCCCAACTCCTACCCCCCTCTTTTCTATAAAACTTCTAAAACTCCAGCCCTTCATACTTTGTTCCTACCCGTTACCCCATATTTTCCTCTTTAGTCAATTACGTTACCTATCACCTTTTTTATTCTATTCCCTAATATTCGTGCAAATAACATATAATCGCCGCACATAGCGATATTGCTCGGTAATCCTCCTACTGTAGTCTGTCCACCCTTTCGGAACAAATTACCACGCACAGCAGTCCTTTGCTGCTCCCCCTTTCCCTCATTCTTCATTACATTGAATAACCTAAACTAAAAAACCTCTCAATACTTCCCAATTCCTAACGTAAAAATCATTAGACAACCCATCTACACCTGGCGCCTACCTAAACTTGCACCAGACAAAGTCTTGCGAAAACTCCTTTCCGTGAACGGACCTTCTAATGTTTACCCTATCCATACCATCATCTCCACATTGCACGAAACCTCCCATTTCCCCTTTAAAGCTCATCTCGAATACCTCCGGTTTGTGCATAATGACCTAACCATGCAACTAGATAACCACTCATACCCTCCTGTCGTTTACTAATACCTGCCCTCTCCTATACCAACTCCCATCTCCACATGAACAGTTAATTCCATCATCTCCGTCGCCACTTCTCTCTTACCTGTTTCCCACAACCACGCATGCGAAGGCCTGTCACCCCATATCAGACCTCTTCCAGCCCACTCCAAAAAACTCGCGCGGCCCATCAAATCTTTCATTTTGCAAATCCCTGATACGCTCCTTTAAATCCCTCAATATCATCCACCGGATAGCTAGCACTCCCACGCTCGTAGCAAGCTCACAACTGTCCCTCAATAAAGATTGTACCCATACTTCAACCTGTTACATTCCCCCACTAACGAATATAAAAATTCCTAATACGAGATTCGCCACAGAGTCCCACCAACTAAACCAAGTCACTAATCCCAGGCGCCTCCGCCACCCCACCAACTCCTCCCAAACAATTGAACAAATGACTGTTGATACTCTCTTGCTGCAGACACTTTACATTCACTTCCAAAACCCCTTACACCTTCTCGGCAACCCCTCCCAACTATATCCACCAAAAACAACCACCTGTGATCAGAAAATACTACGTCCATTACCCTCACACTATGTATGAACAACTGTCCTGGGAACCGTATAAGACCGATCGAGCCTAGCCGCAAACCCACTTTTAATAATGTTGTGCTCCACCACCTCACCTCCCTCAACATCTGTCAATCCCTATCCCGGATAACAATTCTCTCCCAATATCCTCAAACAATGCCTGGCCCCTCTCGGTCCAACATCCTTCTCCTTATCACACAGAGTTCCAGTCACACTCCTATCACAGCAACCCCCCGCAATCCACGCAAAATAATATACCAGAACGTCCCTTACGACTTTATTCTTTCTCCTCACATTCCCTCTGCTGGGCTACACAAGGACACCAACGTTCATCTGTACCTGACCCCATAACCATCCACGCAAATCACCCTCCCCTCTCCCCCCTCACTATGCCTGACAACCAACGGCTAGATTCTTTCACCCAAAATGGCCACACCTCCTTTCAATCTGACTGCATGCTCACATACACATTATTAACCCATCCACCTTCAACTCATAACCCGGTCAATAATTGGTGGTGGGGGGTTTCCTGCAAGAACACACAACGTCAACGTCATGACGCACCAAATATTCCTTAAACACACTCACACCTTTCTCATGAGACCCTCAAGCCATTGATGTTCAATGTCCGTGCACTTAAAACCGACAAAGGGGTTTTTCCCTCTTGACACTACCGACTTATCACCTGATCGTTTCATTGCAAAACCCTTTTCCCTCCCCCCCCCTTTTCTGTCCCCCCCTTACCCCACCCCCTGCCCCCAGGGCGCCACTTGAACCTCTCCGCATGGCTGTCCGCCCCATGTTTTTCTTCCCCGGTCTTTGTGCGGGCGAAGCACGTCTCGGAATCCGAAAGCACTGCTGCGCGCTTACGCGTCCGTACCCCGCGACCTGCATCAAGTCATCCAGCCAGTGCCATGATGAACCTCGCACCTCCACAGTTCTCGACCAACTGTGCAAATCCTTACGAACACACTTCAGTCCTGGGTTGGCGTCACCACGCCCTTCCTCAACTGCAGACCCCATGATCCCAGGTCTGTACCAACATCCGGACAAGGACCTCATATCCCAAAATGTTCTCAAACGTCACACTATCGTAGTTTCCGGCGCACTAACCATTCGCCTTCCGCGATGACCTCACAAGCACAATGTACAACGTCCAGAGAAAGTTGATGTCGTCCCCCTGCGTAGCCCCCGCCATCTCCTTTCCTTCGGCCCCTCCAACCTCCTCACTCCATGTCAAACTCTGCTGAGGCAGAGTCGAAAACATTGATCTGGTCCCTCTCCTTTCCCCCAATCACGTCGTTGCTGCTGGTCCCTATCACCACGTCTTCTTTCCATTGCCACCGGGACATACGGCCGCACAAAGGCAAGGCTTCGCTCCCAGCGTATGTTACAAAAACCTGAGTCCTGAAATTTTCCCATCACCACTACGATGGAAGGGAAATTGTTGAGGTCATTTGACAGAGAATGCACCCTAGGTATCCCCATATCGGCCAACTGACCACCTTCCCTGCAGTGATCGTATGTATTTGCCGTATTTAACAAATGAACCGTGTCATGCCCGCCTCGAACGGCACATTCCTGCCCCTTTTAACCCTGGTAATACTGGACACAATGCAGCCGCACCGCCCCACACCCCTGGTTAACTGGGGTATGGCCCCACCTCTTGAAACTTATTCACAAAACGCCTCAAACCCCCTCGCCGAACAAAAATTTTTTACAAAAAAAAAAAAGGGGGGGGGGGGGGGGGTAAAAAAAAAAAAAAGGGGGGGGGGGGGGGGGGGGGGGGGGGGGGGGGGGGGGGGGGGGGAAAAAAAAAAAAAGGGGGGGGGGGGGGGGGGGGGGGGGGGGGCGACATATATATAATATTTATATATTATATTATATATATATATATATATATAAAAATATATATATATATTTATATTTTTAAAAATTTATATATATATATATATATATATATATATTTATACTATAATGCAATAAGACACAGAAAAACAGGTAAATTTTAAAAATACAAAAAAAACCATGTGAAAGAGTAGTAAAATTCCCAAGCGCTTTCTGACTACTCACATTGTCAAGGGAAATGAAAAATACATAAAAGGAAAGGGCAATTAAAGGGCTTAGTCACTTCCACAGTCAACTCCCACAACAAAGAAACACCTGACGCGCGACAATACGGACTCATAAGAAAAAGGAACACTGCAGTAGGTCCGCTGGTCCAACTAACAGGCCCTCACGACATCCCAATAAAAAAAAATTTTCTACCCAAGAAAAAAGGTTCATTATTGTCCAATCGTTTTTTAAACCCTTGACCAAATTTTATTAATTAAAAATGAGTCTAATTTATATAAACCAAAGGGAAAAATTCATATTATTTTCAAAACTGCTTTTTTTTGAAAACAAGATTCAATTATATTTCTGTCGACCAGGGGCTTGCTTATACAACTTTCTCAACTTTTTGAAAAACAATTGGATGGTTAAAATCTCTCACATGAATAAATAGAGATTGGAATCTTTTCCAGTTCTAATGCTAAATTTATGTGTTTTAAATCTAAGTTCGAGACTTTTACCAGTTTGGCCATAATAAAATTTATCGCAAATTTTACAAGGAATCTTATAGACACATCCTTCAGCATTTTGGGGGAATTCTTTTTCAAAAGTTTTTTTAGTGTACAGATTTTTTAAAAAAACTTAATATTTAAAAAATTTAAGAAAAGAAGGATATCAACCAAGTTTTCATGGTAAGGGAAACCAACATATTTTTAGTTGAATAAGGCTGGTTGTCCCTTTTTGGGTTTTAAAAAATATTTCTAGCAATTTTAAAAAATTTATCATTACATTTTCGGGTATTTCAGTCATGGCATTTCATAAATTTTGGATATTTCTTCATCTAGAACCGGATACAATACGTAAAGCTCTCAAAAACATTGATGAAAAACAACATTTAACTCTATCTTGATGGGAAGAATAATAGCGTACTAGGAACATTTTTTGTAGGTTTTTTGAAATTTTAAAATTGAATTATTATTGCTCTTAAAATTTAAAACATCTGGAAAGGGGAATGATTATTTTCCCAAAAATCAACTAAAGTTTATAGAATGGGCTAAGCATTAATTTGCCAAGGAAATGGTGTAAAATTACTTCTTGGGCATAAGACATAAAAATATCATCAAAATATCAACCATTTTGTCCATAAGGAGGGTTGTGTTAAGCAACTTGTTTTAAAAAAATCCATGTATAAATTTTCTAAAACAATGAAAGGGATTTCCCATTGCCTACCAAAAATTTTGAGTGAAAACGTAATCATTAAATACAAATTTTTGCATAAAATGCAAAGTTTAATAAATTTTAAAAATTTGGAATGGGAAGGTAAATCATAATTAAAGAGTTTTCAGTAAGAAACTAATAAACTCAACAGGAACTTTCGTAAACAAGGAAGTAACATCAAAACTAACCCTGTTTTTAAAAACATTTAAGTCAGTCAAGGGCTTAATTTATCAAAATAAATCTATGTTGTTTTTTAACATTAAAGTTAGAAATTTTACCAACAATAGGGCTCAAAAAGTTAACAAGCCATTTGGGACAAATTTATACGAAACTGATCCTATGGAGCTAATAACTGGTCTGACGGATTACCTGTTTGTGTTTTTTATTAGTCCAACATTTGTAAGGTAAAGATGATTAGTTTTGATTGGGTCCAATGGTTAGCATTTATGAGTTTACATTAATGAGAAACATTTCGGAGATGCTATTTAATTGAGATACCATTTTCAGTATTATTTATTGTTGGGTGAGTAAGTGATTTTTGAGAAGAGACTGAATTTTTTAAACAGTGTTTCTTTTATATCACAGGTAATGAATTCCAAGGGGGGGGATTTTAGGGCCTTTTATGTGGAATTGAGGTTTTGCATAGCGTGAGATGGACTCGAGAACATCCAAAGAGTGATCTGTGCCTTGTGTTTATGGTCGTGTGTTTGTTGAGTTGGTAGGAGACTTTGATTTGATGGTAGGGTGGGTTTATTTCTGAGTGTAATTGGAATGTAGGTAGGTGCAGTATAATAGTATGGATGTTTGAATGGTGTGTAGGTTTAGGTTTTGAATATTGGTTGGAGTTGCTCCCTGTATGGGAATTTGTTATCATTTTGACTGCAGCCTTTTGTTGGGTAATTAAAGGGTCTAAGATGGTTTATTGTTGTTTGAGCCCATGCACAATTTCCATAGGTGAGATAGGGGTATATAAGTGAGTTGATTATAGGGCGAGGAGGGCTGAACTGTGGAACATAGTACCGTATCTTCGATAGTATGCCTACGGTTCTTTTGGAAATTTTTGGGGAAATTTGTTGTTTATGTGTTTGAAATTTGAGTCTATTATCAAGGTGGATTCCTAAGAATTTTCCTCTGTGAGTTTTGTGATAGGTGCTCCATTTATCTTTATGTTAAGAGGGAACGTCTGCAGCTATGTTACCAAACTGAAGAAGTAGGTTTTGTCAATAGTTTAGAGTAAGTTTGTTAATATCATCCAGGTTGATTTTTTCTGTAATTCGAGTATTTTACAGTATTGGCTAGCGTGACTGGGCTGGGTTGAGAGAAGACGTATGTGTGTCATCTGCTAATAGTGTGGGTTTGGAGAACAGTTGCGATACATTTGGTAGGTCATTTTTGTATAAGAGAGAGGGCCTAGGACACTTCCTGTGGGCACCAACTGTATTGGCTGTTCTGAAGAGTTTGCCCCGTTTGTGTACAATTATTGGCTTCTGTTGATGGAGGTTATGACTTTTGTAGTTGAGGAGTGCCCCTTATACCATAGTTGTGGACAATTTTATATACAGCAAGTCCATGGTCAACTGTATCAAAAGCTTTACGTATGTCGATGAAGATCCCCAGTGGGACTTCTTTTTTCTCTATTGCAGTGTATATGTGTTCTAGCATGTGTATAATAGCATCATTAGTATTTTTATTAGGCCTGAACCCAAATTGACAGGGGTTGAGTATGTTGTGGGAGATGAGGTAGGAATAGATTCGCTTATGAATTAATTTTTCGAAGATTTTAGAGAGAGGGTGTAAGTTGGATATGGCCTATAGTTATTCAAGTCTGTTTGGTCTCCTCCTTTATGGATCGGGGTGACCCTTGCTATTTTGAGAACTGTAGGGAAGGTAGAGGATTCTATGGATTTG
This sequence comes from Cherax quadricarinatus, assembly GCF_026875155.1. NCBI lineage: Eukaryota > Metazoa > Arthropoda > Malacostraca > Decapoda > Parastacidae > Cherax > Cherax quadricarinatus. Next base: position 6,199,260 of record NC_069456.1, read on the forward strand.
TTAAAGAGTGTTGCAATGATTGGTGAAGTACTTGTGACGCTTTTTTGTATATAAAGGGTGGTAAGGTATTTAAATCTCCTGTCTTGTTTTTTAGTGTGTTGATAATAAGGGAGACTTCAGTAGGGTTAGTCGGAGCTAGGAACAGTGTGTTCGGGTAGTTGCCAGTGAGGTAGTCATTGGGTGGGGTATCTGATCTTGGGATTTTATTGGCAAGGTCTTTTCCTATAGTGGAGAAGAAATTATTGAGTCTGTTTGCTGTTTCAGTTGGTGGGAGTTGGGGTTCATCTGGTTTTGTTAATTCAATTTCTCCATTTTGTGATATCTTTTTTGTTCCTAGAATTGCCGATAGGGTTTTCCAGGTCTTTTTTATATCACCTCGTAAGTTGGATAATCTGTTCTCATAATACAGTTTTTTAGCCCTTCTTGTCAGGCTGGTTAGGATTGACGAGTAACGTTTTGTTTGGTCTTTGGTTATGTGACTCATTCTGTACTGTTTTTCGTATAGGTGCTTTGTATTTATGGATTTGAGGATGCTGGGTGTTAGCCAGGGACTGTTCAGTCTCTTAGCTGTCATCTATTTAGTTTTTTGGGGGCAGTGCTTGTTATAAAGGTATTGGGTCTTTTTTAGAAAATTATTAATACATTCGTCAATATCTGTATAGATTTCTAGCTCAGTGTGCCAGTCAATGTTTGTCACTGCTGCTGTGAAGTTATTAATGGCTGCCTCAGTGTGAAGTCTGAAAGTGACTTTAGTAGTGTCTTGGGGTAATTTGCCAAGGTTCGTGATGAGGAAAGTAGGGTAGTGGTCTGTGGTATTATCTGTAATTATGCCTGATTTTAAAGGGGACATGGTGTTGGTCCAGATGTGGTCAAGTAGGGAAACACTAGTCTTTGTAACTCTTGTAGGTTTTGTTACTGTTGGTAGCAACATGCAGTTACTCATAGTGTTTGTGAATTCAGTAACGTGTGGGTCCTGGTCTAGTAGGAGTTTTATATTGAAGTCACCTGAGAGTAGTAAGTGATCTTTGTTCATGCGTGCATCAGTTATCATACTTCCTAGGCTGTTACTAAAACAGCTAATGTTTGACTGGGTTACTCTGTAGATGTTTATCATTGTGAGAGGTTTCTGTAGGTATTTAGATTTGAATTTAGGTATTATATATTCCCCATGTTCATCCCTTGTGCAATTATTAGTGATACATTCTAGTTGGTCTGAGTAGTACATAGCTGTGCCACCCCCTTGATCTGGCCTACAGTTGTGTATGGCTGTGTAACCAGGAATGGCATAGACATCTGTAGTATCAGACTTTAGCCAGGTTTCGGTGAGAGTAATGATGGATATACTGGCATGCAGGGAATTTAGTAATGCTATGAGGTCATCGTAATGTTTACTTAAAGATCTGATATTGTACTTAAAGACAGTTATGGTTTTGTTGGCTCTGAGAAGTGCCTTTGATTGTTCTGCTGTGTAGTAATTACATTTACTGTTTGATTCATTTAAGTCATTCAATAAGAGGTTGGTATTAGGATCAATGCTTGTTATCATAAGATTTATAGTGAATCTATAGTTAGAATTAAGTATAAGACAAAGTAAATATTCTAAAGCTATAAAATAGCACCTGAATTATTTTAACAAATGTAAAAAATTTGAGCTAAGGTAGTTCTTTAAAGCTAAAATAAAGGAGACAATATATAAGGGACTAAAAAAAAACCTTTGTGATGAACAAATAAAGTGGTAATGAAATAAATGAGCTAGGGAATATAATGGTAAAATAGTGAACTTATTACACTTTAGCACCTGAGAATAGCAACTTGATTATTTTAACAATTGTGAATATATGAACAAAGGTTGTTATGTAAAGCTATAATAAAGCTAAAATAAAGGAGAAAAAATATAGGGACTAAACTAAATAATGGTAAACAAAGTTAAATTGGCAGATAGTAACTAAGATATAATATAGATTTGGGAGTAAGATCTGATTTGTTACATAAAATAAGTTGAGCAATTTATTGTACTATAAAAAGTAAAAAATAATATGAGGTAGTTGGTAGTAGCAGCAAAAGATAGTTTTAGGCCTTGAACAATAATGTAATTGAAATATACACTAATTGCACACACAATATAGTCACTAAGATATGAAGATAATCTGAGAGTAAGAATTCCTTTGATGTATTACTATCATAGTTCCTTGACAATGTGAGTAGTCACGAAAGCGCTTGGAATTTCACTACTCTTTCACCGTGGTTGTTTTGCATATATATATATATATATATATATATATATATATATATATATATATATATATATATATATATATATTATATAATATATATATATATATATATATATATATATATATATACATATATATATATATATATATATATATATAATATATTAATATATATATATATATATATATATAATAGATAGATAGATAGATAGATAGATGAAAACAAAGTCTAGGAAGGAGGCTGTGAGTGAGCGAAGGAGGCTTGTGAGTGAGAGAAAGAGGTTGTGAGTGAGTAAAGGAGGCTGTGAGTGAATGAAGGAGGTTGTGAGTGAGTAAAGGAGGCTGTGAGTGAATAAAGGAGGCTGTGAGTGAGTAAAAGAGGCTGTGAGTGAGTGAAGGAGGTTGTGAGTGAGTGAAAGAGGCTGTGAGTGAGTGAAGGAGGTTGTGAGTGAGTGAAAGAGGTTGTGAGTGAGTAAAGGAGGCTGTGAGTGAGCAAATGAGGCTGTGAGCGAGTGAAGGAGGCTGGGAGCGAGTGAAGGAGGCTGTGAGTGGTGAAAGAGGTTGAGAGTGAGTAAAAGACGCTGTGAGTGAGTGAAGGAGTCTGTGAGTGAGTGAAGGAGTTTCTGGGTGACTGAAGGAGGCATTGAGTAAGTGAAGGAGGCAGTGAGTGAGTGAAAGAGGTTGTGAGTGAGTAAAGAAGGCTGTGAGTGAATGAAGGAGGCTGTGAGTGAGTGAAGGAGGTTGTGAGTGAGTAAAGGAGGCTGTGAGTGAGTGAACGAGGTTGTGAGTGAGTAAAGGAAGGCTGTGAGTGAATGAAGGAGGCTGTGAGTGAGTGAGTGAAGGAGGTTGTGAGTGAGTAAAGGAGGCTGTGAGTGAATGAAGGAGGCTGTGAGTGAGTGAAGGAGGTTGTGAGTGAGTAAAGGAGGCTGTGAGTGAATGAAGGAGGCTGTGAGTGAGTAAAGGAGGCTGTGAGTAAGTGAAGGAGGATGTGAGTGAGTGAAAGAGGTTGTGAGTGAGTAAAGGAGGCTGTGAGTGAATGAAGGAGGCTGTGAGTGAGTGAGTGAAGGAGGTTGTGAGTGAGTAAAGGAGGCTTGTGAGTGAGTAAAGGAGGCTGTGAGTGAGTGAAGGAGGCTGTGAGTGAGTGGAACGAGGTTGTGAGTGAGTAAAGGAGGCTGTGAGTGAGTAAAGGAGGCTGTGAGTGAGTGAAGGAGGCTGTGAGTGAGTGAAAGAGGTTGTGAGTGAGTAAAGGAGGCTGTGAGTGAGTGAAGGAGGCTGTGAGTGAGTGAAAGAGGTTGTGAGTGAGTAAAGGAGGCTGTGAGTGAGTAAAAGAGGCTGTGAGTGAGTGAAGGAGGTTGTGAGTGAGCAAAGGAGACTATGAGTGAGTGAAGGAGACTCTGGGTGAGTGGTGGAGACTCTGGGTGAGTAGTGGAGACTCTGGGTGAGTGGTGGAGACTCTCGGTGAGTAGTGGAGACTCTGGGTGAGTGGTGGAGACTCTGGGTGAGTAGTGGAGACTCTGGGTGAGTGGTGGAGACTCTGGGTGAGTGGTGGAGACTCTCGGTGAGTAGTGGAGACTCTGGGTGAGTGGTGGAGACTCTGGGTGAGTGGTGGAGACTCTCGGTGAGTAGTGGAGACTCATCGGTGAGTAGTGGGAGACTCTGGGTGAGTGGTGGAGACTCTGGGTGAGTGGTGGAGACTCTCGTGGAGTAGTGGAGACTCTCGGTGAGTAGTGGAGACTCTGGGTGAGTGGTGGAGACTCTGGGTGAGTAGTGGAGACTCTGGGTGAGTAGTGGAGACTCTGGGTGAGTAGTGGAGACTCTGGGTGAGTGGTGGAGACTCTGGGTGAGTAGTGGAGACTCTGGGTGAGTAGTGGAGACTCTGGGTGAGTGGTGGAGACTCTGGGTGAGTGGTGGAGACTCCTCGGTGAGTAGTGGAGACTCTGGGTGAGTGGTGGAGACTCTGGGTGAGTAGTGGAGACTCTGGGTGAGTGGTGGAGACTCTCGGTGAGTAGTGGAGACTCTGGGTGAGTGGTGGAGACTCTGGGTGAGTAGTGGAGACTCTGGGTGAGTGGTGGAGACTCTCGGTGAGTAGTGGAGACTCTGGGTGAGTGGTGGAGACTCTGGGTGAGTGGTGGAGACTCTCGGTGAGTAGTGGAGACTCTGGTGAGTGGTGGAGACTCTGGGTGAGTAGTGGAGACTCTGGGTGAGTGGTGGAGACTCTCGGTGAGTAGTGGAGACTCTGGGTGAGTGGTGGAGACTCTGGGTGAGTGGTGGAGACTCTCGGTGAGTAGTGGAGACTCTGGGTGAGTGGTGGAGACTCTGGGTGAGTAGTGGAGACTCTGGGTGAGTGGTGGAGACTCTGGGTGAGTGGTGGAGACTCTCGGTGAGTAGTGGAGACTCTGGGTGAGTGGTGGAGACTCTGGGTGAGTGGTGGAGACTCTGGGTGAGTAGTGGAGACTCTGGGTGAGTGGTGGAGACTCTGGGTGAGTGGTGGAGACTCTCGGTGAGTAGTGGAGACTCTGGGTGAGTGGTGGAGACTCTGGGTGAGTGGTGGAGACTCTCGGTGAGTAGTGGAGACTCTGGGTGAGTGGTGGAGACTCTCGGTGAGTAGTGGAGACTCTGGGTGAGTGGTGGAGACTCTCGGTGAGTAGTGGAGACTCTGGGTGAGTGGTGGAGACTCTGGGTGAGTAGTGGAGACTCTGGGTGAGTGGTGGAGACTCTGGGTGAGTGGTGGAGACTCTGGGTGAGTAGTGGAGACTCTGGGTGAGTGGTGGAGACTCTGGGTGAGTGGTGGAGACTCTGGGTGAGTGGTGGAGACTCTGGGTGAGTGGTGGAGACTCTCGGTGAGTAGTGGAGACTCTGGGTGAGTGGTGGAGACTCTGGGTGAGTGGTGGAGACTCTGGGTGAGTAGTGGAGACTCTGGGTGAGTGGTGGAGACTCTGGGTGAGTGGTGGAGACTCTGGGTGAGTGGTGGAGACTCTGGGTGAGTGGTGGAGACTCTGGGTGAGTGGTGGAGACTCTGGGTGAGTGGTGGAGACTCTGGGTGAGTGGTGGAGACTCTGGGTGAGTAGTGGAGACTCTGGGTGAGTGGTGGAGACTCTGGGTGAGTAGTGGAGACTCTGGGTGAGTGGTGGAGACTCTGGGTGAGTGGTGGAACTCTGGGTGAGTGGTGGAGACTCTGGGTGAGTGGTGGAGACTCTGGGTGAGTGGTGGAGACTCTGGGTGAGTGGTGGGAGACTCTGGGTGAGTGGTGGAGACTCTGGGTGAGTGGTGGAGACTCTGGGTGAGTGGTGGAGACTCTGGGTGAGTAGTGGAGACTCTGGGTGAGTGGTGGAGACTCTGGGTGAGTGGTGGAGACTCTGGGTGAGTGGTGGAGACTCTCGGTGAGTGGTGGAGACTCTGGGTGAGTGGTGGAGACTCTGGGTGAGTGGTGGAGACTCTGGGTGAGTGGTGGAGACTCTCGGTGAGTAGTGGAGACTCTCGGTGAGTAGTGGAGACTCTGGGTGAGTGGTGGAGACTCTGGGTGAGTGGTGGAGACTCTCGGTGAGTAGTGGAGACTCTGGGTGAGTGGTGGAGACTCTGGGTGAGTGGTGGAGCGTCTGGGTGAGTGGTGGAGACTCTGGGTGGGTGTTGGAGACTCTGGGTGAGAGGTGGAGCCTCTGGGTGAGTGGCGGAGCCTCTGGGTGAGTGGTGGAGCCTCTGGTTGAGTGGTGGAGACTCTGGGTGAGTGGTGGAGACTCTGGGTGAGTGGTGGAGACTCTGGGTGAGTGGTGGAGACTCTGGGTGAGTGGTGGAGACTCTGGGTGAATGGTGGAGACTCTGGGTGAGTGGTGGAGACTCTGGGTGAGTGGTGGAGACTCTGGGTGAGTGGTGGAGACTCTGGGTGAGTGGTGGAGACTCTGGGTGAGTGATGGAGCCTCTGGGTGAGTGGTGGAGACTCTGGGTGAATGGTGGAGACTCTGGGTGATGGTGGAGACTCTGGGTGAGTGGTGGAGACTCTGGGTGAATGGTGGAGACTCTGGGTGAGTGGTGGAGACTCTGGGTGAGTGGTGGAGACTCTGGGTGAGTGGTGGAGACTCTGGGTGAGTGGTGGAGACTCTGGGTGAGTGATGGAGCCTCTTGGTGAGTGGTGGAGCATCTGGGTGAGTGGTGGAGACTCTGGGTGAGTGGTGGAGCCTCTGGGTGAGTGGTGGAGCCTCTGGGTGAGTGGTGGAGACTCTGGGTGAATGGTGGAGACTCTGGGTGAGTGGTGGAGACTCTGGGTGAGTGGTGGAGACTCTGGGTGAGTGGTGGAGCCTCTGGGTGAGTGTTGGAGACTCTGGGTGAGTGTTGGAGACTCTGGGTGAGTGGTGGAGCCTCAGGGTGAGTTGTGGAGACTCTGGGTGAGTGCTGGAGACTCTGGGTGGGTGTTGGAGACTCTGAGTGAGTGGTGGAGACTCTTGGTGAGTGGCAGAGCCTCTGGGTGAGTGGTGGAGACTCTGGGTGCGTGTTGGAGACTCTGAGTGAGTGGTGGAGACTCTGGGTGAGTGGTGGAGGCTCTGGGTGAGTGGTGGGGACTCTGGGTGAGTGGTGGAGACTCTTGGTGAGTGCTGGAGACTCTGGGTGTGTGGTTGCTGAGTCAGGGGTTTGGCAATATTCTTAATTAAACTCAGGAGCTGCAGCTACCTGCCCAGGAATGTCTCTCAGCACGAACTACCAGGTGGTAGTGGTGGTGGTGGTGGTAATGGTGGTGGTGGTGGTGGTGGTAGTAGTGGTGGTGGTAGTGGTGGTAGTGGTAGTGCTCACAGTAGTGTTAGTGTTGGTGGTAGTGATGGAGGTGGTAGTGGTGGTGATGGTAGTGGTGGTGGTGGTTGCGGCTGTAGTGGCGGTGGCACCACCACCAACAACAGTAGTAATGGTACAAATCGTGCTGGTGAGAGTGATAGTGAGGATTGTGGTGACTGTGGAGATGGGAATGATTGTGATGGTGCTAGTGTTTTTGGTTGCAGTGCTAGTAGTACCAGTAGTAGTAGTAGCAATGGTTGAAGTGGTAGTGGTATAGTAGTTACTGCAGTAGTTACAGTGGTGATTGCGGTAGTGGGAGTAGCTGTGGACGTGGGTGCTAAAACACCCTTTCAGGTGGACGTGGGTGATAGGAAACCCCTTCAGGTGGACGTGGGTACAAGGACACCCCTTCAGGTGGACGTGGGTGCTAGGACACCCCTTGAGATGAACGTGGGTGCTATGAAACCCTTTCAGATGGACGTAGGTGCTGGGACACCCCTTCAAGTGGAAGTGGGTGGTAGGACACCCCTTCAGATGAACGTGGGTGCTAGGAAACCCTTTCAGATGGACGAGGGCGCTGGAACACCCCTTCAAGTGGACGTGTGTGCTAGGACACCCTTTCAGGTGAACGTGAGTGCTAGGACACCCCTTCACATGAACGAGGGTGCTAGGATACCTCTTCAGGTGGACGTGGGTGCTAGGAAACCCCTTCAGGTGGACATTGGTACTTGGACACCCTTTCAGATGGACGTGAGTGCTAGGACACCCCTTCAGGTGGACGTGAGTTCTAGGACACTCCTACAGGTGGACGTGGGTGCTAGGACACCCCTTTAAGTAGATGTGGGTGCTAGGACACCCCTTCAGGTGGACGTGAGTGATAGGACACCCCGTCAAGTGGATGTGGGTGCTAGGACACCCCTTCAGGTGGACGTGGGTGCTAGGACACCCCTTCAAGTGGACGTGATTGCTAGGACACCCCTTCAAGTGGACGTGGGTGCTAGGACACCCCTTCAAGTGGACGTGGGTGCTAGGACACCCCATCAGGTGGACGTGAGTGCTAGTACCCCCCTTCAAGTGACATGGGTGCTAAGACACCCCTTCAGGTGGACGTGAGTTCTAGGACACTCCTACAGGTGGACGTTGGGTGCTAGGACACCCCTTTAAGTGGATGTGGGTGCTAAGACACCCTTTCAGGTGGACGTGAGTGACAGGACATCCCGTCAAGTGGATGTGGGTGCTAGGACACCCCTTCAGGTGGACGTGAGTGCTAGGACACCCCTTCAAGTGGACGTGGGTGCTAGAACACCCCATCAGGTGGACGTGAGTGTTAGGACCCCCCTTCAAGTGACGTGGGTGCTAGGACACCCCTTCAAGTGGACGTGAGTGCTAGGACACCCCTTTAAGTGGACGTGGGTGCTAGGACACTCCTTCAAGTGGACGTGGGTGCTAGGACACCCCTTCAAAGGAACGTGGGTGCTAGGAAACTATTTCAGATGGACCTGGGCGTTGGGACACCCCTTCAAGTGGACCTGGGTGTTTGGCCACATCCCTTGAACTGGACTTGGGTGCTAGGATACCCTTTCAGATGGACCTGAGTGCTAGGACACTCCTTCAAGTGGACGTAGGTGCTAGGATACCCCTTCAGGTGGCATTGAGTGCTAGGACACCCGTTCAAGTGGACGTGGGTGCTAGGTCACCCAATGAAGTGGACGTGAGTGCTATGACACCCCTTCAAAAGAACGTGGGTGCTAGGACGCCCCTTCAAGTGGACGTGGGTGCTAGAACATCCCTTCAAGTGGACGTAAGTTCTAGGACAAGCCCTTCATGTGGACATGGATGGTAGGACACTCCTTCAGGTGGACATGGGTGGTACGACACCCCTTTAGGTGGACATGGGTGGTACGACACCCCTTCAGGTGGACATGGGTGGTACGACACCCCTTTAGGTGGACATGGGTGGTAGGGCACCCCTTCAAGTCTACGTGGGTGCTAGGACACCCCTTCAGGTGGACGTGGGTGCTATGACACCCCTTCAGGTGGACGTGAGTGCTAGGACACCCCTTCGAGTGGACGTGGGTGGTAGGACACCCCTTCAAGTGGACTTGGGTGGTAGGTCACCCCTTCAAGTGGACGTGGGTGGTAGGACACCCCCTTCAAGTGGACGTGGATGCTAGGACACCCCTTCAAGCGGACGTGAGTGCTAGGACACCCCTTCAATTGGACGTGGGTGCTAGGGCACCTCTTCAAGTGGACGTGGGTGCTAGGACACCCCTTCGAGTGGACGTGGGTGCTATGACACCCCTTCAAGTGGACTTGATTTCTAGAACACCCCTTCGAGTGGACGTGGGTGGTAGGACACCCCTTCAAGTGGACGTGGGTGGTAGGTCACCCCTTCAAGCGGACGTGAGTGCTAGGACACCCCTTCAAGTGGACTTGAGTGCTAGGACACCCTTTCAGGTGGACGTGAGAGCTAGGACACCCTTACAGGTGGACGTTGGTGCTAAGACACCCCTTCAATTGGACGTGGGTGCTAGGACACCTCTTCAAGTGGACGTGGGTGCTAGGACACCCCTTCAAGTGGACGTGGGTGCTAGGACACCCCTTCAAGTGGACGTTTGTGCTAAGACACCCCTTCAGGGGAACGTGGGTGCTAGGACACCTCTTCAGGTGGAAGTGGGTACTAGGACACCCCTTCAGGTGAACGTGTGTTCTAGGACACCCCTTCAAGTGGACGTGGGTGCTAGAACACCCCTTCAAGTGGACGTGGGTGCTAGGACACCCCTTCAAGTGGACGTGGGTGCTAGGACACCCCTTCAAGTGGACGTGGGTGCTAGGACACCCCTTCAAGTGGAGGTGGGTGCTAGGACACCCCTTCAAAGGGACCTGGGTGCTAGGACCCCCTTCAAGTGGACGTGGGTGCTAGGACACCCCTTCAAGTGGACGTGGGTGCTAGGACACCCCTTCAAGTGGACGTGGGTGCTAGGACACCCCTTCAAGTGGAGGTGGGTGCTAGGACACCCCTTCAAGGGGACGTGGGTGCTAGGACACCCCTTCAAGTGGACGTGGGTGCTAGGACACCCCTTCAAGTGGACGTGGGTGCTAGGTCACCCCTTCACGTGGACTTGATTTCTAGGACACCCCTTCAAGTGGACGTGGGTGCTAGGACACCTCTTCAAGTGGACGTGGGTGCTAGGACACCCCTTCGAGTGGACGTGGGTGCTATGACACCCCTTCAAGTGGACTTGATTTCTAGGACACCCCTTCAAGTGGACGTGGGTGCTAGGACACCCCTTCAAGTGGACGTGGGTGCTAGGACACCCCTTCAAGTGGACGTGGGTGCTAGGACACCCCTTCAAGTGGAGGTGGGTGCTAGGACACCCCTTGAAGGGGACGTGGGTGCTAGGACACCCCTTCAAGTGGACGTGGGTGGTAGGACACCCTTTCAAGTGGACGTGGGTGCTAGGACACCCCTTCAAGTGGACGTGGGTGCTTGGACACCCCTTCAAGTGGACGTGGGTGCTAGGACAGCTCTTCAAGTGGACGTGGGTGCTAGGACACCCCTTCAAGTGGACGTGGGTGCTAGGACAGCTCTTCAAGTGGACGTGGGTGCTAGGACACCCCTTCAAGTGGACGTGGGTGCTAGGACACCTCTTCAAGTGGACGTGGGTGCTAGGACAGCTCTTCAAGTGGACGTGGGTGCTAGGACACCCCTTCAAGTGGACGTGGGTGCTAGGACACCTCTTCAAGTGGACGTGGGTGCTAGGACAGCTCTTCAAGTGGACGTGGGTGATAGGACACTCCTTCAAGTGGACGTGGGTGCTAGGACACCTCTTCAAGTGGACGTGGGTACTAGGACAGCTCTTCAAGTGGACGTGGGTACTAGGACAGCTCTTCAAGTGGACGTGGGTGCTAGTGACACCTCTTCAAGTGGACGTGGGTGCTAGGACAGCTCTTCAAGTGGACGTGGGTGCTAGGACACTCCTTCAAGTGGACGTTGGGTGCTAGGACACCTCTTCAAGTGGACGTGGGTTACTAGGACAGCTCTTCAAGTGGACGTGGGTACTAGGACAGCTCTTCAAGTGGACGTGGGTACTAGGACAGCTCTTCAAGTGGACGTGGGTGCTAGGACACCCCATCAAGTCGACGTGGGTGCTAGGACACCCCATCAAGTGGACGTGGGTGCTAGGACACCCCATCAAGTGGACGTGGGTGCTAGGACACCCCATCAAGTGGACGTGGGTGCTAGGACACCCCATCAAGTGGACGTGGGTGCTAGGACACCCCATCAAGTGGACGTGGGTACTAGGAAAGCTACCAATCAAGATTTATTCGTTAGTTGTTGCCTAGCAACCAGTTTATTAATTTTTTAAAATTAAATCTTAATCCAAAATCAGAGTGATGCTCCCTTTGAGGGGAAAAAAAAACCCGCCCTAAAAGTTTGAAGCCTACCGAAAGGTGCATTCTCCAGCTATCACAAAGATCTTAACATATCCAAATTTAATGACTATATCAGTAATTAACAAATTTGCACCTACACAGCCTAAGCCCTAAGGTTCAGCCTTTTCATAAGTTCCAGAAGAGGCATAGTCTAGTTGTTTATCGGAAAAAAATCTGCCCATTGTCGTACAAAATGTGGTAAATTGGCACCAACTCATACCAATAATGTTAAATTGTTAATAGGATACTTCAGTGGCGAGAGGATGGAGGTGAACAGAAGAGGCTTTTTCAGGTTATCAAACCTCGTGTAGCTTTATAAATAAGTTAGACAAGTACTTGGGTGGATGTTGGTGGGTGTTGGTGGGTGTTGGTGGATGTTGGTGGATGTTGGTGGATGTTGGTGGATGTTGGTTGGTGTTGGTGGGTGTTGGTGGGTGTTGGTGGGTGTTGGTGGGTGTGACTAGGACGGCACCCGGACATTTGGTAGAATACCGGATAACCTAACCTAACCTAACCTAACTTAACCTAACCTAGCCTAACCTAACCTAAATTAACCTAACCTAGCCTAGCCTAACCTAACCTAAATTAACCTAACCTAACCTAACCTAGTCTATCCTAACCTAAATTAACCTAACCTAACCTAACCTAACCTAACCTAACCTAACCCAACCTAACCTAACTTAACCTAACCTAGCCTAACCTAACCTAACCTAACCTAACTTAACCTAACCTAGCCTAACCTAACCTAAATTAACCTAACCTAACCTAACCTAAACTAACCTAACCTAACCTAACCTAACTTAACCTAACCTAGCCTAACCTAACCTAACCTAACTAACCTAACCTAGCCCTAACGTAACGTAACGTAACGTAACCTAACCTAACCTAACCTAACCTAACCTAACCTAACCTAACCTAACCTAACCTAACCTAACCTAACCTAACTTAACCTAACCTAGCCTAACCTAACCTAAATTAACCTAACCTAACCTAACCTAACCTAACCTAACCTAACCTAACAACCTAACCTAACTTAACCTAACCTAACCTAACCTAACCTAACCAAACCTAACTTAACCTAACCTAGCCTAACCTAACCTAAATTAACCATAACCTAACCTAACCTAACCTAACCTAACCTAACCTAACCTAACCTAACCTAACTTAACCTAACCTAGCCTAACCTAACCTAACCTAACCTAACCTAACCTAGCCCTAACGTAACGTAACCTATCCTAACCTAACCTAACCTAACTTAACCTAGCCTAACGTAACCTAACCTAACCTAACCTAATCTAACCTAACTTAACCTAGCCTAACGTAACCTAAACCTAACCTAAACTTAACACTAACCTAACCTAACCTAACCTAACCTAACCTAACCTAACCTAACCTAACCTAACCTAACTTAACCTAACCTAGCCTAACCTAACCTAACCTAACCTAACCTAACCTAGCCTAACGTAACGTAACGTAACGTAACCTAACCTAACCTAACCTAACCTAACCTAACCTAACCTAACCTAACCTAACTTAACCTAACCTAGCCTAACCTAACCTAACCTAACCTAACTTAACCTAACCTAGCCTAACCTAACCTAAATTAACCTAACCTAACCTAACCTAACCTAACCTAACTTAACCTAACCTAGCCTAACCTAACCTAACCTAACCTAACCTAACCTAGCCCTAACGTAACGTAACGTAACCTAACCTAACCTAACCTAACCTAACCTAACCTAACTTAACCTAGCCTAACGTAACCTAACCTAATCTAACCAAACCTAACCTAACCTAACCTAACTTAACCTAGCCTAACGTAACCTAACCTAACCTAACCTAGCCTAACGTAACGTAACCTAACCTAACCTAGCCTAACCTAACCTAACCTAACCTAACTTAACCTAGCCTAACGTAACCTAACCTAACCTAACCTAACCTAACCTAACCTAACCTAACCTAACCTAACATAACTTAACCTAGCCTAACCTAACCTAACCTAACCTAACCTAACCTAACCTAACTTAACCTAACCTAACCTAACCTAACCTAACCTAACCTAACTTAACCTAACCTAGCCTAACCTAACCTAACCTAACCTAACCTAGCCTAACGTAACGTAACGTAACGTAACCTAACCTAACCTAACCTAACCTAACCTAACCTAACCTAGCCTAATCTAACCTAGCCTAACCTAACCTAACCTAACCTAACCTAACCTAACCTAACCTAACCTAACCTTTCCTAGCATATCCTAACCTTACCTATCCCATCCTAACCTAACCCAGATATAGGATATTCGCCCAAATGTCCGTCGGTGAAATGTCTCTCGGCCAAATGTACGTCGGCTATCTGTCCGGCCACGGACTTGGACCTGCCTAGCTTGGGCCAGTAGGCCTGCAGTCAGACACATCAACATCTTGGGATCTTCATACAGCGAATTCTCCAAAGTCTGCCTAATCTATAAGCACGGCCTACTTTCACTAGTGGGTTTTATCCTCTCTCTCTCTCTCTCTCTCTCTCTCTCTCTCCTCTCTCTCTCTCTCTCTCTCTCTCTCTCTCTCTCTCTCTCTCTCTCTCTCTCTCTCTCTACATAAACACACTCAACATTCACTCCATTACGTTTATTCGCTCTCACCAGTTTTCATTATTTTTTTTAGACTATGTTGAATAAAATATGTTGCATATATTGTATAAAATATTAATTTTGATGAATAAGGCTCATGTATAACACCTGGGTAACGTTATTATCAAGAAATTGACACCATGCCTAACCCTTCTAGGGTAGGGTAGGTGCCTGAGTCCGAGCTTTTAGCTCATAAGACTCATTCCCATTTGCTCCCTTGGGGCGGGGATGGCAGACCAGAGAGGCCTAGCTTGTGGCTAGGCCTGGGGACAGTTGGTCCCAAAGATGAGGAGGTACTTGTGCCTCCTCCCATGGGAGACTTAGGTCTCAGACACTCCCTAAAGAGGGAGCCAAGGCCGGGCCACCACTTGGAAAAGGCCCGGGCCGGGAGAATACCGGCGAATCTTTAATAATAATAATAATAATAATTATCAAGAACATTCAGTATTAGTTGATTTCAGCTCAACAAGAGATTGTGTACTGAAGACCGAGAGAAGAGGTAGTCGGTCCCTCAGTTGTCTTGATGAAAAGAGTACTGTCTCATAACCTTGATGCCAGGAGTACTGTCTGATAACCTTGATGCCAGGAGTACTGTCTTATCACCTTGATGCCAGGAGTACTGTCTCATAACCTTGATGCCAGGAGTACTGCCTCATAACCTTGATGCCAGGAGTACTGTCTGATAACCTTGATGCCAGGAGTACTGTCTGATAACCTTGATGCCAGGAGTACTGTCTCATAACCTTGATGCCAGGAGTACTGCCTCATAACCTTGATGCCAGGAGTACTGTCTCATAACCTTGATGCCAGGGAGTACTGTCTCATAACCTTGATGCCAGGAGTACTGTCTCATAACCTTGATGCCAGGAGTACTGCCTCATAGCCTTGATGCCAGGAGTACTGTCTCATAACCTTGATGCCAGGAGTACTGTCTCATAACCTTGATGCCAGGAGTACTGTCTCATAACCTTGATGCCAGGAGTACTGTCTCATAACCTTGATGCCAGGAGTACTGTCTGATAACCTTGATGCCAGGAGTACTGTTGATAACCTTGATGCCAGGAGTACTGTCTCATAACCTTGATGCCAGGAGTACTGTCTGATAACCTTGATGCCAGGAGTACTGTCTCATAACCTTGATGCCAGGAGTACTGTCTTATCACCTTGATGCCAGGAGTACTGTCTGATAACCTTGATGCCAGGAGTACTGTCTCATAACCTTGATGCCAGGAGTACTGTCTGATAACCTTGATGCCAGGAGTACTGTCTGATAACCTTGATGCCAGGAGTACTGTCTATAACCTTGATGCCAGGAGTTACTGTCTGATAACCTTGATGCCAGGAGTACTGTCTCATAACCTGATGCCAGGAGTTACTGTCTTATCACCTTGATGCCAGGAGTACTGTCTCATAACCTTGATGCAGGAGTGCTGTCTCATAACCTTGATGCCAGGAGTACTGTCTCATAACCTTGATGCCAGGAGTACTGTCTCATAACCTTGATGCCAGGAGTACTGTCTCATTAACCTTGATGCCAGGAGTACTGCTCATAACCTTGATGCCAGGAGTAACTGTCTGATAACCTTGATGCCAGGAGTACTGTCTCATAACCTTGATGCCAGGAGTACTGTCTCATAACCTTGATGCCAGGAGTACTGTTCATAACCTTGATGCCAGGAGTACTGTCTCATAACCTTGATGCCAGGGAGTACTGTCTCATAAACCTTGATGCCAGGAGTACTGTCTCATAACCTTGATGCCAGGAGTACTGTCTCATAACCTTGATGCCAGGAGTACTGTCTGATAACCTTGATGCCAAGGAGTACTGTTTATCACCTTGATGCCAGGAGTACTGTCTCATAACCTTGATGCCAGGAGTGCTGTCCATAACCTGATGCCAGGAGTTACTGTCTCATAACCTTGATGCCAGGAGTACTGTCTCATAACCTTGATGCAGGAGTACTGTCTCATAACCTTGATGCCAGGAGTACTGTCTCATAACCTTGATGCCAGGAGTACTGTCTCATAACCTTGATGCCAGGAGTACTGTCTGATAACCTTGATGCCAGGAGTACTGTCTGATAACCTTGATGCCAGGAGTACTGTCTCATAACCTTGATGCCAGGAGTACTGTCTGATAACCTTGATGCCAGGAGTACTGTCTCATAACCTTGATGCAGGAGTACTGTCTTATCACCTTGATGCCAGGAGTACTGTCTGATAACCTTGATGCAGGAGTACTGTCTCATAACCTTGATGCCAGGAGTACTGTCTGATAACCTTGATGCAGGAGTACTGTCTGATAACCTTGATGCCAGGAGTACTGTCTCATAACCTTGATGCCAGGAGTACTGTCTGATAACCTTGATGCCAGGAGTACTGTCTCATAACCTTGATGCCAGGAGTACTGTCTTATCACCTTGATGCCAGGAGTACTGTCTCATAACCTTGATGCCAGGAGTGCTGTCTCATAACCTTGATGCCAGGAGTACTGTCTCATAACCTTGATGCCAGGAGTACTGTCTCATAACCTTGATGCCAGGAGTACTGTCTCATAACCTTGATGCCAGGAGTACTGCCTCATAACCTTGATGCCAGGAGTACTGTCTGATAACCTTGATGCCAGGAGTACTGTCTCATAACCTTGATGCCAGGAGTACTGTCTCATAACCTTGATGCCAGGAGTACTGTCTCATAACCTTGATGCCAGGAGTACTGTCTCATAACCTTGATGCCAGGAGTACTGTCTCATAACCTTGATGCAGGAGTACTGTCTCATAACCTTGATGCCAGGAGTACTGTCTCATAACCTTGATGCCAGGAGTACTGTCTGATAACCTGATGCCAGGAGTACTGGTCTATCACCTTGATGCCAGGAGTACTGTCTCATAACCTTGATGCCAGGAGTGCTGTCTCATAACCTTGATGCCAGGAGTACTGTCTCATAACCTTGATGCCAGGAGTACTGTCTCATAACCTTGATGCCAGGAGTACTGTCTCATAACCTTGATGCCAGGAGTACTGTCTGATAACCTTGATGCCAGGAGTACTGTCTTATCACCTTGATGCCAGGAGTACTGTCTCATAACCTTGATGCCAGGAGTGCTGTCTCATAACCTTGATGCCAGGAGTACTGTCTCATAACCTTGATGCCAGGAGTACTGTCTCATAACCTTGATGCCAGGAGTACTGTTCATAACCTTGATGCCAGAGTACTGTCTGATAAACCTTGATGACCAGGAGTACTGTCTCATAACCTTGATGCCAGGAGTACTGTTCATAACCTTGATGCCAGGAGTACTGTCTCTAACTTGATGCCAGGAGTACTGTCTGATAACCTTGATGCAGGAGTACTGTCTCATAACCTTGATGCCAGGAGTACTGTCTGATAACCTTGATGCCAGGAGTTACTGTCTGATAAACCTTGATGCCAGGAGTACTGTCTCATAACCTTGATGCCAGGAGTATACTGTCTCATAACCTTGATGCCAGGAGTACTGTTCATAACCTTGATGCCAGGAAGTACTGTCTCATAACCTTGATGCCAGGAGTACTGTACTCATAACCTTGATGCCAGGAGTACTGTCTCATAACCTTGATGCCAGGAGTACTGTCTCATAACCTTGATGCCAGGAGTACTGTCTCATAACCTTGATGCCAGGAGTACTGTCTCATAACCTTGATGCCAGGAGCACTGTCGCATTAGCTTAATCCCAGGAGTTTAGTACCATAATCTTGATCTTGAACAAGAGCTCCTGATGAGTATAGAATTAAGGCTAATCTCTCAGGTGTGACGTATATACACGTGAATGTAATACAATCACAAACAGATGATCTTGGCAACACACAACAAGCCACATGGGGACGGAAACCTTTAGCTCTGGATCTTTCGCACTCTCTTGCGTCGTCAGGAGCTATGTAATGTTGCAAGACAGCAACAGTTAGTAGGGGAAATTCACTGAGTCGAAGCAGAACGTATCAATGGTAACCCATGCCACAGAATGATATGAGTGCCAATGATACCTTCTGCTTTGCCAAAGAGAATTTCCCCTC
The DNA here is from genome assembly GCF_026875155.1 of Cherax quadricarinatus. Classification (NCBI taxonomy): domain Eukaryota; kingdom Metazoa; phylum Arthropoda; class Malacostraca; order Decapoda; family Parastacidae; genus Cherax; species Cherax quadricarinatus. The sequence continues at coordinate 6,217,371 of NC_069456.1, forward strand.
GTATCTGTTGCTCTCTTACAACATTGCATAGCTCCTGACGATGCACTAGACTGTGTGAAAGATCTAGAGCAAAAGATTCCCGTCCCCATGTAACTTTTTCTGCATACACTTGTATGTTTTACAGAACAAAATTCAACGACAAAAAAAATATTATTGCATTAGCTGGGCATTTTAACTGCTATAATTATTTAAAAAAAAAGAGAGTAAAACAAAAAGGGTTGGCTAGGTTTATGTGTTTGCTGATAAACCAAAGAAATTTATATACAAAATATTGATGGCCCTTTCAACACGAGAGCGATGGTCGGAGCACACGTACATTGACCGTGTTAACACCAAGCCTGACACCACTGTGTGATAGTGTAGCCTGACACCACTGTGTGATAGTGTAGCCTGACACACTGTGTGATAGTGTAGCTTGACACCACTGTGTGATAGTGTAGCTTGACACCACTGTGTGATAGTGTAGCCTGACACCACTGTGTGATAGTGTAGCCTGACACCACTGTGTGATAGTGTAGCCTGGACACCACTTTGTGATAGTGTAGCCTGACACCACTGTGTGATAGTGTAGCCTGACACCACTGTGTGATAGTGTAGCCTGACACCACTGTGTGACAGTGTAGCCTGACACCACTGTGTGATAGTGTAGCTGACACAACTGTGTGATAGTGTAGCCTGACACCACTGTTGTGATAGTGTAGCCTGACACCACTGTGTGATGTGTAGCCTGACACCACTGTGTGATAGTGTAGCCTGACACCACTGTGTGTTAGTGTAGCCTGACACCACTGTGTGACAGTGTAGCCTGACACCACTGTGTGATAGTGTAGCCTGACACCACTGTGTGATAGTGTAGCCTGACACCACTGTGTGATAGTGTAGCCTGACACCACTGTGTGATAGTGTAGCTTGACACCACTGTGTGATAGTGTAGCCTGACACCACTGTGTGATAGTGTAGCCTGACACCACTGTGTGATAGTGTAGCTGACACCACTGTGTGGATAGTGAGCCTGACACCACTGTGTGTAGTGTAGCCTGACACCACTGTGTGATAGTGTAGCCTGACACCACTGTGTGTTAGTGTAGCCTGACACCACTGTGTGATAGTGTAGCCTGACACCACTGTGTGATAGTGTAGCCTGACACCACTGTGTGATAGTGTAGCCTGACACCACTGTGTGATAGTGTAGCCTGACACCACTGTGTGTTAGTGTAGCCTGACACCACTGTGTGATAGTGTAGCCTGGACACCACTGTGTGATAGTGTAGCCTGACACCACTGTGTGATAGTGTAGCCTGACACCACTGTGTGACAGTGTAGCCTGACACCACTGTGTGATAGTGTAGCCTGACACCACTGTGTGATAGTGTAGCCTGACACCACTGTGTGATAGTGTAGCCTGACACCACTGTGTGATAGTGTATCCTGACACCACTGTGTGATAGTGTAGCCTGACACCACTGTGTGATAGTGTAGCCTGACACCACTGTGTGATAGAGTAGCCTGACACCACTGTGTGATAGTGTAGCCTGACACCACTGTGTGATAGTGTAGCCTGACACAACTGTGTGATAGTGTAGCCTGACACCACTGTGTGATAGTGTAGCCTAACACCACTGTGTGATAGTGTAGCCTGACACCACTGCGTGAAAGTGTAGCCTGACACCACTGTGTGATAGTGTAGCCTGACACCACTGTGTGATAGTGTAGCCTGACACCACTGTGTGATAGTGTGTAGCTGACACCACTGGTTGATAGTGTAGCCTGACACACTGTGTGATAGTGTAGCCTGACACCACTGTGTGATAGTGTAGCCTGACACCACTGTGTGATAGTGTAGCCTGACACCACTGTGTGATAGTGTAGCCTGACACCACTGTGTGATAGTGTAGCCTGACACCACTGTGTGATAGTGTAGCCTGACACCACTGTGTGATAGAGTAGCCTGACACCACTGTGTGATAGTGTAGCCTGACACCACTGTGTGATAGTGTAGCCTGACACAACTGTGTGATAGTGTAGCCTGACACCACTGTGTGATAGTGTAGCCTAACACCACTGTGTGATAGTGTAGCCTGACACCACTGCGTGTGAAAGTGTTAGCCTGACACCACTGTGTGATAGTGTAGCCTGACACCACTGTGTGATAGTGTAGCCTGACACCACTGTGTGATAGTGTAGCCTGACACCACTGTGTGATAGTGTAGCCTGACACCACTCTGTGATAGTGTAGCCTGACACCACTGTGTGATAGGTGTAGCTGACACCACTGTGTGATAGTGTAGCCTGACACCACTGTGTGTTAGTGTAGCCTGACACCTCTGTGTGATAGTGTAGCCTGACACCACTGTGTGATAGTGTAGCCTGACACCACTGTGTGTTAGTGTAGCCTGACACCACTGTGTGATAGTGTAGCCTGACACCACTGTGTGATAGTGTAGCCTGACACCACTGTGTGATAGTGTAGCCTGACACCACTGTGTGATAGTGTAGCCTGACACCACTGTGTGTTAGTGTAGCCTGACACCACTGTGTGATAGTGTAGCCTGACACCACTGTGTGATAGTGTAGCCTGACACCACTGTGTGATAGTGTAGCCTGACACCACTGTGTGACAGTGTAGCCTGACACCACTGTGTGATTGTGTAGCCTGACACCACTGTGTGATAGTGTAGCCTGACACCACTGTGTGATAGTGTAGCCTGACACCACTGTGTGATAGTGTAGCCTGACACCACTGTGTGATAGTGTAGCCTGACACCACTGTGTGATAGTGTAGCCTGACACCACTGTGTGATAGAGTAGGCCTGACACCACTGTGTGATAGTGTAGCCTGACACCACTGTGTGATAGTGTAGCCTGACACACTGTGTGATAGTGTAGCCTGACACCACTGTGTGATAGTGTAGCCTAACACCACTGTGTGATAGTGTAGCCTGACACCACTGCGTGAAAGTGTAGCCTGACACCACTGTGTGATAGTGTAGCCTGACACCACTGTGTGATAGTGTAGCCTGACACCACTGTGTGATAGTGTAGCCTGACACCACTGTGTGATAGTGTAGCCTGACATCACTGTGTGTTAGTGTAGCCTGACACCACTGTGTGATTAGTGTAGCCTGACACCACTGTGTGATAGTGTAGCCTGACACCTACTGTGTGATAGTGTAGCATGACACCACTGTGTGATAGTGTAGCCTGACACCACTGTGTGTTAGTGTAGCCTGACACCACTGTGTGATAGTGTAGCCTGAACACCACTGTGTGATTGTGTAGGCCTGACACCACTGTGTGATAGTGTAGCCTGACACCACTGTGTGATAGTGTAGCTGACACCACTGTGTGTTAGTGTAGCCTGACACCACTGTGTGATAGTGTAGCCTGACACCACTGTGTGATAGTGTAGCCTGACACCACTGTGTGATAGTGTAGCCTGACACCACTGTGTGATAGTGTAGCCTGACACCACTGTGTGATAGTGTAGCCTGACACCACTGTGTGATAGTGTAGCCTGACACCACTGTGTGATAGTGTAGCCTGACTCCACTGTGTGATAGTGTAGCCTGACACCACTGTGTGACAGTGTAGCCTGACACCACTGTGTGATAGTGTAGCCTGACACCACTGTGTGATAGTGTAGCCTGACACCACTGTGTGATAGTGTAGCCTGACACCACTGTGTGATAGTGTAGCCTGACACCACTGTGTGATAGTGTAGCCTGACACCACTGTGTGATAGTGTAGCCTGACACATGTGAGATAGTGTAGCCTGACACCACTGTGTGATAGTGTAGCCTGACACCACTGTGTGATAGTGTAGCCTGACACCACTGTGTGATAGTTGTAGCCTGACACACTGTGTGATAGTGTAGCCTGACACCATGTGTGACAGTGTAGCATGACACCACTGTGTGTAGTGTAGCCTGACACCACTGTGTGATAGTTGTAGCTGACACCACTGTGTGATAGTGTAGCCTGACACCACTGTTGTGTTAGTGTAGCCTGACACCACTGTGTGATAGTGTAGCCTGACACCACTGTGTGATAGTGTAGCCTGACACACTGTGTGATAGTGTAGCCTGACACCACTGTGTGATAGTGTAGCTGACACCACTGTGTGATAGTGTAGCCTGACACCACTGTGTGATAGTGTAGCCTGACACCACTGTGTGATAGTGTAGCCTGACACCACTGTGTGATAGTGTAGCCTGACACCACTGTGTGATAGTGTAGCCTGACACCACTATGTGATAGTGTAGCTTGACACCACCGTGTGATAGTGTAGCCTATCACCACCGTGTGATAGCCTGACACCACCGTAAGATAATGTAGCCTGACACCACTGTATGATAGTGTAGCCTGCACAATAACACGTATATAATGTAGCCTGACACCACTGTATGATAGTGTAGCCTGACACCACCGTAAGATAATATAGCCTGACACCACTGTATGATAGTGTAGCCTGACACCACCGTAAGATAATGTAGCCTGACACCACTGTATGATAGTGTAGCCTGACACCACCGTAAGATAATGTAGCCTGACACCACTGTATGATAGTGTAGCCTGACACCACCGTATGATAATGTTGCCTGACACCACTGTAAGTTAGTGTAGCCTGACACCACCGAATGATAGTGAGCACCTCAACAAAGATTCCGTCAGCGCCCTTTTCGTTCAGTACATTAAATCTAATCTAGAGGGAGCAGCACCAGAGTGGAGCCCTGACAGGAGCAAATACGTCAGTCCTTAGACGCTACTTCTCCTACTACTACGACTACCACCCCATTATTACTACTATTGCTATTACCATTACTATTGCCTCCCTTCACCCTTCACTTCCATTTCTATCTCTTTTGTCACTAAAACTATTTCCCCCCCTTTACTATCATTATTACTCTACTACTATACCACCACTACCAGCAAATTTCCACTACCACTACTACTACCACTACCAGCATTACCCCTACCACTACTACTACCACTACTTTTTCTTCCTCTCCTGGTCGCGTCCCTGTCCTCGCCTATATATATTGGCTCCCTCACTCCTTTGTGCTCACTTCTGTCAGACGTTAGGTGTTCAGGACGCTTCCACAGACTCTCCTGAGTCGTTCTGGCACTCGGGGTGTGGGCCTGAGTGCCCGGATAGCTCATACGGAAGTTGAAAGTGTCACCGTTCCCTTGTTATACGCCTGCCCCACAGGGCCAACATAAGGCTGTAAATGGTACATCGCTTGTACCAATTCCTTCGGGAGCCACTGCCAGGTCACCACATGGAGAAGACCATCTTAGTGTAACTTTGTAAATGGTCCAAGTCGGACCGAAACGTCGTCGTAAGCTCCTCCCTCCCATTTGCGGGTTATTTATGTCAAGTCCTGAGATTCGTTCCTGTTTCTACTGCTCTCCCTTCCAATAGCTTTCAGACCTATCTTGTGATTTTGAAAGATGTTTGTTGACTAGTGAATAAAGAATGTCTTATAGGAAGAGATTAGACAGGAGAGACTGAGCTTAGAGGCTAGGATAAACTTAAGAGGTTAGGCTGAGATTAGAGGTGAATAAGAGGTTAGAGAGAGGCGGGGGTGAGCTTAGAGAGGTGAGAACTAGCACAGAATTATAGATGAGCTTAGGGAGAGCAGAGGAAGAGGTGAGAAGGCTCTTGATCCGATGAATTGGAGATATCCTCCCTTTCCTCAGATCAGATGTGATTACTTCTCATTGCCCTTACGAATCTAGCGGCTTCTAATGAATAGAAATACAAGCACAGGTACAAGCACAGGTACAACACAGGCACAACAAAGGTACAAGCATATGTACAACATAGGTACAACCCATGTATAACAAAGGTACAACACAGGCACAAGCACAGGTACAACACAAGTATCAGGAATCTACCTGGAGGGTGTTTGGGGGGCAATGCCCCCGCGCTTCGGTCGATGACCAAGCCGCCTGGTGGATCAGTGTTTGATCAACCAGGCTGTTACAGCTGGCCCCCACCTAGTCCAACATATGAACCACAGCCCGCAAGCAAGGTTACAGGGACAGGTACAAACAAGGTTACAGGGACAGGCACAAACAAGGTTACAGGGACAGGTACAAACAAGGATACAGGGACAGGTTCAAACATGTTACAGGGACAGGTACAAACAAGGTTACAGGGGCAGGTACAAACAAGGTTACAGGGACAGGCACAAACAAGGTTACAGGGACAGGCACAAACAAGGTTACAGGGACAGGCACAAACAAGGTTACAGGGATAGGTACAAACAAGGATACAGGGACAGGTACAAACAAGGTTACAGGGACAGGTACAAACAAGGTTACAGGGGCAGGTACAAACAAGGTTACAGGGACAGGCACAAACAAGGTTACAGGACAGGTACAAACAAGGTTACAGGGACAGGTACAAACAAGGTTACAGGGACAGGTACAAACAAGGTTACAGGGACAGGCACAAACAAGGTTACAGGGACAGGTACAAACAAGGTTACAGGGACAGGTACAAACAAGGTTACAGGGACAGGTACAAACAAGGTTACAGGGACAGGCACAAACAAGGTTACAGGGACAGGTACAAACAAGGATACAGGGACAGGTACAAACAAGGTTACAGGGACAGGTACAAACAAGGTTACAGGGACAGGTACAAACAAGGATACAGGGACAGGTACAAACAAGGTTACAGGGACAGGTACAAACAAGGTTACAGGGACAGGCACAAACAAGGTTACAGGGGCAGGAACAAACAAGGTTACAGGGACAGGTACGAACAAGGTTACAGGGACAGGTACAAACAAGGTTACAGGGACAGGTACGAACAAGGTTACAAGGACAGGTGCAAACGAGGTTACAGGGACAGGTACAAACAAGGTTACAGGGACAGGTACAAACAAGGTTTACAGGGGCAGGTACAAACAAGGTTACAGGGACAGGTACAAACAAGGTTACAGGGGCAGGTACAAACAAGGTTACAGGGACAGGTACAAACAAGGTTACAGGGACAGGTACAAACAAGGTTACAGGGACAGGTACAAACAAGGTTACAGGGGCAGGTACAAACAAGGTTACAGGGACAGGTACAAACAAGGTTACAGGGGCAGGTACAAACAAGGTTACAGGGACAGGTACAAACAAGGTTACAGGGACAGGTACAAACAAGGTTACAGGGACAGGTACAAACAAGGTTACAGGGACAGGTACAAACAAGGTTACAGGGACAGGTACAAACAAGGTTACAGGGACAGGTACAAACAAGGTTACAGGGACAGGTACAAACAAGGTTACAGGGACAGTACAAACAAGGTTACAGGGACAGGTACAAACAAGGTTACAGGGGCAGGCACGAACAAGGATACAGGGACAGGTACAAACAAGGTTACAGGGATAGGTACAAACAAGGTTACAGGGAAAGGTACGAACAAGATTACAGGGACAGGTACAAACAAGGTTACAGGGACAGGTACCAACAAGGTTACAGGGACAGGTACAAACATGGTTACAGAGACAGGTACGAACAAGGTTACAGGGACAGGTACAAACAAGGTTACAGGGACAGGTACAAACAAGGTTACAGGGACAGGTACGAACAAGGTTACAGGGACAGGTACAAACAAGGTTACAGGGACAGGTACAAACAAGGTTACAGGGACAGGTACGAACAAGGTTACAGGGGTAGGTACAAACAAGGTTACAGGGACAGGTACGAACAAGGTTACAGGGACAGGTACAAACAAGGTTACAGGGGTAGGTACAAACAAGGTTACAGGGACAGGTACGAACAAGGTTACAGGGACAGGTACAAACAAGGTTACAGGGGTAGGTACAAACAAGGTTACAGGGACAGGTACGAACAAGGTTACAGGGACAGGTACGAACAAGGTTACAGGGACAGGTACAAACAAGGTTACAGGGACAGGTACCAACAAGGTTACAGGGACAGGTACAAACATGGTTACAGAGACAGGTACGAACAAGGTTACAGGGACAGGTACAAACAAGGTTACAGGGACAGGTACAAACAAGGTTACAGGGACAGGTACGAACAAGGTTACAGGGACAGGTACAAACAAGGTTACAGGGACAGGTACAAACAAGGTTACAGGGACAGGTACGAACAAGGTTACAGGGGTAGGTACAAACAAGGTTACAGGGACAGGTACGAACAAGGTTACAGGGACAGGTACAAACAAGGTTACAGGGGTAGGTACAAACAAGGTTACAGGGACAGGTACAAACAAGGTTACAGGGGTAGGTACAAACAAGGTTACAGGGACAGGTACGAACAAGATTACAGGTACAGGTACGAACAAGATTACAGGGACAGGTACGAACAAGGTTACAGGGGTAGGTACAAACAAGGCTACAGGGCAGGTATGAACGAGGTCACAGGGACAGGTATGAGCACAGGACCACACATGTATAACACATGTACCACACAGGTACAACACAGATACCACACAGGTACCACGCAAGTACAACACAAGTACCACACAGGTACCACACAAGTACAACCCAGTGCCACACAAGTACAACACAGGTACCACACAGGTACATCAAGAAGAGGTGCGGTTGGAATCAAGCCTCACTACACACACTCAATATAACTAGTAATACAAATGTATCTACAACAGTACAACACGTTTTCTAATTATACCAAAGAATATACCAGAAATATACTCTTAGAACACACCAGAGATATTCCCTCAGAACATACAAGATATATACTCTCAGAACATACCAGAGATATTCCCTCAGAACACACCAAAGATATTCTCTCAGAACACACTAGAGATATATTCCAGAATATACTTCTTACCACTAAGAAAACTTACCTTAATCCTAACGAAAGATCATCTTAATTCAGCATAATCTGTAGCCGCTCCTGTAGTCACTCCTGTAGCCGCTTCTGTAGCCGTTTCAGAATACAGGAGATCAGCTGTCTTAGCTGTAGTTCAGGTACGTAACGCCTGTCAGTCACAGTTGAGAGTGTCTGGGTGTACGGTGGTTCGACTCCACACACACTCGGTGCCTTCTTGCTAGTGTTGGGCTCTTGGTCCAAGTTACTGGAGCTCCTTCATTAGATTACACTTGAAATTGAGACACATGTGCAACATCTGGGTATCTTTATTGTAGACGTTTCGCCATCCAGTGGCTTTATCAATACAGATTCCAGGACCTAACTTGAAGACAGTAGAACTATGTACAGAAGATGAGGTAATCAGTCCCTCAACCTAGCAGTAGGTGCGAAGAGCACCTACCTCATCTTCTGTACATAGTTCTCCTGTCTTCAAGTTATGTCCTGGAATTTGTATTGATAAAGCCACTGGAGGGCGAAACGTCTACAATAAAGATACCCAGATGTTGCACATGTGTCTTAATTTCATCTTGTCGGTATTATATACCATTCTTGCACATAGATTACACTTGTTTTAATCTCCATTTCTTCGGGTGTTGAATGATCCATGTGGGTTTAGTGCTTTCCTGAGAATATGTTGTCATGAATATAATGAAAACATTGCAACAAATTATGTAATTATAATAATAATAACAATAATAATAATAATAATAATAATAATAATAATAATAATAATAATAATAATAATAATATTATTATTATTATTATTATTATTATTATTATTATTATTATCATTATTGAAAACAATTTGTAGTATTGCATGGGTCTTACTGGTTTTGTGTTGATAGACTGCAGTGTGTTGCATGAATAATACCTATCTTGTGTTGATAGATACCAGTGTTGCATGGGTCTTCCTGTTAGGTAAGAAACATGCAACAGTTAGGTATCTTTATTTCGAAACGTTTCGCCTACACAGTAGGCTTCTTCAGTCGAGTACAGAAAGGTTGATAGAAGCAGAAGATACTGAAGACGATGTAATCAGTCCATCACCCTTAACGTTTTGAGGTGGTCAGTCCCTCAGTCTGGAGAAGAGCAGTGTTCCGTTGTCAGACAACGGAACAATGCTCTTCTCCAGACTGAGGGACTGACCACCTCAAAACTTTAAGGGTGATGGACTGATTACATCGTCTTCAAGTATCTTCTGCTTCTATCAACTTTCTGTACTCGACTGAAGAAGCCTACTGTGTAGGCGAAACGTTTCGAAATAAAGATACCTAACTGTTGCATATGTGTCTTACCTAACAATCTGTCGTATTTTATATCATTTTAATGTTCATGGGTCTTCCTCTTCTTCTTCTTCTTCTTCTTCTTCTTCTTCTTCTTCTTTTTCTTCTTCTTCTTCTTCTTCTTCTTCTTCTTCTTCTTCTCTTTCTTCTTCTTCTTCTTCTTCTTCTTCTTCTTCTTCTTCTTCTTCTTCTTCTTCTTCAGCCTCCTCCTCCAGGTCTGTCTTCCTTCTGTGCCTCCTGCGCCTGCTCCTCCTCCTCCTGCCCCTGCCGGGTCAGGTAAGAAGAGGCAGGTGTCTGGGTGTCACCTTGATGTAGGCTAAACTTAAGATGATGACGCCTTCAAGAATTACTTCTTGCTTGCATTCTCTTAATTATATAATTCACCTCACAGCAAAGTTATTCGCCGGACTAATTATAAATCCAGCAATTATGGCGTAAGCTGAATTGACGGAGTCGGGGGCGTGTTAGGTGTGTGTGGGAGGGTGTGGGAGGGGTGTAGGAGAGTCTTGGAGGGCGTAGGATGGTATTAGAGGGGTGTCGAAGAGGTGCAGGAGGGATGGGTGTGTGTGGGAGGGGTGTGGGTGGGAGTTGGAGAGTCTTCAAGAGTGTGGGAAGGTATTGGAGGAAATATTGAAGGTGTGTGTGAGGAGGGGTGTGAGAGGAGTGTGAGAGGAGTGTGAAAGAGGTGTGGGAGGGGTGTGGGTGTGTGGGAGGGGAGTGAGGAGTGTGGGAGAAATGTTCTGAGGTTTGAGAGGGATGAGGAGGGGTGGAAGGGAGGGAGAGATATCTCTAATTCATCGGGTGTGGGAGGGGTGTTGGAGGGGTGTTGGAGGGGTGTGGGAGGGGTGAGAAGGGGGTGTGAGAGGGTGTGAGGGGGTTGGGAGGGGGGTGGGAGGGGTTGTGGGAGGGTGTGAGAGATGTGTGGGAGGGGTGTGGGAGGGGTGAGGGAAGTGGGTGTGAGAGGGTGTGAGGGGGTTGGGAGGGTGTCGGAGGTGTGTGGGAGGTGTGTGGGAGGGTGTGGAGATGTGTGGGAGGGGTGTGGGAGGGGTGAGGGAAAGGGGTGTGAGAGGGTGTGAGGGGGTTGGGAGGGGTGTGGAGGGTGTGGGAGGTGTGTGGGAGGGGTGTGAGAGATGTGTGGAGGGGTGTGGGAGGGGTGAGGGAAGGGGTGTGAGGGGGTTGGGAGGGGGTTAGGATGTGTGTGGGAGGGGTGTGAGAGATGTGTGGGAGGGGTGTGGGAGGGGTGAGGGAGGAGTAAGGCATTAACAGCATCTCAGGTATCAGATCACGTGACTTTATGAAGAGAGAAAACTGCTGGATAAAGGTAGGTCCCCAGGAGCGAAAGACTCACGTGAGTCTCAGCCTTAATTAAGATCTTACCTCTAATGTCCTCTTCTCTCCTGACAAATGCGGCGGGTGACACTTGCTTCTGGTGGTGGTGGTGGTGGTGGAATTGTTGTTGCTTTTGCTTTTATTAGCGGTGTTACGGGTTTTGCTTTTTGTGTTTGGGGGAGGGGTGGTGGAGATTTTTTTTTATTCTTCCCGGGCTCTGATTTGCCCTGATGTTGTGGTTGTTTGGGGGTTGAGGGGTCTGTTGTTATGCTTTTTTTGTGTGAACACCGTGGCTGTCCGGGCAGACTAAATCAAATAAATTTTTAAGTTACAAAACCAGGTTTTCTGAGGGTCAAGGCTAAGAACTGGGGTGAATTAGGTATGTTTTATTTTTGATGATTATTTTTATTTAAACATTGTGAATGTTTCTTGTTTCGAGCGGAAATGGGGTTGTTATATGGCAGGGTTGTGTGGAAACAGAAGGGGTAGGTTCCCTGTTTATCTGTGGTCTCTGATGGCCCAACCCCCTGAAGTCAATGTTCCCTTGTTGTCCCTCTGCGGCCCGTTATTCTTCTACCCCTGATCCCACGACAAATTTTTTATCTTTTTTACTTCCACACAGACCTCATTCATTAAAAAAATCCCCTTTCCCTTTCTTAAATTTTGATTTTCATTTGTTCTCTGCCATCCCCTTTTCCCTGTATTTTTTCAGCCTATTGTCTTTTACTTCCCACGTTAAAATCATAAGCTAGAACTCTCTTCCCACTGTGTAGTTTTTATATTTTTTTTGGTACAAATTTTCCCCTTGCACTTTTGGTTCATTTCATTCGTTTTCGGAATTCTTTTCCACTCCAATTGAACTTCGGTCTGTATTGCTGTTATTGTTGATTTTGTTGGTTGATGCTGTTTTTTGTTGTATTGTTGTGGTTTTTTGGGGGTGTGGCGGGGGTTTGCCGAAAAAACTTAAAAAAAGGCAAAGCAGTTTTTGGGTCTTTAAAATTAAAGTATTTTTTTAAAACCATGTTCCTCTACTTTCTTGCACTAGTTTGTCCTAGACTGTGCTCAGGTTGTGCTCTCACTCTTGTCCTGAGTTAAAAATTCTTTGTATCTGGAATTTGAGCTCGTGATCATGTATTTCCCTGGGATATAAAATCGGGGATATTTTATTTCCTCCTTTGGATGTGTTTAAGGTGAGGACAAAGGGCTAGTTGTGGTTCATCCTCGCTTTTAGTCCCTTCTTGCATCATTTATTAACCATGAATTTTTTACCAGCTGCCTCCACAAACCCGGGCTAAAATGTTTGGGCCTCCCCTACTTATTTCCCTTTTAGTTTAAGTTTCATATTATAAGAGGTTTCACCCATTTTGGTTGCATGGGGCGTTTCAGCCTTGGTTTTTTGCCTCTCACGGAAGCTTTTTTTACACCAACTGAGAGTTTTGTTCATGGTGGACTTAGTTTTTACTTGCCAGTTGTGGTTACAGAAGATCTAGCTCCTGGACCCCCTCTTACTGGGCACTACAGGTCGTCTCCCCACTCTATAGCCTTTTAAACTCTTCTTTAAAACGTGGGTTTTCCCGCCCCACTACATACTTTCCAGATTATTTCCCCCTTCCTGGCACTCTATGACTGAAGAAATACTTCCCAAATCCCTGTATCATCGTGTGGGTACGTGGTGTTTGTGTTGTTTAGTGGTGGTTTTGTGTGTGTGTGTGTGTGTGTGTGTGTGTTTGTGGTGGTGTGGTTTTTTGTGTGTGGGGGTGGGTTGGGTGTATTGTGTTGCGCTTGTCTGCGGGTTCCGGGGGGTTTTACTTGATTTTTTTTTAGGATACTTTACAGCTCCTGGGCCCTTTACCTGACTCCTGGCAGGGACAGTCTTCCCCGGTTTTCGTTCCACACTGTCAGGGTTTCATGTGAAGGGTGCTTAACCTGGGATCACGTGACCCAATTTCCTGCGCCCCGACAAGGAAAGATTCTGTAGAAAGTGTAAACGTTATTATAAAATTAAAAATTTAAATATAATATATTATTATATATATATATATAATATATATATATTTTATATATTATAAAATATATATATATATTTATATATTATATATAAATATTAAATATATTATATAAATATTATATAAAAATTTTTACACACAACTAATAATATAATATATATAAATATTATATATTAAAAAATATAAAAGTAGTATATGTTGTAATAAAATATATATTATATATAATATAAATATAAATATATATTATATATTTTTATATTATATAATAGTATAATATAAAAATATTTTATTACACACTGGGCCCATTCCCCCAAGGGAGGGTGGCCCCAAAAAAAAAAATTTCACATCATTCACTCCATCCTGTCTGCCAGGGGGCTTTACACTACAGTTTTTAAACTCAACATTAAAAACCCCTCCTTCAGAGTGCAGGGACGTATTCCCCTCTCCAGGACTCAACCGGCCGCCGATTTTCCCGAACCCCTTTATAAATGTTACTTTGTCACACTCCCAAAAAGCACGTCAAATATTAAAAACCATTTGTCTCCATCTCATCCTATCAAACACGCTCACGCATGCCTGCTGGAAGTCCAAGCCCCTCGCACACAAAACCTCCTTTACCCCCTCCCCCCAACCTTTCCTAGGCCGACCCCTACCCCCCCCTTTCCTTCCACTACAGACTGATACACTCTTGAAGTCACTCTGTTCGCTCCATTCTCTCTACATGTCCGAACCACCTCAACAACCCTTCCTCAGCCCTCTGGACAACAGTTTTGGTAATCCCCACCTCCTCCTAACTTCCAAACTACAAAATTTCTCTGCATTATTTCACACCACACATTGCCCTCAGACATGACATCTCCACTGCCTCCAGCTTCTCCTCGCTGCAACATTCATCACCCATGCTTCACACCCATATAAGAGCGTTGGTAAAACTATACTCTCATACATTCCCCTCTTTGCCTCCAAGGACAAAGTTCTTTGTCTCCACAGACTCCAAGTGCACCACCACCTTTTCCCCTCACAATCTATATTCACCTATCTTTCATAGACCCATCCCGCTGACACGTCCACTCCCAATATTTTAAATACTTTCACCTCCTCCATACTCTCTCCCTCCAATCTGATATCCAATCTTCATCACCTAATCTTTTGTTATCCTCAAACCTTACTCTTTCCTTATTCCACTTTTAATTTTCTTCTTTTAAAACACCCTAACCCAAATTCATCCACCAATCTCTGCAATCACGTCGCCGTCTCCCACCAAGGCAGGGTGACCCAAAAAAGAAAGAACACTTTGATCTTTCCCCTTCACACATAATCACTGTCTTTTGTGAGGTCCCCAGACTTGGACATTTATATTTCCCTCAAAACTGCCAATATTCCAAACCCCTCCTTTTTCAAGTGCAGTCATTGTATATCCCCATTTCCAGGAACTCAAGTCCGGTTAACTGGTTTCCTAAAACCTTCATTTCCAACCTGTAGTTCCCATAACCATTCGTCTCCATTCACTACCATCTAACACCTACAATCCTGCTGCATGGCCGATGCCCCCTTGCACACAAAACCTCTTTTACCCCCTTCCCCCCATTCTTCTAGAACGTCCCCTACCCTCCTCCCCTCCCATGCAGATTTATATACCCTTCAATTCATCCAAATTTTGCCCATCTTTCTAAATGACCAAAACCACCTCAATAACCCCTCTTCACCCTCTGAATAATACTTTTGTAACTCCACACCTTCTCCTAATTACCCCCACCATCGAATTCTCTGCAAATATTATACACCAAACACATTGCCCTTAGACACAACATCTGCCGCTTCCAGCCTCTTCGCTGCAACATTTACAACCCATGCTTCACACCCATATAAGTGTTGGTCCACTATAATCTCGTATATTCTCTTCTTTGCCCCCATAAAATAACTTTTTTTATTGCTCTCTACAGATAAAATCAACGCACCGCTAAACCTTGTTTTCCCTTCATCAGTTCTATGATTACCTTTTCTCCTTCATAAACCCATCCACTGACAAGTCAACTCCCAAATATCTGAACATATTCACTTTCTTCCATACTCCTCTCTATCCATGTGATTTTCCAGTTTTTCTTTATCTTACTCTTTAATCCCCACGTTTTACTGTTACAACACACACAACATACATTACACACACCACACACACACACACACACACACACACACACACACACACCACACACACACACCTTCAGAAATAGGCTTCCCTCTTGGGATCTTACACGTAAGAGGAACAGAAAAATTAAAAACATAGGAAATATTCTTAATTTTCAGCTACTAAGCTTTTCAAAAGCTCCATCATGGTGTAAAAACATAAAGGAATATCTTACCAGGCAGGATAGGTGGTTCGATCACATGAAAAATTCCTCTTACAATATATCTATATTAAACAAAATTATAGCTAAAAAGATGCATTTAGAAGAATATTAACAAGACAGTTAAACTAAACTATCTCACATGTTAAAACTCAACGTATGAAAAACGAAATTAGTGTTTAAACAGCCGTATAGACGTGGTAGATTTGTTGACGCCTTATTCTCACTATATATAGAGATTCCCAGAAGTTGGGGTCGAGTCTTTGTGGTGTTGAGGTGAGAATTGTGACGTTGCCAGAGGTGAGAAAGTGGTTGGTTAAGCCTTCTTACTCTGTAATCTTTACCCTGATTGCACAGTAACAAGGCTTAGACAGAGGAAGGTTAGTATGGGAAGATCTACTCATGTGCTCAGAAACACAGCTTTTAAAATTTCGTGTGGTAATACCCACGCAAGAACCCAGTGGAAAAAATCAAGAACCTCAATGGAAATAAATCAAGAACCCCAATGGAAATAAGCCAAGAACCTCAATGGAAATAAGTCAAGGACACCAATGGAAATAAGTAAAGGACCCCAATAGAAATAAGTCAAGGGCCTTAATGTAAATAAGTCAAGGACCCCAGTAGAAGTAAATCAAGGTCCCCAATGGAAATAAGTCAAGGACCCCAATAGAAATAAGTGAAGGATCCCCAATGGAAATAAATGACGGACCCCAATGGAAATAAATCAAAGACCCTAATAGAAATAAGTCAAGGACCCCAGTGGAAATAAGAGAAGAATTTTAATGGAAATAAATGAAAGACGATAATGGAAATAAGTGAAGGACCCTACTGGAAATAAATCACTTTGTCTGATTTTCTGGGTTATCCTCCAAACTCATCAATGGTAAAGTCAAAGTTACAATATTTGAACCTATGTGTACCTGTACCTAAATGAACTTACATCGAGCACTGCAACAAGAACATTTGAACAAACAGACGACACTGCGCCTCAGATCGCAAGACAACGACCTATATATACTCTGTACTAGCCCATCACTGTTATGGTGATCAGTGAACACACACTGAAAATTAACCTGTGGGAAGGATCTCTTTAAAAATATTACGCAGTTCTATACGAAAATATAAACTTAGGTCTCCTGAATAAGGTGAATCGATGTATATCTTTAGGAACTATATATGTTATTTTAAGTAATGTAAATATATTAAAAAAATAATTTTTCAAGGTGCCTGACGTGTGACCTGATCTGATATAAAGTGAAAATTTTCATGGTTGATGTTTGCTGATGCAGCAGTACTGTTCCTTCCATCTTTTTTTTTTTCTCTCTCTCTGCTTCTCTCTACTTCTTCCTTCCCACCTTCATCTTCCTCTAATCTCATTCCAACCACAATTTCCCTTCCATCCTGTACCTATCTGATATAAACGCTAAATTTCGGTAGCTTTCTTTACCACTCCTTCCATCTATCTTCTTCCATCTCTTTCCCTCACTCTCTCCCTCATCACTCACCACCACCTCTCATTCTCTCTCTCTCTCCATCCTGCATTCTCCTTTCTACTTCCTCCTCTTCCTTCTTCGCGTACATCCGAGGTCCCCTACCACCCGATCTCTACTACCCCAGATCTACTACTACCACCAAATCTATATCCCACCGATCTACTACTCCACCAGGATCTACTACCACCAGGATCTTACTACTACCACCACTTGATTCTACCTTTTACTCCCTCAGGGTAGACTACTACCACCAGGGATCTACTACTACCACCAGGGATCTACTACTACCACCAGGGATCTAATACTACCACCAGGGATCTACTACCACCAGGGATCTACTACCACCAGGGATTCACTACTACCACCAGGGATCCATTACTACCACTAGGGATCCACAGCTACCAACAGGGATCACTAAAATTCACTACACCACCAGGGATCCACTACTACCACCAGGGATCCTACTACTACTACCACCAGGGAATCACTACTACCACCAGGGATCCACTACTACAACCAGGGATCCACTATTACTACCACCAGGGATCCACTACTACCACCAGGGATCCACTACTACTACTACCACAAGGGATATAATACTACCACCAGGGATCCACTACTACTATCACCAGGAATCCACTAGTACCACCCGGGATTCGCTACTAACACCAGGGATCCACTACTACCACCAGGGATCCACTACTACCACCAGGGATCCACTACTACTACCACCAGGGAATCACTACTACCACCAGGGATCCACTACTACACCACCAGGGAATCACACTCACCAGATCACACACCACAGGGATCAACTACTACATACCACAAGGGATATAATACTACCACCAGGGATCCACTACTACTATCACCAGGAATCCACTAGTACCATCCGGGATTCGCTACTAACACCAGGGATCCACTACTACCACCAGGGATCCACTACTACCACCAGGGATTCACTACTACAACCCGGGATCCATTACTACCACTAGGGATCCACAACTACCAACAAGGAGCCACCACCAGGGATCCAATTCTACCATCAGGGATCCACTACTACCACCAGGGATCCACTTCTACCACCAGGGATCCACTGCTACTACCACCAGGGATTCACTACTACCACCAGGGATCCACTACTACTACCACCAGGGATCCACTACTACTACCACCAGGGATCCACTATTACTACTAAGGATCCACTACTACCACCAGAGATCCACTACTACCACCAGGGATTCACTTCTACAACCCCGGATCCATTAATACCAATAGGGATCCACACACAATACCAACAAGGAGCCACCACCAGGGATCCAATACTACCATCAGGGATCCACTACTACCACCAGGGATCCACTTCTACCACAAGGGATCCACTGCTACTACCACCAGAGATCCACTACTACCACCAGGGATTCACTACTACAACCCGGGATTCATTACTACAACTAGGGATCCACAACTACCAACAAGGAGCCACCACCAGGGATCCAATACTATCCACAGGGATCAACTATACCACAGGATCCACTTCTACCACCAGGGATTCACTGTACTACCACCAGGATTCACTACTACCACCAGGGATCCATTACTACCAACAGGGATCCACAACTACCACACCACCATCAATAACCACCAGGGATCCAACCACTACCACCAGGGATCCACTATTACTACTAAGGATCCACTACTACCACCAGAGATCCACTAGTACCACCAGGGATTCACTACTACCACCAGGGATCCATTACTATCACTAGGGACCCACAACTACCAACAGGGATCCACTACCACCACCAGGGATCCACTACTACCACCAGGGATCCACTTCTACCACCAGTGATCCACTACTACTACCACCAGGGATTCACTACTACCACCATGGATCCACTACTACTACCACCAGGGATCCACTACAGTCGCCAGGGGTCCACTAATACCACCAGGGATCCACTACTACCATCAGGGATCCACTACTACAACTACCAGCAGGGATCATACTATCACTAGACCACCAAAGGGATTCACTACTACCACCAGGGATTCGCTACTACTACCACCAGGAATCCACTACTACCACCAGGGATCCGCTACTAACACCAGGGATCCACTACTACCTCCAGGGATCCACTATTACCACTAAGGATCCACTACTACAACCACAAGAGATCCACTACTACCACCAGTGACCCTTTACTAACACCAGGGATTCACTACTACCACCAGGGATCCACTACTCCCACCAGAGATTCACTACTACTACCACCAGGGTTCCACTACTATTACCAGGGATCCACTAATACCACCAGGGATCCACTACTACCAACAGAGATCCACTACTACCACCAGGGATTCACTACTACCACCAGGGATCCACTACTACTACCACCAGGAATCCACTACTACCACCAGGGATTCCACTACTACCACCAGGAACCCACTACTACCACCAGGAATCACTACTACTACACCAGGGATCCACTACTACCACCAGGGATCCACTACTACCACCAGGAATCCACTACTACCACCAGGAATCCACTACTACCACCAGGGATCCACTACTACCACCAGGGATCCACTAATATCACCATGAATCCACTACTACCACCAGGGATCCACTACTACCACCAGGGATCCACTACTACTACCACCAGGAATCCACTACTACCACCAGGGATCCACTGCTACCACCAGGGATCCACTACTACTACCACCAGGGATCCACTACTACCACCAGAGATCCACTACTACTACTACCACCAGAGATCCACTACTAGCACCAGAGATCCACTACTATCCAGAGATCCACTACTTCCACCAGGGATCCACTACTACCACCAGAGATCCACTACTACCACCAGGATCCACTCTACCACCAGAGATCCACTACTATCACCAGAGGGATCCACTACTACCACCAGAGATCCACTACTACTACTACCACCAGAGATCCACTACTAGCACCAGAGATCCACTACTATCTCCAGAGATCCACTACTACCACCAGAGATCCACTACTACCACCAGAGATCCACTACTACCACCAGAGATCCACTACTACCACCAGAGATCCACTACTACCACCAGAGATCCACTACTACCACCAGAGATCCACTACTACCACCAGAGATCCACTACTACCACCAGAGATCCACTACTACCACCAGAGATCCACTACTACCACCAGAGATCCACTACTACCACCAGGGATCTTCTATCTCTGAGGGATCCCTCATGCCTCCTCCCCCCAACCAAGGGTTCCTGGCTACCCCAGGGGAGCCCCGCCCCCATGCACACTAATCTAAGGCTAATCCCAAAATTATCCCTGGATAAGACAGAAGTTCCGTGACTTAATCCATCGTCCTTTCACGACAGCCGCTCTTTCTGACAGCCAGTGTTTGTACTAACCCATTTGTGGTTGCAGAGGTTGACTCAGCTCCTGGCCCCTTATCTTGAACTGGCTATTACTGAGTTCTCACCCTTCTGACCCCCCTCCCTGTTATACCTGTTCTTAAAGTTATATGTAGATTCTTCCTTTTACATTTTTTCGGTCATTGCCCTTCCTGGCCACTCCGAGGCTGAAGAAGTAATTCCTGACATATCTGTGGCTCATTTGTGTTTTCAGCGTTCAACGGCATCCTTGTGTACTTGCTTCCCGCCTCTCGAATAGCTCTCCCTCTCCAGTTTTCGTTTTCATGTTTCCTCTGAACCTTTTCTTCGAAGTACATAACTAACGATAAATAAAAAATGATAACTAAGTCTAGTGAACACTTATTAATGCTCAGTAATAACCCACATAGAGAGAAACTCAGAAATTGGTCTGTATACTTCGATTCCCGTCTGGGATCCTCTTCAGCAGAGGTTGTGTCTTCCTCCAGTGTATGCACGAGTTGTGATGTTATTTATGTTGGTTTAGGGATGTCTGTTCCTTCTTTCCTCTAGTATCAACAGGTTTGCTCCCTCAGTCTCTCCTCATAGCTCGTATTCCTTAGCTCTGGGACTAGTCTCGTTGCAGACCCCTGAAATTTTGCTGCTTCTTGACATGCTTGACCATGTGAGGGTTCCACGTGAGTGCTGCATCTGGCAGTAATCTAAGATGGGCCTTAAATATATTTTACATAGTGTTGTAAATGCCTTTTGGTTAAGATTGCTAAAGACTAATCTTAGATTTTCCAAATGTGAATATCTTGCAGGGATCTTTCTCCTTGAGAGAGGTTTTCAGCCTTTGGTCTCTTAGACTGTACTTCATTTTTGGTCTTCTCTCTCATTTCCTAAATTTACATAACCTTACACTGCCTGTGGTTGAATTCTGATAATCACTTGGCTGATCACTCCTGCAACTTGTCCAGGTCCATTTGCAATCTTCCTGTTTTTAGTGTCAAATCATCTGCAACCAGGGATGCATCAGGCTTCGTCCCAGCCGGCATGTCGTTTATGTGCACAAGAAACAGCTGTAGTGCTAGTACCAATCCTTGGGTAACCCCTTTTGTTACGCTTACCCTTTCTAATGCCTCTTCTCAGACGATTATTCTTTGTTTTCTTCCTGTTAGGTACTCCTTGACGCACTGTAGTTGTTCTTTGTTATCCCTGCCTGTTTATCCAGTTTACGTCGCAGTCTCATGTGCGCTATAGTATGAAATGCTTTCTTACAGTCTAATAATAAGCAGTCCACCCATCTCTCTCTCTCTCTCTCTCTCTCTCTCTTCTCTCTCTCTCTCTCTCTCTCTCTTCTCTCTCTCTCTCTCTCTCTCTCTCTCTCTCTCTCTCTCTCTCCTACCTTGACACACACATCCAGCAGGTTTGCGAGACAGTATTTACAGAATCTAAAATATCGTTGGTTAGTATTTATGAAACTTCTTTTCCCGGATACTTCATCACTCCTCTGATTAACTTCTCCATCAACTTACATAGTCAGTGTCACTGGGCTGTACTTTAATGCTACCTTTGTCTCCTTAAATATATGGGAGTGCATTAGCTGTCTCCCACACCTCTGGCAGTTGCCGTACATCAAGTGACCCGTAAATATTAGCTAGCGGTGCACACAGTGCTTCTGCCCCTCTCAGAACTAAGAGGTATTGCCTCCATTACATCACTCTCCAGATAGTTCCACTTCTTGACTACTCTAAGGCTGAAGAAATACTTCCTAACATCCCTGTGAGTTTTCAACTGCCAGTTTTGACTACTTGTTGCTGTGTCCCATCTCTGAAACATCCCGTCTTCGTCAGTATTTTATATGTCGTTATCATGTCCCCCCATTTTCATCGAAGTATCTTGCTTGTGCTGTAGTTTGATCACCTCTTGTACTTACTGCTGTGGTTCTTCTCTTCGACTTTGGTAATGTCTCTATCACCTCAGAAAATTTTCTTAAACCTTTTACTCTGCTGGTCGTTCAGTATGAGGTCTTCTCTCTTTACTAGACTTATTATCTGATTGTTTTAGTGTTGTCTTCCTTCTGGTGTGACTGTGTAGCACCCTCGGTTCAGATTTGGCTTTTTATGTTATGTAATCATTTCTGGCTCTTCTGTTCGCTTCTCCGTTTTCATCTTCTCCTTGCTATTTGTATTTTTTTTTTCCATTATTTTTACCTTTTAGCTTTTCCTTCTCTGCATCTCTGGGTGAAACACGAATCCTTTTTGTTCTTCTTCTTCTTCTACTTCTGGGTATCAATCTCCTCTGCCAGCAGCACTTACCAGATAAATACTTCATCTCATTCGTCGTTTTCCCTTCCATTTCCTTATCCCTCTGCACTGTATTTAGGAAATCTCTCATCCTTGTATTGTCTCTTGAAATCTGATTTCTTCCTTCCATCCCTTGCTATGTTTCTCTCCGTTTGTATAAAATATTCGCAACTTAGTGTTGTATACTGCCTAGAACTTAGGTACCTCTAGTATACTCTTTCACCTTCGTCAATTTCGTTTAAGGTGAATACTAGATTTAGTTTTGATGAACCTCTCTCTGGTTTTATCGTTGACATGCTAGCAGGCATGTCTAGTGCCATAGCCCTCTACATTTCACTACTCTGTGTGAGTTTTGGTACACCATCAGACCCTTCCCCCTCACCCCAGAAAAAAATATATAACAAGATCTGTCAACAGTTTTTGTCCCTACTGGGTGTAGTGAACGACAGAAAAGTCTTCACAAATTTGACCGCTGGAAGTGGGCGAAAACGGTTATTTCCAAGATGGCCGCCGCTGGTCCTGAAATTCATTAAGTCGACTGTAACTTCTTTATTATTAAATGCAGAACAATAATTGTTGTGTCTAACTTAAGATTTTATGTGTCAAAGAATTCATTGGTGCCAATAGACTTAATCCGTCTATTCAAATCCTTAAATAAAAAATTACGGATAACAATCACGAATGAAAGAGCATCACCAGTATCTCACATATCAGATTTGAAATAAGTCACTCAGAACAATATGAATTTCAATGAAGAGAAATTTCAGCTACTCATATATAGAAAACTTGAGGAAATTAAAGCTGTATCAAGGTATACAACAAATTCTTACCATACACTAGAGCGAAAAAGTAATGTGAAAGACCTGGGAGTGATAATGTCATAGGATCTCACCTTCAAAGACCACAACAATGTATCTACAACATCTGCTAGAAAAATGATAGGATGGATAATGAGAACCCTCAAAACTAGGGATGCCAAGCCTATGATGATTCTCTTCAAATCGCTTGTTCTCTCTAGGCTGGAATACTGCTGTACACTAACTGCCCCCTTCAAGGCTGGCGAAATTGCTGACCTGAAGAGTGTACAAAGAACTTTCACGGCACACATAAGTACGATAAAGCACCTAAATTACTGGGAAAGGTTGAAGTCCCTTGATTTGTATTTCCTGGAGTGCAGGCGAGAGAGATACATGATAATATACACTTGGAAAATTATAGAGGGATTAGTACCAAACTTGCACACAAAAATCACTCCCCGTGAAAGCAAAAGACTCTGCAGGAAATGTAACATTCCTCCACTGAAAAGCAGGGGCGCCATGAATACACTGAGAGACAACACAATAAGTGTCCGGGGCCCAAGACTGTTCAACTGTCTCCCAGCATACAGAAAGGGGATTACCAATAGACCCCTGGCTGTCTTCAAGAAGGCACTGGACAGGCACCTAAAATCAGTGCCTGACCAGCCGGGCTGTGGTTCGTACGTCAGTTTGCGTGCGGCCAGCAGTAACAGCCTGGATGATCAGAGCCTGATACACCACGAGGCCTGGTCTCAGACCGGACCGCGGGAGCGTTGACCCCCGAAACCCTCTCCAGGTATACTCCAGGATTATTTCATCTGAAAAGCAGTTTTAAGGCCAAAGAATGCAAAAACTCTTATTTTTTTGAGAATAACTTTAACATGTTTCAGTACAATATATTTCAAAGAGTATACTGAAGGAGTCAGTGGAAAATATTGCTATGTCAAAATCATAATCAATTTTTTAAGCTTATACGAAATGCAGCAGTAACAAAAAAATTAACTGTCGTTCTGTCACCGTCTCAGTTTAGTCCTCATGAGTGTCCTCTAGTTCCTCTGAAGCTGCTGGTGCGGATTTTCGCGGGATAATGTTGCAACATATGATCCACAAGCAGAAGTACATGGAGGCCCATTTCTTCTGCATCTGTAACGCAGTTGCAATGTAAAATTTCAGTAGTCAGTTGCAGCATTTGTTTCAGATAATGTGGGTAGAAGTTGATTGTTTTCAATCCCCAGTTCAAAGAAATCATGGAACTGTTGGGGAGTTGAACCCATGGCCTCACCCGTTCCGTGATTTGTCTGCAGTTGTATTATTACGATTTCGTGAGTCCTGTTCAAAGGTTCAGCATCACTATCCCCATCCTTGCCATGGTTTGAATGTACGAGCTGAGACGATAAAATTGGTGGAAGATTCAGCTGGGGGAGGACATTCGGGCGACTTAGTCAGTATGTAATAACACAAGGCTTCCAGAGAACATGTGCTCTACCCACCAACCATAACCATCACTTGCTTCCCGAGGTTTTCTGTCATTGTTATTTCTTGCCTGATAAAGTGAATGTATTTGTACAGGATTCGTTGATTGGATCGCCTCTTATGAGTTTTTGGAAGGCTGATTTTTTCTAACACCATAAACACGTGACGTTGATTTGCATCCTACGAAAGCAAGAAGAAATAACAATTGAGTACACAACTCACTGCCTAGAACACGCTTTTGTAAGTGATGTACACTTTTGAAATGCCTCTTGGCTGAATGTGCTATCTAAAATACAGTGGTCTGCCATCTACTGTGGAATGTGCATATACAGTGTTAACTGGAGCCTTAGTGACAGCCACATCAGCGTCCCCCTGCCTGAATGACCGTACTACAGGCCACCCTCCTCAGTTCATCACTTAAGCTGATTGGTTGCTGCTTGTTACCTCCCCTTGAAAGGAATTCTTCCTGCTTCCCTTCTGATTAGGTTTCACTGGTGATGTTCACAACTGGATAATTGGTGGTTTGTCCCCGTCTCTGGTGTGTGTTATTGCTTATCGAGGGACTTAACCCACATCATTAAACACAGCAGTTGCTGCCCCATAGTTCTTACTTGTAAGGTCAGTATATGCACTGGCTATTTTATCATATGTATCTTCTCTTCTCCACTTCAGCACATATCTTTCAGTCTTGGGATAGTATCTGACGTCGCTTTACTTGATGGTATCCTGTCAGAGTGGTCGTCGATGACTTAGGTTAGTTGAAGCTTGTCGACTTTCCTCGAGATACGCAAATAACCAGCACATGGGAAAGGAGCTTATGACGACGTTTAGGTCCAACTGGGACCATTTACAAAATCAGTGGAGCTTTGTAACTGGTCGAACTCGGAGCGAAACGTCGTCGTAAACTCCTCTCTCCTTTGTGCAGGGTATTTGTGCATTGTTCCAGTTACGTATTGTGCCTTTTGT
Organism: Cherax quadricarinatus; assembly: GCF_026875155.1. Lineage (NCBI taxonomy): Eukaryota > Metazoa > Arthropoda > Malacostraca > Decapoda > Parastacidae > Cherax > Cherax quadricarinatus. The sequence continues at coordinate 6,243,613 of NC_069456.1, forward strand.
TATTTTCCTCGAGATGTTTTATGTCCTCAAAAAGGGATGACGGGTATGGACTCAGGTCACATCTCATCACCTCCTCTGCAGACAGATTCCTTGTTCTGGACACTACAAAGAAACGATGGAACAGTAGGCCAGGATCAGTGGTTCTGGCAGGAGCAACTTTGACAGCAAATAAATTTTCCCTTAAAAAAAAAAGAAAAATACAAGCTGTCCAGTCATTCTGACTGTCGTGATTCTTCCAAAGGATTCGTATTTATGCACAGTGACGTTTATTTCGCTACCTTACCATTAATATTTCTCTGTGAGGGGTCAAAGGAGAAAGGTAATTATGAAATAAGCTTTCTGTTTATCGAAAGGCTTGTTCACGTTTCCTTCCAGTATGTTTCAACATGTTTGGTAGTGTCTCTGGAAGACAGCCCCGGTGAAGAGACGAGATTAACATCTTCAACTCTTGGGTAGTAATCAGTAACAAATGGTAAATTTGATTTGATGTCGCTCCTTATCAACCTTGCGGCCATTTCACATATGGCTCTCTTTTGTGCTTCACATTTTCATTGTTCGTCTTTGTAGCAAGTCGAAGTATATACGATGTTTTCTCCCTAAAAGTCACTATATTGTTGAAGCCATTTTCCTCTCCAACATAGATGATGTCCCCGTATTGTTCCTTTAGCTTGTTCTTTAGATCGTAAGGGCGATAAGGAAAATATTCTTATTGATTCAAATACTCCTTAATTTTCCCTGGAAGGTATGATATCATTATCTGTTCCTCATTATTCATCTCTCTATATTCACACGTCCTGAAGAACGCCTCCTCTTGATCAGCATCTTAAGGCCGTCCAGATGTTCTGTGTTTTGCATGTTCCACTCGAAACTGTAATAGTTCATCATACCAGTTACGAATATTGACAAGGCATGTATGGTGGTACATGCAGTCAGTAGCATGAAGATCTCCACCATAGTATACAATCTCTTCTCTCACAGTAAACGACTAGTCATCAAAACGACTATCACAGCACTCCAACAAAAGTCTGTCTTAACGAAAGTGTAGTTAGAACTTCCAAGGGTAATCTGGGTCCCACAGAAAAGGCAATCAGACGTACTGTTGGAAGGTCCAGCAGACACGCCAGTAATTCTCTTCAGTCAGAGTTTGGATGAACTGCTTTTCTTCTGTTGATTATCAATGTCATGTTGATTTATGTACCATTTACGACAGTCCAGGTAAGGTACATCTTACAGCCGGTCGTTACAACAAGCTGTCACCTCTCTCAACACTTCCTGCACTGATGCTATCAGCAGCCTTCTCACTATAAATATTTCTTTGCAAATCTGGCAAATTTCATGGCCTAAGCTTGAAACTCTCATCTTCCAAACTTGTAAAAGAGATCAAAAAATCTTTAGTATTCAAGAAAATAACATTGGAAAATCAAAATATCTACTATTTGACAAAGAATAAAAAAGAAATGAAGGTTGTGAGTGTTGGCCGCCGCGCTGGCCGCCGCGCTGGCCGCCGCGCTGGCCGCCGCGCTGGCCGCCGCGCTGGCCGCCACGCTGGCCGCCGCGCTGGCCGCCGCGCTGGCCGCCGCGCTAGCCACCATCTTACATCTACGGATTCAAAGGACCAGATCATGAATTCATTGGTTTTCTCCCAGCTGGCAGTTCATGGTTTGGTTCCCCATGGCGAGAGAGCTCGATGGACACGGGATTTGTTTAAAAACCTTACTGGCTGCATTAAGACGTGAATGGACTTAGACGATTGTAAGTACAGACTGTACATTTTTAAATAGATACCAGGACGACCTTTTCACTTATTTACTTATAACATTCCCGAGGTGCCTGAAAGACCTTGATGTAATAGTAGTAGTAGCAGTAGTAGTAATAGTTACTAGCTGTCAAAGGCATTTGTCGATAGAAACTTGGCCTGTTTTGTGTGTGTGATGCAGGTGTGTAGAGTGGTTGGTGGTGGTGGGGTATGTGTGTTTGTACTCACTTATTTGTGGTTGTAGGGGTCGAGTCTTAGCTCCTGGCCCAGCTTCTTCACTGGTTGCTACTGGGTCCTCTCTCTCCCTGCTCCATGAGCTTTATCAAACCTCGTCTTAAAACTATGTATGGTTCCCGCCTCCACTACGTCACTTTCTAGGCTATTCCACTTCCTGACTACTCTGTGGCTGAAGAAATACTTCCTAACATCCCTTTGATTCATCTGTGTCTTCAGCTTCCAACTGTGTCCCCGTGTCCAGTCTCTGGAACATCCTGTCTTTCTCCACCTTGTCAATTCCTCTCAGTATTTTGTAAGTCGTTATCATGTCCCCCCTATCTCTCCAGTCCTCCAGTGTCGTCAGGTTAATTTCCCTTAACCTCTCCTCATAGGACATACCTCTTAACTCTGGGACCAGTCTTGTTGCAAACCTTTGCACTTTTTCTAGTTTCTTTACGTGCTTGGCTAGGTGTGGGTTCCAAACTGGTGCCGCATACTCCAATATGGGCTTAACGTACACGGTGTACAGGGTCCTGAACGATTCCTTATTAAGATGTCGGAATGCTGTTCTGAGGTTTGCTAGGCGCCCATATGCTGCAGCAGTTATTTGGTTGATGTGCGCTTCAGGAGATGTGCATGGTGTTATACTCACCCCAAGATCTTTTTCCTTGAGTGATGTTTGTAGTCTCTGGCCCCCTAGACTGTACTCCGTCTGCGGTCTTCTTTGCCCTTCCCCAATCCTCATCACTTTGCACTTAGTGGGATTGAACTCCACGAGCCAGTTGCTGGACCAGGTCTGCAGCCAGTCCAGATCCCTTTGTATTTCTGCCTGGTCTTCGATCGAATGAACTCTTCTCATCAGCTTCACGTCATCTGCAAACAGGGACACCTCGGAGTTTTTTCCTTCCGTCATGTCGTTCACAAATACCAGAAACAGCACTGGTCCTAGGACTGACCCCTGTGGGACCCCGCTGGTCACAGGTGCCCACTCTGACACCTCGCCACGTACCATTACTCGCTGCTGTCTTCCTGACAAGTATTCCCTGATCCATTGCAGTGCCTTCCCTGTTATCCCTGCTTGGTCCTCCAGTTTTTGCACTAATCTCTTGTGTGGTACTGTGTCAAACGCCATCTTGCAGTCCAAGAAAATGCAATCCACCCACCCCTCTCTCTCTTGTCTTACTGCTGTCACCATGTCATAGAACTCTAGTAGGTTTGTGACACAGGATTTCCCGTCTCTGAAACCATGTTGGCTGCTGGTGATGAGATCATTCCTTTCTAGATGTTCCACCACTCTTCTCCTGACAATCTTTTCCATGATTTTGCATGCTATACATGTCAGTGACACTGGTCTGTAGTTTAGTGCTTCATGTCTGTCTCCTTTTTTAAAGATTGGGACCACATTTGCTGTCTTCCATGCCTCAGGCAATCTCCCTGTTTCGATAGATGTATTGAATATTGTTGTTAGGGGTACACATAGCGCCTCTGCTCCCTCTCTCAGGACCCATGGAGAGATGTTATCTGGCCCCATGCCTTTGAGGTATCTAGCTCACTCAGAAGCCTCTTCACTTCTTCCTCGGTTGTGTGTACTGTGTCCAGCACATGGTGGTGTACCCCACCTCTCCGTCTTTCTGGAGCCCCTTCTGTCTCCTCTGTGAACACTTCTTTGAATCTCTTGTTGAGTTCCTCACATACTTCACGGTCATTTCTTGTTGTCTCTCCTCCTTCCTTCCTTAGCCTGATTACCTGGTCCTTGACGGTTGTTTTCTTCCTGATGTGGCTGTATAACAGCTTCGGGTCAGATTTGGCTTTTGCTGCTATGTCGTTTTCATATAGACGTTGGACCTCCCTTCTTATCGGTGCATATTCGTTTCTGGCTCAACGACTGCTCTCCTTATTCTCCTGGGTCCTTTGCCTTCTATATTTCTTCCATTCCCTAGCACACTTGGTTTTTGCCTCCTTGCATCTTTGGGTGAACCATGGGCTCATCCTCGCTTTTTCATTATTCCTGTTACCCTTGGGTACAAACCTCTCCTCAGCCTCCTTGCACATTGTTGCTACATATTCCATCATCTCATTAACTGGCTTCCCTGCCAGTTCTCTGTCCCACCTGAACCTTATTCAGGAAGTTCCTCATTCTTGTGTAGTCCCCTTTCCGTAGTTATGTTTGGTTTCATTTGTCCTGCCTTCCTGCTTCCCCCTCCACTTGTAGCTCTACTGTGTATTTGAAGCTCAAAACCACATGATCGCTGGCCCAAGGGGTCTTTCATATGTGATGTCCTCAATATCTGCACTACTCAAGGTGAATACAAGTCCAGTCTTGCTGGTTCATCATCTCCTCTCTCTCTTGTAGTGTCCCTTACGTGTTGGTACATGAAGTTTTCCAGTACCACCTCCATCATCTTAGCCCTCCATGTATCTTGGCCCCCATGTGGCTCCAAGT
>NC_069456.1:6253027-6270527 GCF_026875155.1 Cherax quadricarinatus
GTGAGGGTGGTGGTGATGGTAATAGTGGTGAGGTGGTGGTGATGGTAATAGGGTGAGGGTGGTGGTGATGATGATAGTGGTGATGGTGGTGATAGTGGTAATGGTGGTGGTGGTGATGGTGATAGTGGTGAGGGTGGTGGTGAGGGTGATAGTGGTAGGGGTGGTGGTGATGGTGATGATGGTGATGGTGGTGATAGTGGTAATAGTGGTGTTGGTGATGGTGATAGTGGTGAGGGTGGTGGTGAGGGTGATAGTGGTGAGGGTGGTGGTGATAGTGATAGTGGTGATGGTGGTGATGATGGTGATAATGGTGATGGTGGCGGATGACAACAGCAATTTTCTCGGAATTAGATTATTTTTTCTTTCCAACTTGATTGTTACTGCCATTACTGCCTCCAACACTGCCACCGTTACCACCACTGCCACCATTACCACCACTGCCACCATTACCACCACTGCCACCATTACCACCACTGCCACCATTACCACCACTGCCACCATACCACTCACTGCCACCATTACCAACTGCACTGTCCACCACTGCCACATCCACACTGCCACCATTACCACACTGCCACCATTACCACACTGCACCATTACCACCACTGCCACCATTACCACCACTGCCACCATTACCATCACTGCCACCATTACCACCACTGCCACCATACCACCACTGCCACCATTACCACCACTGCCACCATTACCACCACTGCCACCATTACCACCACTGCCACCATTACCACCACTGCCACCATTACCACCACTGCCACCATTACCACCACTGCCACCATTACCACCACTGCCACCATTACCACCACTGCCACCATTACCATCACTGCCACCATTACCACCACTGCCACCATTACCACCACTGCCACCATTACCATCACTGCCACCATTACACCACTGCCACCATTACCACCACTGCCACCATTACCACCACTGCCCCCATTACCACCACTGCCACCATTACCACCACTGCCACCATTACCACCACTGCCACCATTACCACCACTGCCACCATTACCACCACTGCCACCATTACCATCCACTGCCACCATTACCAACACTGCCACCATTACCACCACTGCCACCATTACCATCACTGCCACCATTACCACCACTGCCACCATTACCATCACTGCCACCATTACCACCACTGCCACCATTACCATCACTGCCACCATTACCACCACTGCCACCATTACCACCACTGCCACCATTACCATCACTGCCACCATTACCATCACTGCCACCATTACCACCACTGCCACCATTACCATCACTGCCACCATTACCACCACTGCCACCATTACCACCACTGCCACCATTACCATCACTGCCACCATTACCACCACTGCCACCATTACCATCACTGCCACCATTACCAACACTGCCACCATTACCACCACTGCCACCATTACCACCACTGCCACCATTACCATCACTGCCACCATTACCAACACTGCCACCATTACCACCACTGCCACCATTACCATGCACTTGCCACCATTACCACCACTGCCACCATTACCAACACTGCCACCATTACCATCACTGCCACCATTACCATCACTGCCACCATTACCACCACTGCCACCATTACCACCACTGCCACCATTACCATCACTGCCACCATTACCACCACTGCCACCATTACCAACACTGCCACCATTACCATCACTGCCACCATTACCATCACTGCCACCATTACCAACACTGCCACCATTACCACCACTGCCACCATTACCATCACTGCCACCATTACCACCACTGTCACCATTACCAAACTGCCACCATTACCATCACTGCCACCATTACCATCACTGCCACCATTACCACCACTGCCACCATTACCACCACTGCCACCATTACCATCACTGCCACCATTACCACCACTGCCACCATTACCAACACTGCCACCATTACCATCACTGCCACCATTACCATCACTGCCACCATTACCACCACTGCCACCATTACCACCACTGCCACCATTACCATCACTGCCACCATTACCACCACTGCCACCATTACCAACACTGCCACCATTACCATCACTGCCACCATTACCATCACTGCCACCATTACCACCACTGCCACCATTACCACCACTGCCACCATTACCATCACTGCCACCATTACCACCACTGCCACCATTACCACCACTGCCACCATTACCACCACTGCCACCATTACCATCACTGCCACCATTACCAACACTGATTCCTTCTCCACTTTAAGAAAAGTATGATTTTACATTTTGTATATAATTACTTAAAAAAGAGGCTTATATATAATATATATATATATATATATATATATATATATATATATATAATATATATATTATATATATATATATATATATATATATATATATATGTGTGTGGTGTGTGTGTGTGTGTGTGTGTGTGTGTGTGTGTTATAGCCCCGCCTTACGATGGCATCGTGTTACATTAAATCCGCCATACGATACATTTTAATGCAAAAATTTTGCCTCGCCTTACGTGATTCGTCTGGGACGCGTCCCATGTGTGGCCTCAGCACCAGTGTTTACAAGCCAGCCAGTGCGGTCGCATCCACGCATACATTCGGTACATTTCACCTTATCCCAGTGTTTTTTGTGCTTGTAACTGCAAAACAAGTTACCATGGGCCCCAAGAAAGCTTCTAGTGCCAACCCTGTGGTAAAAAGGGTGAAAATTAGTATGGAAATTAAGAAAGATTTTGAAGGGTTTGGGGATAACTCAGAGAAGCCTATGCCAGTTGTGGAATCCATTGTGCCTACTTCAAAGATTAAGAAAATGTTTGCAAAGTGGGTTGAAGTGCAAACCTTTATGGATGAAAATCACCCTAACTCAGCTATTGCAAGCCGTGCTGGTGACTATTACAATGACAATGTTGTGGCCCATTTTAGGCAAATCTTAAAGGAACGGGAGGTACAGACCTCTATGGACAGATTTGTTGTGCGACAGAGGTCGAGTGACTCTCAAGCTGGTCCTAGTGGCATTAAAAGAAGAAATGAAGTAACCCCGGAAAAGGACTTGCTACCTCAAGTCCTAATGGAAGGGGATTCCCTTTCTAAACAATAACTTCCACACTCTCCCCTCCTCCCATCCCATCAAGCATCACCAGATCTTCAATAATGGTAAGTGTCATGTATTCTATTCTTAGTAGAGTAGTAATTGTGCATGTCTTCTTCAGTTTGTGTGTATTAAAATTAATATTTCATGTGGTAAATATTTTTTTTTCATACTTTGGGGTGTTTTGTACGGATTAATTTTATTTCCATTATTTCTTATGGGGAAAATTAATTTGCCTTACGATAATTTCGGCTTACGATGAGCTTTCAACTCGCAAGTTCTGCCGAATAGGCAGAACTTGCGATCTTGGCTTAAATAGCAACGCTCATCTTGCCATATAGGACAAGTGAAAATTTGTGTATGCAATAATTTCCCCAAAATCATTCTGAACCTAACGAAAAAAAATATATTTCACTCTGTTTGTTTAGTATTAAATTATTGTAAACAAATCTAAAATATATTTATTTGGGTTAGGCTAAAATAAATTGTCCTTGTTATAATAAGGTTAGGTAAGTTTTCTAAGTTCCTTTTGGTGCAAAATTATAATTTTTTACTTCGACAGTAACGAAGAATTATATCTTTATTTAAGAGTAAATATTGGAAAGGATTATTCTTTAAAGATTTTTCGCTAATGACAGTTTCATATCGGTTCTGACCAATAGATATATATGATTAGTTAAATATATATATATTTATGTCGTGCGATAGGAGAACTTGCGATGCATTAGGCTTAAATAGCACCGCTCATCTTGCCTATAGGAAAGTAAAATTTTTTATGTAATAATTTCGCCAAAATCATTTGAACCAAATCAAAAAATATATTTCTACTGTGTTTGTTTAATTAAATTATTGTTATAACAAGTCTAGAATTTAATTCTTTGGTAGGCTAAAATAAATGCGCTTGTTATATAAGGTAAGGATAAAATATTTTTAAAGTTTTTTGATGCAAAATTATAAATTTTTAACATCAACATTAATAAAAATAACTATATCTTTAAACGTATAAGAGAAAATTTAGAAAAGATTAATTTTAATATAGTTTTGCTAATGACAGTTTTACATATTCGCACGATATATATATATAATATATATATATATATATATATATAATATATAATACAGAGGTACCATACTCTAGGAACTGTCCCTTGGGAACCTCTCCTCAGAGACAAAGAATAAACTCTTCAGGGAAAACTCATGGAACTCCCTAGGCTCCTTAAGATTTTTTCTCCTACCACCCCCTATATTTCAAGTATGTTTTATTCTAAGTCAAAATGCATTGGCCAAACATTCACAAAAATACAACAGAAAGTAAAATAACATAGGTAACTCAGAGCTACATCTCGAATACTTCGTCCAGCTCCCCTGCGGTGGGCCGCGTGCCCAGAATGCTGCAAGCATTTCCTCTCTGGATCGCAACACTGAGTCTCTGAAAGAGGAAGCTGGTCGCCCTGTGGTCCTTGGTTTCTATGATGAGCTTTTCACCCAGCTCTTTGAGGAACGTTAGAGCACACTTGCCCCATGCTCCAAGGGTCTACGACCCTATTGGAATGAAGTTATAGCAAGGGGGAAGGTCTTCATATTTTCTGATCTTCTGGGTCTCCCTGTGGCTGGCAGCTCCACCCCCTTCCACTACGGAGTATGGCAAGTAGGTGTCTGCCAATGTGGCAGCACAGGTGTAGTCCCAGGCAATCTGCTTTCCATCCTTCCAGGGTAGCGTAGTGGCTCCATCAGGACGCTTTTGACTTCCATCAGACCTCTGTACTTGGGGTTCCCGTTGAGCTGGGCAACGGGCTGTGGCGAGGCTTCTCTTTGTGATGTCATTGACCTCCTTATGTCTGGCATACTTCCCTTCTGCTGTGTGACACACGAGACCATGAAGTCCGAATTGATCAGCTGTCGCCCTGCCGCAGATACACCTATGTTCGGTGAGGATGGGGGCTGCTAGGCGAAGAGCAACACCAATCCGAATGGCTTGTGGGTCGAGACGGGTGCCCAGGGAGGAATTGGGAACAGCTAACAGGAAATCTCCTGAGTGTGGTGCCTTCACTGCCAGGAGACGAGCTTTGTCCTTTCCTGAAGCATTGGAGACCTGGAGTTTACCTGGAGAGAGTTCCGGGGGTCAACGCCCCTCGGACCGGTCTGTGACCAGGCCTCTTGGTGGATCAGAGCCTGATCAACCAGGCTGCTACTGCTGGCTGCACGCAAACCAACGTACGAGCCACGGCCCGGCTGGTCAGGAACCGACTTTAGGTGCTTGTCCAGTGCCAGCTTGAAGACTCCCAGGGGTCTGTTGGTAATCTCCCTTATGTATGCTGGGAGGCAGTTGAACAGTCTCGGGCCTCTGACACTTATTGTATGGTCTCTTAACGTGCTAGTGACACCCCTGCTTTTCGTTGGGGGGATGTTGCATCGTCTGTCAAGTCTTTTGCTTTCGTAGTGGGTGATTTTCGTGTGCAAGTTCGGTACTAGTCCCTCTAGGATTTTCCAGGTGTATATAATCATGTATCTCTCCCGCCTGCGTTCCAGGGAATACAGGTTTAGGACCTCAAGCGCTCCCAGTAATTGAGGTGTTTTATCTCCGTTAAAGCGCGCCGTGAAGGTTCTCTGTACATTTTCTAGGTCAGCAATTCAAACCCGCCCTTGAAAGGTGCTGTTAGTGTGCAGCAATATTCCAGCCTAGATAGAACAAGTGACCTGAAGAGTGTCATCATGGGCTTGGCCTCCCTAGTTTTGAAGGGTTCTCATTATCCATCCTGTCATTTTTCCCAGCAGATGCGATTGATACATGTTATGGTCCTTGAAGGTGAGATCCTCCGACATGATCACTCCCAGGTCTTTGACGTTGGTGTTTCGCTCTATTTTGTGGCCAGAATTTGTTTTGTACTCTGATGAAGATTTAATTTCCTCGTGTTTACTATTTCTGAGTAATTGAAATTTCTCATCGTTGAACATCATATTGTTTTCTGCAGCCCACTGAAAGATTTGGTTGATGTCCTCCTAAAGCCTTGCAGTGTCTGCAATGGAAGACACTGTCATGCAGATTCGGGTGTCATCTGCAAAGGAAGACACGGTGCTGTGGCTGACATCCTTGTCTATGTCAGATATGAGGATGAGGAACAAGATGGGAGCGAGTACTGTGCCTTGTGGAACAGAGCTTTTCACCGTAGCTGCCTCGGACTTTACTCTGTTGACTACTACTCTCTGTGTTCTGTTAGTGAGGAAATTATAGATCCATCGACCGACTTTTCCTGTTATTCCTTTAGCACGCATTTTGTGCGCTATTACGCCATGGTCACACTTGTCTAAGGCTTTTGCAAAGTCTGTATATATTACATCTGCATTCTTTTTGTCTTCTAGTGCATCTAGGACCTTGTCGTAGTGATCCAAAAGTTGAGACAGACAGGAGCGACCTGTTCTAAACCCATGTTGCCCTGGGTTGTGTAACTTAGGACCCTTTCAAAGATTTTTATGATATGGGATGTTAGTGCTATCGGTCTGTAGTTCTTTGCTGTTGCTTTACTGCCCCCTTTGTGGAGTGGGGCTATGTCTGTTGTTTTTAGTAACCGTGTCCATGCTCCTTCTCCATAGGATGGTAAAGGCTCGTGATAGGGGCTTCTTGCAGTTCTTGATGAACACGGAGTTCCATGAGTCTGGCCCTGGGGCAGAGTGCATGGGCATGTCATTTATCGCCTGTTCGAAGTCATTTGGCGTCAGGATAACATCGGATAGGCTTGTGTTAACCAAATTCTGTGGCTCTCATAAAAAATTTCATTTTGATCTTCGACTCTCAGTCTGGTTAGCGGCTTGCTAAAAACTGAGTCATACTGGGACTTGAGTAGCTCACTCATTTCCTTGCTGTCATCTGTGTAGGACCCATCTTGTTTAAGTAGGGGCCCAATACTGGACGTTGTTCTCGACTTTGATTTGGCATAGAAGAAGAAATACTTTGGGTTTCTTTCGATTTCATTTATGGCTTTTAGTTCTTCCCGCGATTCCTGACTCCTATAAGATTCCTTTAGCTTAAGTTCGATGCTTGCTATTTCTCTGACCAGTGTCTCCTTACGCATTTCAGATATATTGACCTCTTTTAGCCGCTCTGTTATTCTTTTCCGTCGCCTGTAAAGGGAGCGCCTGTCTCTTTCTATTTTACATCTGCTCCTCCTTTTTCTTAGAGGAATAAGCCTTGTGCATACATCGAGTGCCACCAAGTTAATCTGTTCTAGGCATAAGTTGGGGTCTGTGTTGCTTAGTATATCTTCCCAGCTTATATCGGTTAGGACTTGGTTTACTTGGTCCCACTTTATGTTTTTGTTATTGAAGTTGAATTTGGTGAATGCTCCCTCGTGACTAGTCTCATTATGTCGGTCTTGGGCTCCACGCATTCATGTCTGAACCTCAATTATGTTGTGATCTGAGTATATTGTTTTTGATATGGTGACATTTCTTATCAGATCGTCATTGTTAGTGAAGATGAGGTCTAGTGTATTCTCCAGTCTAGTAGGCTCTATTATTTGCTGGTTTAAATTAAATTTTGTGCGGAGATTTAAAAGCTCGTGTGAGTGTGAGTTTTCATCAGAGCTGCCTCCCGGTGTTATTACTGCAACAATATTATTTACTATATTCCTCCATTTTAGGTGCCTTAAGTTGAAATCCCCCAGGAGCAAGATGTTGGGTGCAGGAGCTGGAAGATTTTCCAGACAGTGGTAAATTTTTAACAGCTGTTCCTGGAATTGCTGGGATATTGCATCCGGAGGCTTGTAGACTACCACAATGACTAGGTTTTGGTTCGCGACCTTTACTGCTAAAACTTCCACTACATCATTTGAGGCATTAAGCAGTTCTGTGCAAACAAGTGACTCTGCAATGTACAGGCCAACCCCCCCCCCCTTATGCCTGTTCACTCTGTCACATCTGTATGGTTGTAACCTGGATCCATATTTCGTTGTCCAAGTGATCCTTTATGTGGGTCTCAGTGAAAGCCTCAAACATTGCCTTTGCCTCTGCAAGCAGTCCACGGATGTAAGGTATTTTGTTGTTTGTTGCTGGCTTTAGACCCTGTATATTTGCAAAGAAGAATGTCATCGGACTGGTGGTATTGTTGGTACTGGGGGGGGATTTTTTTTCCGGCATTAGTATCTGTATCTGTTGGTATGGAGTGGAGGCCATCGACTGTGGTTCCACTCCAGGAATGACTGGATTTGGTGTACGATTTCTGCCATTTCCTGCCAGTTTTTTTTCCTTCCTGGCACTAAAAAACCTCTCCCTCTTGAGTGGCTGTGGCTACCCAGGTTTTCCCATGGCCTGGATGTTTTGTATCTTTTTGTCCCCTTTAGATGGTATGCCTGGCAATTTAAGTTATAGCACAGTCTTTCCTGTACTGAAGAGGTACACATTTCAGGGTGAAAAAGCTTACAGGAAGGGAGTTTGCATTTTCCTGTTGTCATATGGGCACGGCATTTTCTAGGGTGGTCATAGTTGCACGTCCCATCTGTTTTTCCAGATTTCCCATGTCTGCAGATACCAAGTGCATAGTATGTGCACAGGCTTGGTTTCCGTTTGCCTTGGATTTCTGTGACTGTATTTAATGTTGGTGCATGTTTACCTGTCTTATTCCTATCCTCCCTAGCACCAACAATGGAGCTCCCACCAGTTGTTTTTGGTAATATATCCTCACTATTGCTAGTGGAGTCCTCTTGTTTGCTATTTCCTGTGGTATTTCTAGTTTGCAATATTGGTTTTATCTTATCTTTGACTACACTTGTTTCCCCACTACGGCTCCTGTCCCCTATGAGGTCATTTATATGTATTCCTTCCTGCGTATAATTCCCGACTACCTGGACAAAATCTCCAGCTTCACCATTACTGTCTCTCAGAACAGCACCTCCAGCTTCACCATTACTGGCTCCCAGGACAGCACCTCCAGCTTCACCATTACTGTCTCCCAGGACAGCACCTCCAGCTTTACCATTACTGTCTCCCAGAACAGCACCTCCAGCTTTACCATTACTGTCTCCCAGGACAGCACTATCAGCCCCACATTTACTGACTACCAGGGCATCACCTCCAGCCTTACAGTTTCTGACTACATGGCCAGTATCAAGGGCAGTACCATTCAGCCCAGACTTTTTATGTTCCCATCTGTTGTAGAAAGCTTCCAGGTTTTCTATGAAAGCAGCTTTGATGTTATCCTCTTTTAATACCCTTGTGATTTTAGTCCACAGATTTATCTCATTTGGACATACCCAAAAACAATTCCCTGTTTTAATACTTCTTGTAGCTAGTTCTTGGAGAGCATTGTGTTGGCGATTTTTTCCATGATTGGTTTGTCCTAGTGGACTGTTTGTGCTGTTTGGGAGGAGCTGGTCTACTGGAGGAGTCTGTAAGGGTGTCCCACCGAATCGCTGCTTCAGTAAACCTGGGGTCTTGAGCTCCTACCACGTCTCTCAAGCGTTCGGGTACTATCTTCTTGATTAATGCACTGGAAGCCAAACACGAAGACAGAAAAGCAGGTAAAGCAACATGCGTTGCTTTGCGCACCCCTATACCTCCCAGTCGCACTGGGAGGATTGCCTGATCCCATTGCTCATCCTCTAGTGACAGGCTCAGTGCCTTCTTAAAAGTTGATCTCAGGTGTGCGTCATATTCATCGAGTGTTGGGTTGTCAAAAGAGGGTGCATACCTCAAGAAGTAAGTGAGTCTTGGTATAGTAAGACATCTTGTGAGGAGATACAGAGCATCATGGGCATCAAGATCGCTTATTCTCTCCTCCATTCTCATCAGGTCATTCAATTTGTCCCTGAGGACAGTGTCGATGGCCTGGTGTCCCAGCGGTGCTCCCAAGAGGGTACTGTTGGACGGAGTGGTAGTTGAGACTTCTGGGAGGATTCTTCGCACAGCATTGATTATTTCCTGGTTCGCTGTGAGGATTTCACACTTGGAGGGATTGAGGATGAGTCCCAAGTCTTCTCCCTGTGTTTTCACCAGTTGTAGGTCCCCCACCAGGGACTCTTCAGTACCTGCCTGAGTGCCATCCCAAAGAGCACAAACAGTCCCACTGGGACAAACCGATCATGGAAGCAACGCTTCAGGAAAGGTCAAAGCTTGTCTCCTAGCGGTGAAGGCACCACATTCAAGAGATATCTTTTTAGCTGTTCCCAGTTCCTCCCTGGGCACTCGACTCGACCCACAGGCCATTCGGATTGGTGTTGCTCTTCGCCTAGCCGCCCCCATACTCACCGAAATATTTCTCTGTCTTTAATCCAATGCAGGCGAATACAGTAAAAGTTTGAACGTGATCAGTCCGTCACCTTCAGTGGGAGATTATTACCAGCCTGGCAAAAACCTATGCTATTAAAGGGAATAAACACGAAGTACTACAATGATGGGCCTGTATACCGACTGCAATAATGAAGTTAACAAACATTATCTAACATCAGTGTGAACATGGAAAAATTAACAAGAGTTCAATAGGTTCAGAAAAATAAACTGACAAACTGATAGCTTATAAGAACATAAGAAAAAAGGAACACTGCAGCAAGCCTACTGGCCTATGCGAGGCACGTCCAAGTCTCCTCCCGGCTTAGGAACATTGTTCACTTACCGCTACCAACCACAGATAAGAAGCTCGATATATTAAAACAGAGGCAAACAGAATTGACAGTGGTGAAGTCCAAGCTAACTGACCTAACCTGACTGAACCTACTGACCTAACCTGACTGAACCTACTGACCTAACCTGACTGAACCTACTGACCTAACCTGACTGAACCTACTGACCTAACCTGACTGAACCTACTGACCTAACCTGACTGAACCTACTGACCTAACCTGACTGAACCTACTGACCTAACCTGACTGAACCTAGCTGACCTAACCTGACTGAACCTAGTTGACCTAACCTGACTGAACCTAGCTGACCTAACCTGACTGAACCTAGTTGACCTAACCTGACTGAACCTAGTTGACCTAACCTGACTGAACCTAGCTGACCTAACCTGACAGAACCTAGTTGACCTAACCTGACTGAACCTAGCTGACCTAACCTGACTGAACCTAGCTGACCTAACCTGACTGAACCTAGTTGACCTAACCTGACTGAACCTAGTTGACCTAACCTGACTGAACCTAGCTGACCTAATCATACTGAACCAAGTTGACCTAACCAGACCGAACCTAGTTGACCTAACCTGACTGAACCTAGTTGACCTAACCTGACTGAACCTAGCTGACCTATCCTGACTGAACCTAGCTGGCCTAACCTGACTGAACCTAGTTGACTTAACCTGACTAAACCTAGCTGACCTAAACTGACTGAACCTAGTTGACCTAACCTGACTGAACCTAGCTGACCTAACCAGACTGAACCTAGTTGACCTAACCTGACTGAACCTAGTTGACCTAACCTGACTGAACCTAGCTGACCTAACCAGACCGAACCTAGTTGACCTAACCTGACTGAACCTAGTTGACCTAACCTGACTGAACCTAGCTGACCTATCCTGACTGAACCTAGTTGACTTAACCTGACTGAACCTAGCTGACCTAACCAGACTGAATCTAGTTGACCTAACCAGACTGAACCTAGTTGACCTAACCTGACTGAACCTAGCTGACCTAACCAGACTGAACCTAGTTGACCTAACCTGACTGAACCTAGTTGACCTAACCTGACTGAACCTAGCTGACCTAACCAGACTGAACCTAGTTGACCTAACCTGACTGAACCTAGCTGACCTAACCTGATTGAACCTAGCTGACCTAACCAGACTGAACCTAGTTGACCTAACCTGACAGAACCTAGCTGACCTAACCTGACTGAACCTAGCTGACCTAACCTGACTGAACCTAGCTGACCTAACCAGACTGAACCTAGCTGGCCTAACCTGACTGAACCTAGTTGACCTAACCAGACTGAACCTAGTTGACCTAACCTGACTGAACCTAGCTGGCCTAACCTGACTGAACCTCGTTGACCTAACCTGACTGAACCTAGCTGGCCTAACCTGACTGAACCTAGCTGACCTAACCAGACTAAACCTAGATGACCTAATCTAACTGAACCTAGCTGACCTAACCAGACTGAACCTAGTTGACCTAACCTGACTGAACCTAGCTGACCTAACCTGACTGAACCTAGCTGACAACCGATAACCTAGTGACACTGACGAACCTAGCTGACCTAACCTGACTGAACCTAGCTGACCTAACCTGACTGAGCCTAGCTGACCCAACCTGACTGAACCTAGCTGACGCAACCTGACTGAACCTAGCTAACCTAACCTGACTGAACCTAGCTGACCTAACCTGACTGAACCTAGCTGACCTAACCTGACTGAACCTAACTGACCTAACCTGATTGAACCTAACTGACCTAACCTGACTGAACCTAACTGACCTAACCTGACTGAACCTAGCTGACCTAACCTGACTGAACCTAGCTGATCTAACTTGACTGAACCTAGCTGGCCTAACCTGACTGAACCTAGCTGAACTAACCTGAATGAATCTAGCTGACCTAACCTGACTGAACCTAGCTCATCTAACCTGACTGAACCTAGCTGACCTAACCTGACTGAACCTAACTGACTTAACCTGACTGAACCTAGCTGACCTAACCTGACGGAACCTAGCTGACCTAATCTGACTGAACCTAACTGACCTAACCTGACTGAACCTAGCTGACCTAACCTGACTGAACCTAGCTGACCTAACCTGACTGAACCTAGCTGACCTAACCTGACTGAACCTAGCTGACCTAACCTGACTGAACCTAGCTGACCTAACCTGACTGAACCTAGTTGACCTAACCTGACTGAACCTAGTTGACCTAACCTGACTGAACCTAGCTGACCTAACCCGACTGAACCTAACTGACCTAACCTGACTGAACCTAGCTGACCTAACCTGACTGAATCTAGCTGACCTAACCTGACTGAATCTAGCTGACCTAACCTGACTGAACCTAGCTCATCTAACCTGACTGAACCTAGCTGACCTAACTTGACTGAACCTAACTGACTTAACCTGACTGAACCTAGCTGACCTAACCTGACTGAACCTAGCTGACCTAATCAGACTGAACCAAGTTGACCTAACCAGACCGAACCTAGTTGACCTAACCTGACTGAACCTAGTTGACCTAACCTGACTGAACCTAGCTGATCTAACCTAACTGAAGCTAGCTGACCTATTCTGACTGAACCTAGCTGACCTAACCTGACTGAACCTAGCTGACCTAACCTGACTGAACCTAACTGACTTAACCTGACTGAACCTAGCTGACCTAACCTGACTGAACCTAGCTGACCTAACCCTGCACCTGATGGTCATTGAACCCAACTGACCTGACCTAGCCTACCTTCACATTAATGCAACATGTAACAGAACATAAATGCCACAAATATCACCATAAATTCTGCCGTAATTATATGGTAACGGTTTAATGATATTAGACGTTTTTCAGGATCTGCACAGAACACTGTAACCGAATTATCTTATATAATAATAAGAATTATACTATTACTACTACTACCACCACTACTACTACCACTACTACTACTACGACGACTACTACTACTACTACTAATAATAATAATAATAATCATACTACTAATAATAATAATAAGAGAAGTATGATCAGGCACTGACTTAGCCTTAAATATTTGTCAGTCCGTCATGAGGATGAAGACCAGTACTCACCTTTATCAGATTAAAGCCTATTATGTGAGCGAAACGTGTGGGCAATGCATCCAAGTACTGCAGGTGTCCTATTCATCAACTTACCGGTATTGTATACCATCAATAATGTGGGGATACCAATGTACTTGTATAGGTATCCCCCATAACTTGTCTAGCCTTATAAACAGTTACCCTCCCCCCCCCCATTCTTTTCATGATCTTCTATTATTCCTTCACTGAAAATGGTTCATATTTTTTAAATATTTTCACTTTCTTCCATTGTTTTTTTGCGATATTGTTGAGGCAGCGGCGACCTTAGTGTTCTCTTAATGTTTATCTTCTTATGAGATATTTCTCTTAATGTTTATCTTCTTATGGGATATTTCTCTTAATGTTTATCTTTTTTATGGGATATTTCTCTTAATGTTTATCTTCTTATGGGATATTTCTCTTAATGTTTATCTTCTTATGGGATATTTCTCTTAATGTTTATCTTCTTATGGGATATTTCTCTTAATGTTTATCTTCTTATGGGATATTTCTTCTTAATGTTTATCTTCTTATGGGATATTTCTCTTAATGTTTATCTTCTTATGGGATATTTCTCTTAATGTTTATCTTCTTATGGGATATTTCTCTTAATGTTTATCTTATGGGATATTTCTCGTAATGTTTATCTTCTTATGGGATATTTCTCTTAATGTTTATCTTCTTATGGGATATTTCTCTTAATATTTATCTTCTTATGAGATATTTCTCTTAATGTTTATCTTCTTATGGGATATTTCTCTTAATGTTTATCTTCTTATGGGATATTTCTCTTAATGTTTATCTTTTTTATGGGATATTTCTCTTAATGTTTATCTTCTTATGAGATATTTCTCTTAATGTTTATCTTCTTATGAGATATTTCTCTTAATGTTTATCTTCTTATTTGATATTTCTCTTAATGTTTATCTTCTTATGGGATGTTTCTCTTAATGTTTATCTTCTTATGGGATATTTCTCTTAATGTTTATCTTCTTATGGGATATTTCTCTTAATGTTTATCTTCTTATGGGATGTTTCTCTTAATGTTTATCTTCTTATGGGATATTTCTCTTAATGTTTATCTTCTTATGGGATATTTCTCTTAATGTTTATCTTCTTATGGGATGTTTCTCTTAATGTTTATCTTCTTATGAGATATTTCTCTTAATGTTTATCTTCTTATGGGATATTCTCTTAATGTTTATCTTCTTATGGGATATTTCTCTTAATGTTTATCTTCTTATGGATGTTTCTCTTAATGTTTATCTTCTTATTTGATATTTCTTCTTAATGTTTATCTTCTTATGGGATATTTCTCTTAATGTTTATCTTCTTATGGGATATTTCTCTTAATGTTTATCTTCTTATGGGGATATTTCTCTTAATGTTTATCTTCTTATGGGATATTTTCTCTTAATGTTTATCTTCTTATGGGATATTTCTCTAATGTTTATCTTCTTATGGGATATTTCTCTTAATGTTTATCTTCTTATGGGATATTTCTCTTAATGTTTATCTTCTTATGGGATGTTTCTCTTAATGTTTATCTTCTTATGGGATATTTCTCTTAATGTTTATCTTCTTATGGGATATTTCTCTTAATGTTTATCTTCTTATGGGATATTTTCTCTTAATGTTTATCTTCTTATGGGATATTTCTCTTAATGTTTATCTTCTTATGGGATATTTCTCTTAATGTTTATCTTCTTATGGGATATTTCTCTTAATGTTTATCTTCTTATGGGATATTTCTCTTAATGTTTATCTTCTTATGGGATATTTCTCTTAATGTTTATCTTCTTATGGGTATTTCTCTTAATGTTTATCTTCTTATGGGATATTTCTCTTAATGTTTATCTTCTTATGGGATATTTCTCTTAATGTTTATCTTCTTATGGGATATTTCTCTTAATGTTTATCTTCTTATGGGGTGTTTCTCTTAATGTTTACTTCTTATGGGATTATTTCTCTTAATGTTTATCTTCTTATGGATATTTCTCTTATGTTTATCTTCTTATGGGATATTTCTCTTAATGTTTATCTTCTTATGGGATATTTCTCTTATGTTTATCTTCTTATGGGATATTTCTCTTAATGTTTATCTTCTTATGGGATATTTCTCTTAATGTTTATCTTCTTATGGGATATTTCTCTTAATGTTTATCTTCTTATGGGATTTTCTCTTAATGTTTATCTTCTTATGGGATATTTCTCTTAATGTTTATTTTTCTTATGGGAGTGTTTCTCTTAATGTTTATCTTCTTATGGGATATTTCTCTTTTAAAGTTTATCTTCTTATGGGATATTTCTCTTAATGTTTATCTTCTTATGGGATATTTCTCTTAAAGTTTATCTTCTTATGGGATATTTCTCTTAATGTTTATCTTCTTATGGGATATTTCTCTTAATGTTTATCTTCTTATGGGATATTTCTCTTAATGTTTATCTTCTTATGGGATATTTCTCTTAATGTTTATCTTCTTATGGGATATTTCTCTTAATGTTTATCTTCTTATGGGATATTTCTCTTAATGTTTATCTTCTTATGGGATATTTCTCTTAATGTTTATCTTCTTATGGGATATTTCTCTTAATGTTTATCTTCTTATGGGATATTTCTCTTAATGTTTATCTTCTTAGGATGTTTCTCTTAATGTTTATCTTCTTATGGGATATTTCTCTTAATGTTTATCTTCTTATGGGATATTTCTCTTAATGTTTATCTTCTTATGGGATATTTCTCTTAATGTTTATCTTCTTATGGGATATTTCTCTTAATGTTTATCTTCTTATGGGATATTTCTCTTAATGTTTATCTTCTTATGGGATATTTCTCTTAATGTTTATCTTCTTATGGGATATTTCTCTTAATGTTTATCTTCTTATGGGATATTTCTCTTAATGTTTATCTTCTTATGGGATTTTTCTCTTAATGGTTATCTTCTTATGGGATATTTCTCTTAATGTTTATCTTTTTTATGGGATATTTCTCGTAATGTTTATCTTCTTATGGGATATTTCTCTTAATGTTTATCTTATGGGATATTTCTCTTAATATTTATCTTCTTATGAGATATTTCTCTTAATGTTTATCTTCTTATGGGATATTTCTCTTAATATTTATCTTCTTATGAGATATTTCTCTTAATGTTTATCTTCTTATGGGATATTTCTCTTAATGTTTATCTTCTTATGGGATTTCTCTTAATGTTTATCTTCTTATGGGATATTTCTCTTAATGTTTATCTTCTTATGGGATATTTCTCTTAATGTTTATCTTCTTATGGGATATTTCTCTTAATATTTATCTTCTTATGGGATATTTCTCTTAATGTTTATCTTCTTATGAGATATTTCTCTTAATGTTTATCTTATGGGATATTTCTCTTAATGTTTATCTTCTTATGAGATATTTCTCTTAATGTTTATCTTATGGGATATTTCTCTTAATGTCTCTCTTCTTATGGGATATTTCTCTTAATGTTTATCTTATGGGATATTTCTCTTAATGTTTATCTTCTTATGGGATATTTCTCTTAATGTTTATCTACTTATGAGATATTTCTCTTAATGTTTATCTTCTTATGAGATATTTCTCTTAATGTTTATCTTCTTATGGGATATTTCTCGTAATGTTTATCTTCTTATGAGATATTTCTCTTAATGTTTATCTTATGGGATATTTCTCTTAATGTTTATCTTC
>NC_069456.1:6280527-6318027 GCF_026875155.1 Cherax quadricarinatus
GAGGAGGTTGAGGCAGAGGAACACAGAGGGTTAGGCAAGTGGGCAGAGGACACAGAGGACGTGAGGATGTGGGGCAGCGGACACAGGAGGAGTTAGAGGTGGGGCAGAGGGACACAGGAGGAGTGAGGAGGTGGGCATAGGACACATGAAGGAGAGTGAGGATTGTGGGGGCAGAGGACAACAAGGAGGAGTAGAGTGATGTGGGGCAGAGGAACACAGGAGGACTTAGAGGTATGGTGGGGCAGAAGGACACAGGAGGAGTGAGGTGAGGTGGGGCAGAGGACACAGTGATGAGTGAGGAGGTTGGGCAGGTAGGACACAGAGGAGTGAGGGATGTGGGGCATGAGAGGACACAAGGAGGAGTGAGGAAGGTGGGGCAGATGGACACAGGAGGAGGTGTGGATGTAAGGCAGTAAGGGACACAGGACAGGAGTGAGGAGTGGAGGCAGAGGACCACAGGAGGAGTGAGGATGTGGGCAGAGGACACAAGAGGATGAGGATGTAAGGCAGAAGGACCCAGAGGAGTGAGGAGGGGAGCAGAGGACACAGGATGAGGAAGTGGGGCGAGGACACAGGAGAGTGAGGCAGTTTGGGCAGTAGGACACAGAAGAAGGGTGAGGAGATGTGGGGCATAACAGGACACAGGAGGAGTGAGATGTGGAGGCAGAAGGACACAGGAGGTGTGAGGTTGGGGCAAGGACAACAGAGGATTGCGGAGGTGCTGGGCATAGGAAACGAGGAGAGGTGAGATGTGGGCAGAGGACACAGGTATGAGTGAGATGTTGTGCAGAGACCTACTAGGAGGAGTGAGGAGGTGGGGCAGAGGACACGAGGAGGATGAGGAGGTGGGGCAGGACACAGGAGGAGTGCGAGGAGGTTGGCAGAGGGCGACACTAGGAGGAGTGAGAGGTGTGGGCAGAGGACAACAGTAGGAAAGTGAGGAGGGTGGGCAGAATGTTGCAACCCCTGAATGGGTTACAATGATTATTATGTGTATATATAGTAATGTAAATTATCTTTTCATTTAATTTTTATATGCTTATATTTGCGATACAATGACATAAATACGTAAATGTAGTGCACTTTATATTATATATTTTGACCTGTCAATATTGTTATTAGTGCTGAATGTTGTATAAGGATGTAATATAAAATGTGCTCAGCTAGTCTTTGATTGTCAAAACTACGTACTGATCAGTCTGTTCGCTCGTATACAGGCCGGCAACCTTAGACTGCGTTGTCACCCGTAGCTTTAACACGAGCACTGAGGGGGTTGACCTCACCTCCAATCTTGAACTTGACAGTCTGCACTGGCTCAAATCGTGCTGGCTGGTTGGGAACAGATTGGTCTGTCTCATTATTCGTAATGTTAGTTCTATGAAGAACTATTGTTCACAGCACATTGTTATAGGACCTTGTGATTATCGTGACGTTGTGACTGAGGTTGTGTGTCACTTAGACAGCATCTGCACAACTACTAGGTGCCTCAAGGCTATAGCTTCTGTACCTACTCTTTTGTACTGGATCCGCTGTGATATTGTCACAGTCACATTAATAACCTATGGCAGAACAAAAGATATCAGTATTATTGGTAATTTTGTAACATTTTGTGAGGAATCATGCAGATGTTCCCCCTCCCCTACTTAGGTGTCGTTATAATTATCTCCTTAGATTCCTGATTCTGTGTCGCACTTCGCTGAATAGATATAGTGCATTGACTAATTAGGGCTTACAGCATTCTTTGTTGTATCAAGCAGACTAGGTTTCGGGGGGTTGCCGACAGTCGGGTCCAGAATGTTTTAGTTAAATGTGGAGAACTTTGTCAGATCACTAGTTTAAGTCTAATTCAATTCTTAGAGACAACAGCTAACAAACTTGAAAGAAGCACTTATTATACGCATACACACCTGAACAATATTTGATAAATATCTTAATAAAAATATTAATTTAAGCCTGACGGTAACTTATAAATTTATAAAATGTGCTATGTGCTATTCAGCAGCAATAATATTTTGAACTCGAGAGATTGATATTTTAGTTTTGAATTGCTGTAATTTAATGATTACTTTGATAATATACCTCTAACAACTTATAGACTTAATAAATTTATAAAATTTTATATTTCTTTCTCTAGTTAAGTAGCCTACCAGATTGTAATACCTAAAGCCTAATGAACCATGACTGAAATTTTAAATGGATAATTGGACAAGGATACTGACTACTTGTACTAAACCCCAGTAACAGGCTGGATGCTAGAAGGCAGTCCTTACTAGTATTTTTTCCCAACTGGAGATCTCTAAGCATTTTTAGAATCGCGTTTTTTTTAAAAAATGGGGGCCATGTCCGGGAGGTTCTTGATCACCAGAGTGTTGGAGAAATTGTAACCAGTTTGACACACTAGTGAATCTATGGTCAAACACTTTGAGTACATTCCTAAGTCATGAAGATCTTTGAGTTTAGTCTGTACAAACATACCATGAGGATTTATAATAACCATGACATGAGTCTCCTTAGTACCAAAGGAGTATGGGAAATAACTGTTTATGCAGTTCTAGCTCTAAGACATCCAACACTAAAATTCTATCAGGATTATAAGGTTCGCCATACATCAACGTTACTCCTCCGTAGTACAATTATAGTTTTCGTGATGTAATGCCAAAGTGAAACAGTTAATTGATACACTGACTTTGTCTGAGTTAAGATAACATTAAAACTTCAGAACCCGTGTTGTACGGGGTAGCAAAATATCTATCGGGTGTGTGACGTATAAACATAATTAAACAACGCGAAGGCACTGTTCAGATGCATTTAATTAAAGATATATTGTTTTCCGTTTGAGAGACATCTCAAACAGAGATGTCTGATATATGATTCAGATTCCAGTAAGAGCCTAGTGTCCACAATTAGGAAGTATGACTCTATTTTAGATGAAGAAAGAGCAAACTAGAGCAGAGTGAGAGCCTAGTGTCTGAGGCTCTGAGTGGTAGCTCAGTTATTTCTCGCTCGATCTTCAGTTCACATGACCTATTATTACAAAGAGAGTAATAGCTGTTAGCATTGACACGAGCCAATACTAGTACAACAATGTGTATACTACATCCTGTATTTACGTATCCAGTAGACCAGATCAGACAACTCTTAGGAGTACGGCTGGACCAAGTGAGTTCCGAACCTAAGTACCGTCCAGACCCATGGTTTAATGTTCCCTACCTCTCCAATA
Organism: Cherax quadricarinatus; assembly: GCF_026875155.1. Classification (NCBI taxonomy): domain Eukaryota; kingdom Metazoa; phylum Arthropoda; class Malacostraca; order Decapoda; family Parastacidae; genus Cherax; species Cherax quadricarinatus. The sequence continues at coordinate 6,283,748 of NC_069456.1, forward strand.
CTCACACTTGGTCACATGTCATCTCAAAGGAACAGTTTTGATAGGTGTTGAAACAGAGCCGTTCACTTTAATTTTGCATACTGCATCAAATAGAGGCACAAGGAAATTGAATGAAGAGATTTCCAAGAAGGAAAATTTTCACTGTTAATATCAACAGACTGAGATATAATGCACATGACACCATTTAATGTTGGCAGAAAGGCTGCATCCTAGTTTTTCCTAAGTTTATTAGGAAATTGACTTAGTACACATTATTTTGAATGTGTTTTGAGAACAGTCTCGTGCTATGAACTGGCCACTGTAACAGCACTGGGCAAACAGTTGCTAATTCATACAGCTATTGATGGACGGAAGAGCTCAAACTTGTCCGGGCTAGCTTTAACATTTGCTAATGTACATTAGTTATGACGCTGTCAAACAAACTATTCTATGAGACGTAAAACCTTGTTACGCATGTAAGTTTATCAAAGAGCATTTTTCTTTCGTACGTTACAGTACGAACGACGAAAGATCAAACTATGTGTAGAGTTTGCTAACGAGAGAAAAGAAGTATGTTGCATTTGAGAGATGGTCTAGAAGCTGCGTAAGTGTACCAACTACGACAGCCTTGTTCAGCTCTTGTTACTACATAACGAAGAAATTTAACAACTTTTATGTCTGCTGACATACAAGGAATATCTTATGCGATCCATACACCTTTCTAATAATCGGATATTCTGGTATTCAACTGCAGCAATATTCAATTGATACAATAATGAGGATTTCTCATAAAACTTGTACTCTAAAACAACAGAGAAAACAATGCACTCCCAATTGTCCTAGAAGTAGGCAACCTAGAATCATGCTGCATTATTGCCGGCCTGATGTACCTGACTACTGTAACCTTCACGTACCTTTACATGAAAACTACACAAATCCAGAATGCTGTACACTTGAGGCTAACAGTAAATCGCTATATCTAGACGAAGAAAGTTCAATTGTTGAGCCTATTGAAACAAAAAGAACATTACTCTAAGATGGTATTGGCTATAAGATTAGAAAGAGATAACCGAACGAGAAACAGATCGTGGCGGCTAGGCGACCCGCACTTCAAGTCGTATTCCTCTTCCGAGCAACGAAAAACGAATCACCCAAAAGCCTAGTCAATTCCTCTTATCACTAACTGTTTTAGATAATGTTACTTCCAGGAGCATATGACTAAGCGTCAGAAAGTGTATCATACGAAAAGAATCGTTCAGGCGATGAGTCCCTACTTTTCTAGCAGATAAAGTAGTGATTATGACGAATACACATCTAACTGAATTAATTTTTCTATTCAAGAGACACTGGCAGTTTAGCTCACGTTTAGTTAAGAGAAGATGTACTGCCCATAACTGACGATACTATTGCAAGATAGATGTATTGTTAGAAGCCCTATGGAGGGTCTTGTTATAAAGTAAAAGTGCCATCTCTGCAACAAAGTTTATATTGAGACAAGCTATCTATTACTGGTTTTATATTTTCATGGGTATATCCAGTGTGTAAATTTCCGCATCAGGCAGTCAGTTTGGACTTGTTGATAGGGAAGGATAGCTAGATCCTTCATGCTGGATATATGTATAAGTAACCATCCACTTGTGATTGATAATAACACATGATGCTAATTATTGCATTGAACTTGTAAGAGAGAAACCTATTTATATATTACCTCACAGCGCATTAACTAGAGCTATGACAAAGATACAACAACCATACCTTGTCTCGCTGTTGAGTTAGTTGAAATGCCAATAGATTTGGGTTTGAAATGTGTGTTTATGTGAACGACTATGCGCCGCAAGTATCCATTACTACTACTTACGACAATACTGACTCCCCCATGGATAACATCATAAACCTAGTTCAGCAATACCAACTGACGTTAAAATTTCTACACTCATGATTATTTAATCAAGGATTCAGTTTGTTGATCAGATTTGTTCACTGGAAAGACTGAGAGATAGTAGCATTACTGATAGTGAAGCAAAGTGATCTCGAATATTGTTTACTAATTATATTAACGGTGTACTGATGTGAGAAAAAATCATCATGAAGTTGTTCATCTGTATATTGTTTCCATCACAGTCAAGGCATCTCGTTTAGTGTTACCAGTTACATTTTCGTGAACAAGCATTTATTTTGCTCAAACAAGGAGTGAATCAATAGTCCCATAGAAAGGACATTTGGTTGTCAGAAGACACTCACGGCTAAACTGGCAAAACATTTTTACTTGGCCAAAGTATCGGGAAGGAAACAGTAGCTGATTCATGTGCGACGTGATGCCAACGTGTGAATAGTGACAGGCAAGCCAGGGCACATCGACCTCCACCTTGCCTTCTCTCATTCCTATCACCAGATATGCATGGTGACAACCTTTCTATCACTTCTTATTATTGATTGTGTTTGGTCCTATTGCCATAGAACCAAAGCTAGGAAACCAATACCTATATAGGAGGCGGGGTGGGGGGGGGAGGTTGGGGGGGAGGGGGGGGGGGGGGGGTGGGGGGGGACCGCTGCAGGGGGGGGGGGGGTGGGGGGGAGGGGGGGGGGGGAAACGCTACCCGAAGCTATTCCTATAGAGAAAAAATTAATGCTCGTGCTAATTGTGAGAGCGTTGATGAAGATTTTTCTCAATAGACAGGTTTGATTGCCACAAGATACAGTCTGATCAGGGATCTAATTTCACTTTCTAAGAATCTTTCGAGAAGCTTATCCCACCAAAGGAATAAAGTCTGTACTTTTCAACAGTTATCATCTCACAGTCACAAGGGGCTTCTAGAGAGATTTCTCATCAGACACTGAAGTCTATAATGAGTAGCTTTAGTTGAACATTTTCTAGAGACTGGAGTGAGGGTATACCTTTTCTATCTTCTGTATTCGCTATGAAGAGAAGTGAGGCAAGAAAGTCTCGGATTTAGTCCGTTTGAAACTAAATATCAGGACCCCAAGTGCCGTGTTAACCTCACGCAGTGTAAAAAAACGATGTGGACAAGGAAAATCAGAAATCCATCATTGGAGGTACTTCACCTTCATTAGAATGGCATACAAGCATTTGACAGCCGCCAGACAGAGCTAGGCTTCGAAAAACCTAGTTTTTCCAGCCCAAGCTAGAATGAGGCAACATTATGACAAGCTGCTGTCATCTTCTCGTTCTTTTTAAAGCAGGAGATAAGGTGATGGCTCGGAAATAGTACCCGAGGGTCAAGTCTAACAAAGCCAGGTATGATGGTCCCCTGGAAGTAGTGAAAAAGTTTTTAGCGACGCAAACTATTTGGTACGTACCCTGGACAAAAAGAAATCTAAATCATGTGTAACCATGTTAACCACCAGGCATACTACGCTAGTCCTCTGACTGCTACACTACCGTCTTCATTCTTCCTAGACAGAGGAAGAAGAACGTGTACAGTCTACCTCGACATCTGCTAAGAGGTAAGAGGGTTCGTTTAGAAAATTCTTGTGACTCTACAGTCACTAGAACACGATTTTCTTGTACAAACCTTTGAAGTGATAAAAGCTGGGGTGATGTTAAAAACATGATTTTGCATTCCTGAAGTGTGATCGTGGATATTGAGATGTTTACCTAAACGTTGTACTCTGGGTGTACATTGACGTTGATGATACCTGGAGCATACACCCCATTAAGCAATCACCATATAGTATGAGTCCAACCCAGCATAAATCATTGACGTAGAAGAGGTTGATTTCTTGTTAGTCTCACGGACTTATTGGACGCAGTCAAAAGTCCATGGGACATCATCCCCTGTATTTAGTGCCTAAACCTGACGTAGTATTTCATCATCAGGATGTGCACTGATATCCATGACATGTTGAACTCTGTCAGACTCTAAGTGCCTGATGGTTATCCTCGTATACCTCGCATTGACGACCTTAATGACGGCGTAGTGTCAGGAGCCAGTTTGTCAGCCGATTAGATTCTTCTTACACGGAGGCATATTATCAAGTCCCGCTTACTGACAGTGGCTCAAGAAATAACTGCTTTTACTGTTTCAAGATGGCTTGTTTAAAACTATACCGTCGTCCAAACCCTTCGTGGCGGCCTATGTAACGGCGGCTTGTTCTATCATTCCACCGTATAATGGAACAGATGACCCACAACATAAGGAGTAGAAGCCTAATTATCCTTAGACGAACTTAGTGGTGTACATGAACGAGTGGAACACAACTTGAACAGAACGGCGTCTCAGAGCAATTTTGTTTGAGAGACATGCGCACATAACAAACTTCACTGGTCAACTTAGGTCCAAATGTAGTTTGGTCTCAAGCCAAGATACCTATTTCTAAGCTTTTTTGTAATCGGCCAAGGTGAGTTGCTGCCTAGAATTAGCTAAGTTGGGGGGGGGGGGCGGGGGTATGAGAAGCTTTAGGGGTGGAATTTGCCAGTGCCTGGACGAGGATAGGAAGGAGGACCAATTATTGACAAAAGGGGTGATATGGCGAGGGTACTCACCTCTTATAAAGCGCAAGCTAAAGTTCTGCTTCCAAACTTTTCTCTCAGATTGCAGGCTTCTTGCACTGCTCCTCTCACTGACTTACTAGCAGCAAAGTTCAGTTCACACTGGACTTAGAGATTGTTCAGCACTTCGTTCAAAAGTTGAAAGCCTTGCTATCACTCTGCTCCTGAGTTGAAAAGTGTCTAATTTCAATCTTCCCTTCTTACATAAAGATTGCGAGTGTTAATGCAGTGGTGCTGTGCTGCTCCAACATCAACATCCACTGACATTCTCTTCTCCATCCTATATGTTACTATTCATCCTAAGCTTAAACGACACCAGAAAGAATTAATGCCACTATTGAATAAAGAGGGCCTAGCTCTTGTGGTGGTCCTTAGAACATTATTGACGTGTATTGGGGGGGGGGGGGGGGGGGGGGGGGGGGGGGGGGGGGGCACTTCCCCATCTAAATATTAACGTTTTTTCAGACCACAATCCACTATTCACCTACATAAACATACTATGAAAAGTAAAAATGCTAGGATCAGAGGTGGGCCCTCAGAATCCAACCTTATTCTATTAGTATAAAACACATAAGTGGTCAATGTAATGTTAATTGCCGACAGCTCTGTCTCGTCCTTAATAATTATCAGTTTACAAATAAATTAACGTAATTTTATGCCCAAAATATACCTTTTGTTACTTGCTATGTCTAATTCAGTAAGTAACTTGATCCCTCCAGCCCAATTAACTATAATATACTCATGTCATGTCTAAATTATTAATTTATAAATTCACATGTAATTTTGTGTGAGATGAGACAAGCCATGAGTGTTGAGTGGTAGTGTCGTGTGGGAGAGAGGTACTGCGGACGCAACACTGTCCTTATGTCGCAGACCCCCCCCCCCCCTTCACTACACACACATAAGAAGCTGTTTCTACTCATATGTTCATACTGTGCCTAGCATTCCACAACCCTGACTTAAGAGTGGAATGCAGTCTCCTCTACATGATCGGAGCCTCAACGTGCCCGTCCTTGTCACAGCGCTATCCTGTCTCTACACTGATGTATATAACGCACGAGTATATGACGAAATACTAGTACTGTTGTACAAGTCCCTAGTTTTCGGGCATATCCAGTGACGGACGCTGTGAAATTGTAGAATTGCTTGGCACAAGAGACTCGGATTAATATTTTATTGACATGAGTAGACCAGAAATAAGTGATAGACATTCAAATGCAACTCCCAGTGCGACCCTCTGTCGTGTTGGGGGGGGTGTTGCAAACCCCGAATGGGTTTACAATGATAATTATGTATATATGTAATGTATATTATCTTTGCATTTATTTTATATTGCTTAAATTTGCGATAATAGCCTAAATACGTAAATGTCATGACACATTATATTACATTATTTGACTGTTATATTGTTATTTACTATGGTTGTTAGGATGTAATAAAATGTGCTCAGTTAGTCTTGATTGTGAAACTACTGTAATTAACGCTTGTCGCTCGTTAATACTGCCGGCTTCTGTAGCTGCAGTTGTCCAACGTAGCTATCACGTGATCGAGGGGGGTGTCCTCACCTCTCGTGAAATTGTCAGTCTGCACGGGACTCGCTTGCTGGTTGGAACAGATTGTCTGTCTCATTATTCTTGTTAGTTCTGTAGAACTTTGTTCACCGAACATTGTAATAGACTTTGTGATTTTCGACGTTGTACTGAGTGTTGTGTGTCACTATACATCTTGATCAACTCAGGTCCTTGCTATATCTTCTGACCTAATTTTGTACTGGTTCCTGTGTATAGTGGCACAGTCACAGTTTACATATGCTGAACAAGATTCCAGTATTATGGAGTTTTGTGTTACTTTTGTGATGATCTGCAGATGGTCCCTACTTATGTGTCGTTTCATATTATCATCCTTGTTCACTGATTCTAGTGGTCGCAGTCGCTATTGAAGATTGCATTGCTATTGGGCATAGCATTCTTTGTTGTTCAAGCAACTGTTCGGGTTGCCAGTCGGTCCAAGAAGTTAGTTTATTTGAGGCTTTGTCAGTCACTTGTTTAAGTCAAATTCGAGTCTTGAGACTCAGCTTAACTACTTAAGAGCACTTATTTACGCATACACACACTTGTACAAATTTGTAATATCTTATTAAATATTAATGTACCTGAACGTACTAAGAATTATAAATGTCTATGTGCTTCTCAGCACAATAATATTGAACTCGAAGAGATTGTGATTTTATTGTGATTGCTGTACATTTAATTACTTTGATAATATACCTCTAGACAACTTATAGACTTAATAAATTTATTAAATTTTAATTTCACTAGTTAGTAGCCTACCAGTTGTAATCCTAAAGCACTATTGAACCATACTGAATTTTAATGGATAATTGGACAAGGATACTGACTACTTGTTACGAAAACCCAGTCAACAGGCTGGATGCTAGAAGGGCAGTCCTTTCTAAGTATTCACTGGAGATCTCTAAGCTTTTAGAATCGCGTTTTTTGTAACAGCAGAGGACACAGGAGGAGTGAGGAGGTGGGGCAGAGGACACAGGAGGAGTGAGGAGGTGGGGCAGAGGACACAGGTGGAGTGAGGAGGTGGGGCAGAGGACACAGGAGGAGTGAGGAGGTGGGGCAGAGGACACAGGAGGAGTGAGGATGTGGGGCAGAGGACACAGGAGGAGTGAGGAGGTGGGGCAGAGGACACAGGAGGAGTGAGGAGGTGGGGCAGAGGACACAGGAGGAGTGAGGAGGTTGGGCAGAGGACACTGGAGGAGTGAGGAGGTTGGGCAGAGGACACAGGAGGAGTGAGGAGGGTGGGCAGAGGACACAGGAGGAGTGAGGATGTGGGGCAGAGGACACAGGAGGAGTGAGGAGGTGGGGCAGAGGACACAGGAGGAGTGAGGATGTGGGGCAGAGGACACAGGAGGAGTGAGGAGGTGGGGAAGAGGACACAGGAGGAATGAAGAGGTGGGGCAGATGACACAGGAGGAGTGAGGAGGTGGGGCAGAGGACACAGGAGGAGTGAGGATGTGAGGCAGAGGACACAGGAGGAGTTAGGAGGTGGGGCAGAGGACACGGGAGGAGTGAGGGGGTTGGGCAGAGGACACAGGAGGAGTGAGGAGGTGGGGCAGAGGACACAGGAGGAGTGAGGAGGTTGGGCAGAGGACACTGGAGGAGTGAGGATGTGGGGCAGAGGACACAGGAGGAGTGAGGAGGTTGGGCAGAGGACACAAGAGGAGTGAGGAGGTGGGGCGGAGGACACAGGAGGAGTGAGGAGGTTGGGCAGAGGACACTGGTGGAGTGAGGAGGTTGGGCAGAGGACACAGGAGAAGTGAGGAGGTTGGACAGAGGACACAGGAGGAGTGTGGAGGTGGAGCAGAGGATACAGGAGGAGTGAGGAAGTTGGGCAGAGGACACAGGAGGAGTGAGGAGGTGGGGCAGATGACACAGGAGGAGTGAGGAGGTTGGGAAGAGGACACAGGAGGAGTGAGGAGGTGGGGCAGAGGACACAAGAGGAGTGAGGAGGTGGGGCAGATGTCACAGGAGGAGTGAGGAGGTTGGGCAGATGACACAGGAGGAGTGAGGATGTGGGGCAGAGGGCACAGGAGGAGTGAGGAGGTGGGGCAGAGGACACAGGAGGAGTGAGGATGTGGGACAGAGGACACAAGAGGAGTTAGGAGGTGGGGCAGAGGACACAGAAGGAGTGAGGAGGTTGGGCAGAGGACACAGGAGGAATGAAGAGGTTAGGAAGAGGACACAGGAGGAGTGAGGATGTGGGACAGAGGACACAGGAGGAGTGAGGAGGTGGGGCAGAGGACACAGGAGGAGTGAGGATGTGGGACAGAGGACACAGGAGGAGTGAGGAGGTGGGACAGAGAAGAAAGGAGGAGTGAGGAGGTGGGTCAGAGGACACAGGAGTGAGGAGGTGGGGCAGAGGGAGCAGGAGGAATGATGAGGTGGGACATGGGAAGAGGAGAGAGAGAGAGAGAGAGACAGAGAGAGAGAGAGAGAGAGAGAGAGAGAGAGAGAGAGAGAGAGAGAGAGAGAGACAGAGAGAGAGAGAGAGAGAGATAAACAGAGACAGACAGACCTATATCCACTAGTGGGTTTTTCCTCTGATTATTCTGCCTACCACTACTCCACTTCATCTGTCAGCAGCATATTAACCCCATCTCATCGAATGTGCTGCACTGTTATCAAGATTGATGGACTGAACATATCGATTCCAGACTGAGAGACTGATTACCTCAAACTCCTCGTCTTCCACCATTTCCTTGCTGTGGACTGAAGAAGCCACTAGCTGTCGAAACGCTCCCAAAATAAAGAATCTCAAGTGCTGCACAAGTGTCTCCTTTATCAGTTGAGTTTGTCTCACAGGATCCTCCGGTAGCAGATAACTAAGTTATCCTTAGTTAATGACACCAAACTGAAGGACGGCATCTTCATCGGACCTCAGATTCGGAAGTTACTAAGTGATCCTCAGGAAAGACTCCGAGTTACTGAGCTAAGAGCAAAGGTTACACTCAAGAACGCTTGCACAGGTTTCATAGTCAGTCCTCACAGTAATACTTCCCCCAACAGTAAGATCAGTACAGCATCCCCCGAGATACGAGATCAAAGCATCCTACAAGAAGAACATTAAAATGGTATAAAATACCGACAGGTTGTAAGGTAAGACACATATGCAACAGTTAAGTATCTTTATTATGAAACGTTTCGCTTACACAGTAGGCTTCTTCAGTCAAGTACAGAAAAGTTGATAGAAGCAGAAGAAGCCTACTGTGTAAGCGAAACGTTTCATAATAAAGATACTTAACTGTTGCATATGTGTCTTACCTAACATCCTACAAGAAGGTTGGCAACGCGAAAACTTGTTTCACTGAAACGTGATGGCAGGGTACAATAGCATATAGTAATTCAATCCTTACCAGTGGTGGACCTACATTTTTGGGGTTGTCTTTCGCAAACCTTCTCATACATTTGACCCAAAATTTTAAGCAATGTGGACTAAAGTGGCTTCTGGGGCCCCTCCGAGATTAGGGGCCCAGAAACTTAAGCTTCATTTGTTTCATGGTAGATCCGCCTCTGATCCTTACCAACCAAATGTCAGAATTTTCGTTACGTATAATTTCGAATCAGGAAAACTTAAATACAGTACAAATACAATATTAATAAATAAATAAAAATATGTTTTAAACACGATTGTATCTGATTCTCGTATCGGCAAGAAAAGGTGTTCGTACATTGATGTTGTGTACTAAAAATGCTGGTACATCGATATTGTGTACTAAAAAAACTGCTTGTATCAGAGATATCTCGTATCTCGGGTTCTGGTATCTCGGGTTCTGGTATCTCATGTTCTGGTATCTCGGGTTCTGGTATCTCAGGTTCTGGTATCTCGGGTTCTGGTATCTCGGGTTCTCGTATCTCTGGTATCTCGGAGGCTCATATCTCTGGGTTCTCGTACCTCGGGGTTCTCGTATCTCAGGTTCTCATATCTCGGGGTTCTCATATTTCGGGGGATTACTCTAACTGAAAAATATGTTGATACCGACAAGATGTCGAAAAGTACACTTATATACATGACTCACGAAATCGCAATGACACGGTTGCAGTGGCCCAGCCTGCTAGCGCGTCGGTCTGGAGCATTATGACTCTCTGATCGTGGGTTCTATCCCCGCCCATGGTATGGTTCACATGTACAGCTCAGGACATTAATTAGAGGAAACGTTTCGCCACGAGAAACGTTTCCTCTAATAACTATCCTGAGCAAAACAAGAGTATCTTTTCCCACATTGTTGTAGCTGACACAGTGGTACGTGTGTTAGCAGACACACATCAGAGATTTCTTCTTGCCGCATCCTGGATATAGGGAAACGGCACCACTGGATGAATTATTTGACAAAAACTCGTATGATAGTAATGACAAATGATTACTTTAATGATGACAACGTTTCGCCCTTAAATGGATGGAACAAGGGGAAGAGGTGATAAATGGTTTTGAATTGCATTGGATAAATGGTTTTGAATTGCATTGGATAAATGGTTTTGAATTCTATTGGACTGATGAAGCCACTGTGTGACTTCATCAGTTCAGTACAAAGCAGAAAGGGGTAAGGAGAGGAGGAGTTTTTAGGTAATCAGTCCCTCAGCCTGGAATCGATGTGTTCAGTCCATTGTAGAAAGTACAGCATATGGTGGGGGAAATGACTTATATACTGTAGTCAGGTGAGTGGAAGCAGGAGGAGGCGGGATCACAGTGGAACCATCCACTAGTGTAAGTAGGTCTTCGTCCAAAGGTTGGACAAGTACTGAAGAATTCCTTGTATTAAGATCCCAAGGCTGAGGGACTGATTACCTCAAACTCCTCCTCTCCTTACCCCTTTCTGCTTTGTATTGGGCTGATGGAGCCACTGTGTGGCGAAACGTTTCCTCAAGGGGAAGAGGCCTTAATACCCCATTTTCAGTAGCCCCTCACCAGCGAGGAGGGGAATGTGGTCTACAAAGACCACATTCCAGTCAGACTCATCACGTCCGACACTGTGAATACTTCACAGAAGTTAGCTGGGATGACAGCAAAATATTTAACCAACCTGATGGGTGATATCAGTAATGCTCACTTAAAGCATTAAGGGGATCTGATCGACCGTATAAAACATACAAATATTTCAATAGAGAAACTGAAGAGTTTAAATGTAGTTTCCTGACTCATGGCTGTTCCAGTGATATAGATCTTCATATTTTTCACCACAGAGGAGATAAATGGTGTAAAATGCCGACACGATGGAAAAATAAGCAAAATGTAGTATAATGAGATCCTTTATTGACAACGTTTCGCCCACACAGTGAGCTTTATCAAGTCACAAACAGATCTACCTGGGTAAAGAGTACATGAGTATATATAGTGTGGAGAGTCAGGGGGGAGAATGTTAGTCAACGACGACCTTCTTCCAGGGAGGTATATCGCTGACCTTGTTGAACTATGTATTAATAATCAATTGGTTTTCCAGTGGTTAAATAACAAGAAAAGCACAATACCGTGGCTGGAACAATACAACAAATAACCAGCATATGGGAGAGAGGAGCTTACGACGATGTTTTGTAAATGGTCCAAGTCGAGCCTTCATCAAATTCATCCTAGAGAAGAAGTGTGACGACAGCCTTCCCCACCCCCGATGGTATTTTATGTAAATATTGACAAACAAAGGATGAGAAGGATGAGATGCTGCGCTAAATACGCTTCCTCTATAACCAGGGCAACAAAACGAAGAGAGGAGTAGGTAATTTTTTTTTTTAAGGTTTACACGTCCTACAGCCCGAAATGCCTCGAGGAGTGTAACTTCATGCTCTATGACCTTCCTCAGTTTCACTTTCTCTACCATTTCATTAACCACTGTAGGAGACGTGCACAACGTTTCACTACCCCCATCCACTAGAGCTGACAATTCACTAGTCTGGCTTGTAGTTATGCCAAGCAGCAGAATAGCTAGAAATATCTACTAACGCTTGCTTAATTAAACTATGGTCCAAGATTGACTACCCTCAGTACAACAATCAAGGAACTCAGCAGAAAGAAAAGAAGGTTGGGGTGTATGTAAAAACCATGTATGAGCTGCAGTAAAGTTTCTGGGAGAGAAGCCAAGGTTTCAGACACCTGTAGCACTGTTAATATGCAAGAACAGTCACGACCATGAACGAGTGAGGCAGACTCATCTTCAGAGGACTTACACAGACGTTGGTGCCTAAAATCAGCTGTTATCAGTCTTTGACAGCTGTGCAGAATGCTCAGGGTTCAAACATCACCAAAGCTTTAGCCAAGCTAATCCTAAGCCACTAAAACGTGGCCGTCAGGTGAAGACAATTATGTTAGGGTCTGCGTGGTGCGTCCCTCCCACACTACACTTGTCTTCTTTTCTGTATATGTCATTGTGTTTCCCAGTTCTTTATATATGGGCTATATTTATATTACGAGAAGCAGTAAAGAAAGACATAAGAAAGGCTAAAGGAGACAATGAAATTAAAGTAGCTAGCGAATGGGAGACAAATTTCAAATGATTATTTCAAGAAAACAGGGAAGAAACAGGCTCTCTTAAAATTGGGTTATTTAGGTTCGAACATATCCTGTTTCCTAACACTGACTGTGTCTCTTATACGTTAGTGGGCATGATGTTCTTTGAGTGGTACAGTAGAATTATAGATGACTGGGTTGACAATAGACTTGTATATGAGTAGTTTAATAATAGATTACTGGACTGACAATAGAATTACAGGTGACTGGATTGATAGTGGAGTTACAGAGGACTGTAACAAGCTGTCAAACGGGGTTAAATTAAGAAATTAATAGAAAGATATTGACAATTAGATAGACATTTAAGTGAATATACATGGGTTTAAATAAAACCTGCAATGTCTTTTCGGCTGAGAAAAGAGGGAGGGAGAAATAGATGGAGGAGACAGAGGGTGGGAGTAGGGGTAGATGGAGGGAACAAATTGAGGGAGAAGCTGTTAGAGGGAACAGAGGGAGGAAGAAAGAGAGGAGAAGCTGTGTGAACAAACAAGATAATTAAGGAACCTCCCAATACTCAGGACTCACCTGTACACACGCCCAGGTGAGACGTGTTTAGGGCATGCAGCCCCTCCCCTACCCTGTCACTTCCTCTCTCCTCATCATTTCCCCCCTAACACCTCTACACTCCTGCCTCAAGCCCTTCGTACACGCGTCACCCCCCTCCCACCCACCAACATACGCACTAATACTCATGCTCACGCACTTACACTTACACTCACACATCCACACACAAACATGAAGGGTAGCTTGTGGCAACCCCTGAATGGGTTGCAATGATTAATATGTATATATATAATTATTATCTTTTCATATAATTTTATATTGCTTATATTTGCGATAATAGCTAAATCGTAAATATATTGCTTTATATTATTATTATTTGACTTAGTTAAATTTTGTGAGGTAGGATGTAACATATGTGCTAAGTTCAAGTGTTGATTGTCTAACTACTGTTAGACTGCCGGCTTCTGTTTCTGAGCTGCAGCTGTACACGGAGCTATCACGTTATCGAGGGGGGGGGGTGTCCTCACCTCGCCTGAAGTATTCAGTCTGGTCTAGACTCTCTTGGTGGTCGGACAGATTGTCTGTCTCATTATTCTTGTTAGTTCTGTAGAATTCTCTTCACAGAACATTGTATAGACTTAGTGATTTTCGACGTTGTACTGAGGTTGTGTGTCTCATAGACACTCGAAACAACTCAGGTCCTGAGCTGTAGCTTCTGACCTAACTTGTACTGGTATCTGTGTATTATCACAGTCGGGGATTTTCTTATGCTGAACTTAGATTCAGTAGTATGGGAGTTTTGTGACTCTTGTGGAGGATCTGCAGATGGTCCCTACTTAGTGTCGTTATATTATCTCCTTGTTCCTGATTCTGTGTCGCAGTTGCTTGTTATATTGCTATTGGGCTTAGCATTCTTTTTATTGTTCAAGCAGACTGTTCTGATTGCCAGTTGGTCAAGAAGTTAGTTTATGTGAGGACTTTGTCAGTCACTCGTTTAAGTCTAGTCGAGTCGTGAGACATAGTGAACTACTTAGAGCACTTACACACATACACACAAAATTACTTGTACATATTTGTAATATCTTATTAAATGTTAATGTACCAGACGGTACTTAAGAATTATAAATGTGATATGTGTTTTCAGCACAATAATATTGTACTTGAGAGAAGTGATATTATTTTGATTACTGTGATTAATTTAATTTAATTTAATTTTATAATATACCTCTAGACTTAATAAATTTATTAAATTTTAATTTCTCTAGTTAGTAGCCTACCAGTTGTAATCCTGAAGCACTATTGAATCATACTGGATTTTAATGGATAATTGGAGAAGGATACTGACTACTTGTTACGAAAACCCAGTAACAGGCTGGATGCTAGAAGGGCAGTCCTTTCTAGTATTCACTGGAGATCTCTAAGCTTATAGAATCGCGTTTTTTGTAACATAGCCTAGGACTCGAGCACATCACGCCCGCTCACACGCCCTCTACACAAACGCCCCTACGCCCGCTCACGCCTCGCCACGGCCCTTCACACGTCCTCTACCTCTTCAGTAACCACGTTCTTTTACACTCCGTTGTGTGGACTGTCTTACATATAACGACCGAATTTTGTGATGCTGCTTAGTACAAGTGATGCAGAGTTTGTGTGGTGCTGTGATCAGTCTGGGTGTCGCCAGGGTGCAACAACACTCAACTCTCACTCTATTGTGATAATTAAGTTACATCCATTTATAAAGAGCATTCGTAAGAATATAATTTTTTTTATTAAATGTCGAGGAACTAGTGCAACAGTGACTTTACACTGTTTAATATATGTATATGTCGTGCCGAATAGGTAAAACTGATCAATTAGTAGGAACTCATTTAAAATTAAGTCCTGTCTAAAATTTTCTCTTATATGTTTAAAGATATTTTTTTTCATTTACGTTAACGTAAAAATTAATAATTTTGTACCAAAAGAGCCTTAGAAAACTTACCTAACCTTATTATAACAAGCGCAATTTAATTTAGTCTAATCCAACTAAATATATTTTAGATAAGTTTACATTAATTTAATAATAAACAAACACAATGAAATACACTTTTTCGTTATGTTCAAAATGATTTTTGCGAAATTAATGAATATACAAATTTTCGCTTGCCTTATTCGACAAGAAAAGCGTTGGTATTTAAGCCAAAATTGCAAGTTTTACCTATTCGGCACGACATATATATAATAAGTCACCAGACTCTGACGACCTGTTTTCAAGAGTCATAAGGGAATGTAAGGAGGTATTTTCAGAACCATGAGTTAGTCTCTCCAGTGAATCACTACAGACGGGTATCGTACCTGATGAATCACTACAGACGGGTATCGTACCTGATGAATCACTACAGACGGGTATCGTACCTGATGAGTGGATAATGACAACTATGATACATGTTTACAAATCGGGAGATATGATGTGAGTTTTAGGTCTCACGCACCATGGGTTCAAACCCCACCCGTTCCGTGATTCAAACATATACAGACCCGTCAGCTTAACTCCAATTGTAGGAAAGCTGATGGAATCAATAATTTCGGACGAAATTCGAAGCCACCTTTAAAAAGTATAATTCAATCAATTAATCTCAGCACGGTTTTACAAAGGACTTTCCTGCCTTACAAATTAACTAACTTAAGGAACTTGAAGCGGTAAATCAATATAGAGAATGCGATAACGTATATATGGATTTCAGTAAGGTCTTTGATAGAGTACCACACAGGAGATTCCTGGGAAAAGTAACAACACATGGAACTGGTGGAGAAATTATCTCCCGGATCGAGGTATAGTTGACCAATAGACATTAGTGAGTTTGGGGAGAAATCAGAGAGGGGACCGTTACCAGTGGTATCGCACAAGGGTCAGTGTTGGGTCCCTTATTGTTCACAGTATATTTATATATATACGACTTAGATAAGGGGAATAAGTAGCAAGATAAGCAAGTTCGCCGATGACACTAAAATAGGCCTTATAAATTCTGAAGGAGGCTCCAGGAATCTACAGAATGACCGAGATAGATTGATGTTGTGGTGGTTAAAAATATGTTAGATACAGTTTAATGTAGATTATTGTAAGGTTCTTTTCTTGGGGAAAACTACTCATGACAACTGTAAACTAAACTATGTACAACCCAATCAAACTATACGCGATAAAAGTTTTAGGAGTTCTGGTTAGTAGTAATCTAAACCCAAGACAACAGTGCACAAGTGTTCGCTATGAAGCTAATAGAATTTCTGACTTCATATCAGGAAGTATAGATAAACCATACCACGGGTGGGGATTGAACTTGTGGCGAGTGAGTCGTATAACTCAAGGCCAGGGTGGAAGCCACTGGGACAGCTGCCTGCAATAAGATTCATCCATCTACGTAAATTTGTACACCATAGAGAGGTTAGCACAGGCACCACTGTGATCACGAATGCAAGTTTTTACAGTAGGCCCAGTGGCGTACACGCTGGCCTGGAGTTTTACGACTCACTCGCCACGAGTTCAATCCCCACCCGTGGAATGGTTTGTTTGCAATAGTGTCATTACGATTTCGTGAGTCAAAAAGCAGAGAAAATAGAAGATTTCAGGTTATGCTTCAACTTTACATATACCTGGTTAGGCTCATAGTTCTGATTACCATATAAAATGAACATAAATGTACTGGAAAACATAGAGAGAAAATGGCAAAATTTATCCCATGTATTAGAAATCTTTCCTATGAGAAAAGACCGAGAATATTTGCACTCTGGAATGGGGTAGAAATAGGAGAGATATTTCTGAAGTGTACATATGGAAGACATGAATAAATAAAGGGAATATAAATAACGTGTTGAAAATATGTAACCAAGACAGGACTCCCAACAAGGGACTCAAGTTAGAAAAAATTAGGTTTAGGTTATAGGAAAATATTGGTTTAGAAATAGTTGTGGTTGGGTGGAACAAACTTTCGATTAGTGTTAGTGAAGCAAAGAACCTTGGGTAGCTACCCAAGGTTCTCTGTGCCTTCATACTCAAGGTTCTCTCTGTACATAAGGTTCTCAATATCTTCATACCCAAGCTCTCTGTACCCAAGGTTCTCAGTATCTTAACACCCAAGGTTCTTTGTAGCTTAACACCCAAGGTTCTCTGTATCTTAACACCCAAGGTTCTCTGTATCTTAACACCCAAGGTTCTCTGTATCTTAACACCCAAGGTTCTCAGTATCTTAACACCCAAGGTTCTCTGTATCTTAACACCCAAGGTTCTCTGTATCCAACACCCAAGGTTTGTTTCTAATAGGCCAAGGATTTCGTATCTAAAAAGGGTCTCGATCAAAAAGGTTTCAGTTATCTTCCCAACTTTACTTATAACCCAGTAGGTTCTCATGTTTTTAAACCCCCAATTTAAATGAAACATCAATGTATTTTGAAAACTGTAAAAAGGTCCAATCTTAATACCCATGTTTAAAAATCTTAACCCCAAGGAAAAACACGCAATTTTGCACACGCAAGGTCTCTGAAATAAGGTTCTGATTACATATAACATCCAATAAATATGTATCTAAATCAAGTGTTTGAAAATATGTAACAAACAGGTCTCCCAAACAAGGTCTCAGTATCAACATAAGGTTTCGGTTTAAAAATATTTGATTTAAAAAGGTTTCTGATCTTAAACCCAAGGTTTAGTATCAAACAAGGTTTCAGTAGTTTAACCCAAGGTTCTCTGTCCTTAAACTCAAGGTTCTCTCATCTTAACACAAGGTTCTCTACATCTTATACTCCAAGGCTCTCTCTGTACACCAAGGTTCTCTGGTCTTACATCCAAGGCTCTCATTTTAAACACAAGGTTCTCAGTGTCTTCATACCCCAAGGTTCTCTGTACAACAAGGTTCTCTGTGCATTTTAAACTCCAAGGCTCTCTCTTACACAAGGTTCTCTGTGTCTTAACACCCAAGGCTCTTTGTGTAACCCCCAAGGTTCTCTGTGTTATACCTCAAGGTTCTCTATCTTACACAAGGTTCTCTGTATCTTCTACCAAG
This sequence comes from Cherax quadricarinatus, assembly GCF_026875155.1. Taxonomy (NCBI): domain Eukaryota; kingdom Metazoa; phylum Arthropoda; class Malacostraca; order Decapoda; family Parastacidae; genus Cherax; species Cherax quadricarinatus. The sequence goes on from NC_069456.1 coordinate 6,301,838, forward strand.
GTTCTTCATCTTAACACAAGGTTCTCGGGCATCATACTCAAGGTTCTCTCTTAACACAAGGTTCTCATATCTTAAACCCAAGGTTCTCTGTATTAACCCAAGGTTCTCTATCTTCATCCCAAGGCTCTACATCTACCCAAGGTTCTCAGTATCTTAACACCCAAGGTTCTCTGCATCTTAACATCCAAGGTTCTCTGCATCTTAACACCCAAGGTTCTCTGTATCTTAACACCCAAGGTTCTCTGTATCTTAACACCCAAGGTTCTCTGTATCTTAACACCCAAGGTTCTCTGTATCTTAACACCCAAGGTTCTCTGTATCTTAACACCCAAGGTTCTTTGTAGCTTAACACCCAAGGTTCTCTGCATCTTAACACCCAAGGTTCTCAGTATCTTAACACCCAAGGTTCTCTGTATCTTTAACACCCGAGGTTCTCTGATCTTAACACCCAAGGTTCTCTGCTATCTTAACACCCAAGGTTCTCTGTATCTTTATACCCGAGGTTCTCTGTAGCTTAACACCCAAGGTTCTCTGTATCTTAACACCCAAGGTTCTCTGTATCTTTATACCCGAGGTTCTCTGTAGCTTAACACCCAAGGTTCTCTGTATCTTAACACCCAAGGTTCTCTGTATCTTTACACCCGAGGTTCTCACTATTTTGAAGAATTCCCTATATCTTGTTGCAGGTAATCTTCAACGCTTGTCTAACCTACAGGCATAACATACACGCCACCACTGGATTTTATCCACTGGTGGCACCGCCTACAATTGCTCCACCTCACTTGTCTGTGGTACATAAGCCATTTCTCCACGCACTTGCTGTACTTTTATCAAGACTAATAGACTGAAAAAAAACATTAAAAAATGGTCTGGTAATACCGACAAGATGTGGAAAAAGGTATTTACAGTTCAGGACATTTATTAGAGGGAACGTTGCACCACATCATCTCCAGGCTGAGGGACTGATTATCTCAAATTCCTACTCATCTTCTACCGTTCTTGTCTGTGATGGACTGAAGAAGCCACTGTCTGGCGAAACGTTTCCACAATCAGCATACCCAAGTGTTACACAAGTGGCATAGTAGAATTGATCTTGTGTGGTGGAATATGGCAGGAAAACCTCATCCTGTATGGTAGGAAGAGTTTTCTCTGTAATATTCCATTACATAGGATGGGTTTCCCATATTGCATTTTATGTGATGAAATATAACAGGGAAACACATGACTTGTTTTGACTATGTAGCTTTTACATAGTGTAGGGTAGCAGCATACTGCTGATGTGCCCAATTTTGTTAAAAGCAATGGTAACTGTTGTCATGGGCGTGTATTGTGGGCAATACAATAACTCAAGCGGTGTGGGCGTGCAGTGGACTGGCAGCGTGGGTGTAGAGGTAGACTGGCAGCGTGGGCGTGGAGGTGGGCTGGCAGCGTGGGCGTGGAGGTGGGCTGGCAGCGTGGGCGTGGAGGTGGGCTGGCAGCATGGGCGTGGAGTATACTGGCAGTATCTTTAACGATGGCTGCTAATCCCAGGAACGTGGAGGAAGGCACGAGGAAGAACCACCATTCCTGCACCTCCCAACGTTCCCTTCCCCTTCCCCCCTTCCGCCCCCCCCCCCCCTCTCTTGCTTGATGGTCACCTAAATGGTTCTGGTGTGAGGAAATGGACAGGTGAGCGAGAATGTGCACCCAGGTGAGTTATGAGTCTGTGTGTGTGAGAGAGACTGAGAGGAGAAAAAGAGAGAAAAAGGAGAAAAAAGAGAAAAAAAGAGAAAAAAGAGAAAAAAGAGAAAAAAGAGAAAAAAAGAGAAAAAATAGAGAGAAGGGGGGGGGAGCTAGGAGAATGATTCAGTGATGCTACCCACGTGGGGCGTGACAAGCAATGTAACCTTGTAACATTACCTGTGACAGGTTACAAGGGTATTTACCTTCGCAGCCAGTCCGAAACCCATCTTTTTCACTACCCCCGGGTCAACCGGGTTGTTTGTGCCAGGGGGGCCACAAACCCACAGAGCCATACAGAATTTATAATCAAAATCTTACTTTTTAAATGGGAGTGGTAAGCCAGGGGAAAGGTTCGGGTCAGAGACCGAAAGTTCCGCTGGGGTCTCATATACAAGACCGGCAGGAAACATTTCCTGTTTCCTGAAAAATTTTAAACTAACCTAACCATTCGTGAAAAATAAAAACGAAAAAAAATATCACTGTGCCTACATCGGGCCATTTACGCTGTAAACATGACCTGAGTAGTCTTGAAAATCGTTTTCTTGGTCAAAAATACACATATACCACCACAGATTTTTAAGAAGTTAACACTGAAAAACCACGTTTTAAACGACTTTTAGGGGCAGAGATAAACCCGCAAATTAAATTGCAAGATACCTACAGCTCCACACAAACAAGTTCGTCAGCGTCCACACTATCAGTGTCGTCAGTGTCCACACATAAAGTGTCGTCAGCGTCCCACTATCAAGTTCGTCAGCGTCCACACAACAAGTGTCGTCAGTGTCCACACTATAAAGTGTCGTCGCGTCCACATACAAGTGCGCAGTGCCACATTTTCAAGTGCATCAGCTCCACATACAAGTTCGTCGCCACCCTCACTTAAAATGCGTCACGCACAATCAATGTCGTTAGCGTCACACATCAAGTGTCGTCAGCGTCCCACTATAATGTCGTTAGCGTTACACTATCAAGTGTCTTTAGCGTTAAACACTATCAAGTGTCGGCTTTCCACTATCAAGTGCTTAGCGTTCACACTATAAAGTTCGTAGCGCCCCCCACTAAAAAATTCGTTTAGCTTTCCAAAACTATCAAGTGGCAGCGCCCACACTAAAAGTGTCGTACTTTCACACTACAAGTGTCGTTAGCTTTCAACATCAATTCGTTAGCGTTCACCTATCAAGTTCGTCACGTCCACATATCATTTGGGGGTCACCACCACACTACAAGTGTCGTCCCCCATCCACACTATCAATTCGTCAGCGCCCACACTATCAAGTGTCTCCCACCACACTATAAAGTGCGTTAGCGTCCAAAATATCAAGTGTGTCACCACCACACTACAAGTGGTCAGCCCCACATATCAGTGTCGTCACCACCACATTCAAGTGTCGTCAGCGCCCCACTTTCAATTTCGTCAGCCCCAACACAATGTCGTCACCATCCACACTATCAAGTTTCGTCCCACCACACTATCAAGTTTTTCCAGGTCCCACTTTTCAAGTTCTCACCATCCACACTATCAAGTGTGCAGCCCCCACACTACAAGTGTCGCCCATCCACACTATAAAGGTGTCGCACGTCCACACTATCAAGTGTCGTCACCATCCACACTATCAGGGCCAGGTCCACACGTCAAGTGTCTCCCCTCCAACTACAATGCGTCCCACCACCAAAGTGTCGTCAGCGCCCACACTGTAATGTCGTCACCACCCCCCTATCAAGTGTCGGGGGCCCACACTATAAAGTGTCGTCACCACCACACTATAAAGTGTCGTCACGCCCCACTTCAAGTGTCGTCACTCCACACTACAATTCGTCACCATCCACACATCAAGTGTCTCACCATCCCACTATCAAGGTCTCAGCGTCCAACTTCAAGTGTCGTCACCATCCACACTAAAAGTGTCGTCCCCATCCCCCAAGTGTCGTCACCACCCACACTACAATTCTCCCACCACACTATAAAGTGTCGTCACGCCCAACTGTCAAGTGCCACCATCCACACATCAAGTGTCGCACCATCCCACTATCAAGTGCGTCACACCCCACAATCAAGTGTCTCAACCCATCCACACGTAAAGTGTCGTCCACCACCCACACTATCAAGTGTCGTCACCATCCACCTATAAGTGCGTCACGCTCACTATCAAGGTCGCACCTCCACACTACAAGTGTCGTACCACCACCTATAAAGTGTCGCCCCCACACACTATAAAGTGTGTCACGCCCTACACTATCACTACTTCTGCTCCTTATGCCCTCCCCCACCCTCCCTTCTCACCCCCCTCCCTCTCTCATTTTTTTCCTTCCCTCTCCCCTTCCCCCCCCCCTCTTTATTCCACCCCTCCCTCATTCTATGCCTCTCCTACCCTCTCCTATCTCCTCTTTTCCCCACTCACTTCTCGTCTCCTTCCTTCCTCTTCCAGTCAGTTTTGTGCCTTTTTTGTTTTTTTTAAATTTTTCCCCTTCCTCTTCTTACCTTCCCCCGCTTCCCCACCTCCCCCTTTCTTTTCTCTTATCTCACTCTTTCAAATTACCCCCCGTCTTCCCTTCCTCCCTCCCCCTCCCCCTCTTTCACTCCCTCCCACCCTCTTTTACTCCCCTCCCCCCACCTCCCCCCTCCCTCTCCCCCCTCCCTCCCTCCCTCCCTCCCCCCTTCCTTCCCCCCCTGGACCAACAGACTAAAGATTTAACAAACAGGGAAACGAAGCGGCGGCCTAACCTTTATACTGTCACGGTCACCATCAACTGTACACGGTGACCATCTACGTACACGGTGCACCCTCATATGTACATGGACACCATCTCTGTCAGTACACCTTCAAACGAAATGGGGCACCACAACTGTACAGGTGCACCTTTTTACTTACATGGTGCACCTCATACTGTGCACGGTACACCTTTATACGTACAAAGGTGCACCATATACGTCACGGCACCTTCATACTGTGAACGGTACACCATCATACGCGCGGGACACCATCATACGTGCCGGTGCACCACCAACTGTCACGGTACTCACATACTGTGCACGGTGCACCACAAAAGTGCACGGTGCACCTTCATACTGTGAACGTACACCATCATACTGCGCGTAAAACCTCATACTGTGCACGGTGACCCACCCTATGTGCACGGGGCACCATATACTGGAAAACCGGGGCAAAACCCTCAACTGTACGGGCACCCTTTATAGTGAACGGTACACCTCCCTACTGCGCGGTACCCATCAAAATGTGCACGGTCACCACCCTCGTGCACGGTGCACCACATACTGTGCACGGGGCACCATATATTGTGCACGGTGCACCTCATACTGTGCACGGTACACCATCATACTGTGCCGGAACGCCATCAACTGTGCACGGTGCACCATCATACAGTGCACGGTACAACCATCATACTGTGCACGGTCACCATCATACTGTGGCGTCCCGGGCACATCATACTGTGCGGTACACCATCATACTGTGTCACGTGCACCATAATACTGTCGGCACCATCATACTGTGCAACGTGCACTTCTGTGCACGGTGCACCATCATACGTCACGGTGCACCATCATACTGTGCACGGTACCATACTTGCACGCACATCATACTGTGCACGTTGCCACCATCATATTGAGCACGGTACAACCTCATACTGTCAAGGTGCCCATCATACTGTGCACGGTGCACCATCTACTGTGCACCGTGCAACCTCATACTAATCAGGTAAACATACTGTGCACGGTACACCATCATACTGTGCACGGTGCACCATCATACTGTGCACGTGCACCATCATACTGTGCACGGTACACCATCATACTGTGCAGGTGCACCATCATACTGTGCGCGGTACACCATCATACTGTGCGTGGTACACCATCATACTGTGCACGGTACACCATCATACTGTACGGTACACCATCATACGTCCGTACAACCACATACTGTGCACGGTACACCATCATACTGTGCGTGGTACACCATCATACTGTGCACGGTGCACCATCATACTGTGTGCGGTACACCATCATACTGTGCACGGTGCACCATCATACTGTGCACGGTGCACCATCATTCTGTGCACGGTGCACCATCATACTGTGCACGGTACACCATCATACTGTGCACGGCACAACTTCATACTGTGCATGGTGCACCATCTACTGTGCACGGTGCACCATCATACTGTGATGGCACACCATCATACTGTCAAAGGGCACCATCATACTGTGCACGGTAACACATATACTGTGTGTGACACCATCATACTGTGCACGGGCACCATCATACTGTCACGGTACCTCATACTGTGCGGTACACCACATACTGTCACGGTGCACCATCATACTGTGCAGGTCACCATCATACTGTGGCAGACACCATCTATGTGCACGTTCACCATCATACTGTGCAAGGTGCACCTCATACTGTGCAGGTCACCACTACTGTGCACGGTGCACCATCATAGACTGATACACGGTATACCATCATACTGTGCAAGGTGCACCATCATACTGTGCACGGCAACCATCAACTGTGCACGTGCACCATACATATGTGCACTGGCACCATCATTAGTGCGTGGACACCACATACTGTGCACTGTGCACCATCATACTGTGGGGTACAACATCATACTGTCACGTGCACACATACTGTGTGGGTACACCATCATACTGTGCCGTGCACCACATACTGTGGTGGTACAACCACATACTGTGCCGTTCACCATCATACTGTACACGTACCATATACTGCACGGTACACCACATACTGTGTGGTACACCATCATACTGTGCCGGTCACCATCATACTTCCGTGGACACCATCATACTCTGCGTGGACACCATCATACTGGAGGTACACCATCATACTGTGCACGGTGACACCATCATACTGTGCACGGTACACCAAACATCTGTGCGGTCACCATCAAAACTGGCACAAACTGCACCATCATACTGTGCACGGTGCACCATCATACTGTACAGGTACACCTCATACTGTGCACGGTACACCTCAATACTGTACATTGTGCACCATCATACTGTGCACGGTGCACCATCATACTGTGCACGGCAAAACCATCAACTGGCACGGTGCACCATCATATTGTGCATGGTACACCATCATACTGTGCGTGGTACACCAACATACGGGGTATGGACACCATCATACTGTGCGTGGTACACCAACTCTGTGTGTGGTACACCATCATACTGTGCACGGTGCATCATCATACTGTGTGTGGTACACCATCATACTGTGCACGGTGCACCATCATACTGTGTGTGGTACACCATCATACTGTGCACGTTGCACCATCATACTGTACACGGTGTACCATTATACTGTGCACGGTGCACCATCATACTGTGTGTGGTACACCATCATACTGTGCACGGTGCACCATCATACTGTGCACGGTACACCATCATACTCTGCACGGCACACCATCATACTGTGCACGGTGCACCATCCTACTCTGCACGGTGCACCATCATACTGTGCATGGCACACCATCATACTGTACACGGTGCACCATCATACTGTGCACGGTGCACCATCATACTGTGTGTGGTACACCATCATACTGTGCACGGTGCACCATCATACTGTACACGGTGTACCATCATACTGTGTGCGGTACACCATCATACTGTGCACGGTGCACCATCATACTGTGCATGGTACACCATCATACTGTGCGCAGTACACCATCGTACTGTGCACGGTGCACCATCATACTGTGCAAGGTGCACCATCATACTGTGCATGGTACACCATCATACTGTGCACGGTGCACCATCATACTGTACACGGTGTACCATCATACTGTGCAAGGTGCACCATCATACTGTGCACGGCACACCATCATACTGTGCACGGTGCACCATCATACTGTGCATGGTACACCATCATACTGTGCGTGGTACACCAACATACTGTGTATGGTACACCATCATACTGTGCGTGGTACACCAACATACTGTGTGTGGTACACCATCATACTGTGCACGGTGCATCATCATACTGTGTGTGGTACACCATCATACTGTGCACGGTGCACCATCATACTGTGTGTGGTACACCATCATACTGTGCACATTGCACCATCATACTGTACACAGTGTACCATTATACTGTGCACGGTGCACCATCATACTGTGTGTGGTACACCATCATACTGTGCACGGTGCACCATCATACTGTACACAGTGTACCATCATACTGTGCACGGTGCACCATCATACTGTGCATGGTACACCATCATACTGTGCATGGCACACCATCATACTGTGCATGGTACATCATCATACTGTGCACAGTGCACCATCATACTGTGTGTGGTACACCATCATACTGTACATGGTGCACCATCATACTGTGCATGGTACACCATCATACTGTGCATGGTACACCATCATGCTGTGCACGGTGCACCATCATACTGTGCTCGGTACACCATCATACTGTGCGCAGTACACCATCATACTGTACATGGTGTGCCATCATACTGTGCACGGTACACCATCATACTGTGTGCAGTACACCATCATACTGTGCATGGTAGACAATCATACTGTGCACGGTGCACCATCATTGCTTGCAATTGGTGTAAATTGCTGGCTAGACAGATACTGCAAGGGACTTGCAATCCCATTCATTGACAACGGGAACAACTTTTATTTCAAACATGATATGTATGCAAGGGATGGGGTACATCTCTCTGGGGCTGGGGTGGTAGCACTTGCAAACTCAATTGAGAAGGCCATTGATAAAATGCCTATGATTTTAAACTGATTGAAGATAGAGGTATGGGTGTGTGTGGGAAACAAGCAGGTTGCAACACTAGGGTTGGAAACAGTAAATGTATAAAAGGCATTCAGCATGAAGTTATAAATAAAGACAATAGATCAGGTCAGCAAACAATGGGGGACAGCAGAGGGCAGCAAGGGACTAGCTCCCTTAAGGTTTACTATACTAATAGCAGGAGTGTAAGAAATAAGATAGATAAGCTAAGATTAATTGCAAGTGCAGGAACATAGATATTATTGCTATAACAGAGACCTGGCTCAATCTGAAAGAAAGAGAGATGCCCTCTGAATGTCACATACAAGGCTATAAATTATTCCACACTGACAGGGTCAACAGGAAGGGTGGCGGAGTAGCGATGTACGTCAGAGACAATTTAAACTGTTGTGTTAGACAAAATATAAAATTAGAAGCGTCAGCCACTGAATCTGTTTGGTTACAGCTTCTCGAGGGCCGAGAAAAACTAATTTTGGGTGTGATTTACAGGGCCCCAAATCTGACAGGGAGTGCAGTAAAACTTCTATGGGACGAAATTCGTAAGGCATCTACATACGAAAATGTTGTGCTAATGGGAGATTTCAACTATAGACAGATTGACTGGAGCAATTTGACAGGAAATTTAGAGTCAGGTGACTTTCTTGATACGATCCAGGATTGTTTTTTTAAAACAGTTTGTGACAGAGCCAACTAGGGGAAATAACCTCCTTGACTTGGTTCTTGCCAGTAGGGAAACACTAATTAATAATCTTGAGGTTAATGATGAGCTTGGGGAAAGTGATCACAAATCACTCAGTTTTAATATATCATGGAATTCCCCTAATAATGGCAATCAAGTCTCCGTCCCTGAATTTCGCTTGGCTGATTTCATAGGACTGAAAAATTACTTAGGTGGGCTGAACTGGAATGACCTGACTAAGGGTCAGGTAGGTGGTGATGGTTGCCTATATGACGCTTTCCAGGGCATAGTTCTAGCTGCTCAGTCAAATTATGTTCCAAATAGGGAAATCAGATCAAACAAAAGTGATCCTAAATGGATGAACAATAGATTAAAATATCTGACTGGTCAAAAGAGAGGCATATATAGGCAAATCAAAAGAGGAGAGGGGCAATTAAGAAATCGATATATTCAGTTAAAGAAAGAAATAAAAAAGGAAATTAGAAAAGCAAAAAGAGATTATGAGGTTAAAGTTGCAAGAGAATCGAAGACTAACCCAAAAGGTTTCAGGTATACAGAAGTAAGATCAGGGACAAGATAGGCCCACTCAAAAGTTCCTCGGGTCAGCTCACTGACAGTGATAAGGAAATGTGTAGAATTTTTAACACATACTTCCTCTCAGTTTTTACACAGGAGGATACCAGCGATATTCCAGAAATGATAAATTAAGTAGAACAGGACGATAATAAACTGTGCACGATTAGGGTCACAAGTGACATGGTCCTTAGGCAAATAGATAAATTAAAACCTAACAAATCCCCAGGCCCTGATGAACTGTATGCAAGGGTTCTAAAGGAATGTAAAGAGGAGCTTAGCAAACCTTTGGCTAATCTTTTCAACATATCACTACAAACTGGCATGGTGCCAGATAAGTGGAAAATGGCAAATGTGATACCTATTTTCAAAGCAGGTGACGGGTCCTTAGCTTCGAACTATAGACCAATAAGCCTAACCTCCAGAGTGGGAAAATTTATGGAATCAATAATTGCCGAGGCAGTTCGTAGCCACCTTGAAAAGCATAAATTAATCAACGAATCTCAGCATGGTTTTACAAAGGGGCGTTCCTGCCTTACGAATTTATTAACTTTTTTCACTAAGGTATTTGAGGAGGTAGATCATGGCAATGAATATGATATTGTGTATATGGACTTCAGTAAGGCTTTTGACAGGGTCCCACATCAGAGACTATTGAGGAAAATTAAGGCACATGGAATAGGAGAAATTTTTTCCTGGATAGAGGCATGGTTGACAAATAGGCAGCAGAGAGTTTGCATAAATGGGGAGAAATCAGAGTGGGGAAGCGTCACGAGCGGTGTTCCACAGGGGTCAGTGTTGGGCCCCCTGCTGTTCACAATCTACATAAACGACATAGATGAGGGCATAAAGAGCGACATCAGCAAGTTTGCCGATGACACCAAAATAGGCCGTCGAATTCATTCTGACGAGGACATTAGAGCACTCCAGGAAGATTTGAATAGACTGATGCAGTAGTCGGAGAAGTGGCAGATGCAGTTTAATATAGACAAATGCAGTTCTAAATGTTGGACAGGAAAATAACCATGCCACATATAAACTAAATAATGTAGATCTTAATATTACGGATTGCGAAAAAGATTTAGGAGTTCTGGTTAGCAGTAATCTGAAACCAAGACAACAGTGCATATGTGTTCACAATAAAGCTAATAGAATCCTTGGCTTCATATCAAGAAGCATAAATAATAGGAGTCCTCAGGTTGTTCTTCAACTCTATACTTCCTTGGTTAGGCCTCATTTAGATTATGCTGCACAGTTTTGGTCACCGTATTACAGAATGGATATAAATGCTCTGGAAAATGTACAAAGGAGGATGACAAAGTTGATCCCATGTATCAGAAACCTTCCCTATGAGGATAGACTAAAGGCCCTGAAACTGCACTCTCTAGAAAGACGTAGAATTAGGAGGGATATGATTGAGGTGTATAAATGGAAGACAGGAATAAATAAAGGGGATGTAAATAGTGTGCTGAAAATATCTAGCCTAGACAGGACTCGCAGCAATGGTTTTAAGTTGGAAAAAATCAGATTCAGGAAGGATATAGGAAAGTACTGGTTTGGTAAGAGTTGTGGATGAGTAGAACAAACTCCCAAGTACAGTTATAGAGGCCAGAACGTTGTGTAGCTTTAAAAATAGGTTGGATAAATACATGAGTGGATGTGGGTGGGTGTGAGTTGGACCTGATAGTTTGTGCTACCAGGTCGGTTGCCGTGTTCCTCCCTTAAGTCAATGTGACCTGACCTGATTAGGTTGAGTGCATTGGCTTAAGCCGGTGGACCTGCCTCGCATGGGCCAGTAGGCCTGCTGCAGTGTTCCTTCGTTCTTATGTTCTTATCATTCTGTGCGCGGTACACCATCATACTGTGCACGGTACACCATCATACTGTGCACGGTGCACCATCATACTGTGCACGCTGCACTATCATACTATGCACGCTGCACTATCATACAGTGCACGATACACCATCATACTGTGCACGGCGCACCATCATCCTGTGCACGTTGCACCATCATACTGTGACACGGTGCACCATCATACTGTGCACGCTGCACTATCATACATTGCACGATACACCATCATACTGTGCATGGTGCACCATCATAATGTGACACGGTGCACATCATACTGTGCACGGTGCACCATCATACTGTGACACGGTGCACCATCATACTGTGACACGGTGCACCATCATACTGTGCACGGTGCACCATCATGCTGTGTACGGTGCACCATCATACTCTGGCACGGTGCATCATCACACTGTGGCACGGTGCACCATCATACTGTGGAATGGTGTACCATACTGTAGCACTGTGAACCATCATACTGTGCACGGTGCACCATCATACTCTGATACGGTGCACCACCATACTGTGGCACAATGCACCATCACACTGTGCACGGTGCACCATCATACTGTGCACGGTGCACCATCATACTGTGACATGGTGCACCATTATAGTGTGCACGGTGCACCATCATGCTGTGGCACGGTGCACCATCCTACTGTGCACGGTGCACCATCATACTGTGGATGGTGCAGACTCATACTGTGCAAGGTGCACCATCATACTGTGGAATGGTGCAAGGTGCACCATCATACTGTGGAATGGTGCACCATACTGTAGCACTCCAAGATACTACGTACCGCAAACTGCCCTTCTCACACTGTACCATTCACTTATATATCCATACCTCACCTATGCTATCTGTGCTTGGGGTTCAACTGCAGCAACACACCTAAAGCCAATAATAACCCAACAAAAAGCCGCAGTAAGAATATTCACTAAATCCCATCCCTGGCAACACCCCTTCCCCCACTCTTCATAGATCTAAACTTACTCCCTGTTCAGAACATCCACACTTACTACTGTACAATCTATATCTACAGGACCTTAAATTCCAATATTAACCTTGATCTAAAATGCTTTCTTGATAGTTGTGACAGGATCCACAGGCATAACACCAGACACAAACATCTCTATGACATTCCCAGTGTTCGACTAAACCTTTACAAAAATTCAATGTATTTCAAAGGACCTAAAATCTGGAACACCCTACCTGAAAACTCTAGAACTGCAGACACATTCATCACTTTCAAAACTACAGTTAGAAAACATCTTATCTCCCTGATCCACCCCGACAACTAACTACATGATAACCACCTGGTGGTTCACAATTACACTCACTCACCCACTGACTATAAACCCAGAAATACTAATCTTAATCTTAAAATAATAAATCCTAACTAGTCATAAGTTTGCCTATGATACTCCAATATAGACACTTTGTATTGTGCCAAAACAAAAGCATTCACATTGCTAAACTCACAAATTATGATGTAGTCACCTAGCCTTAATACCATAATCTGTAAGGATTTAATGTTAAGAATTAATCTAAGTCTGCTCGAAATGCCTAGCCATGCTAGGTGTCCTAGTGGCCCCCTCTGTAATTAGTATTTTATAACATGTAAACCACACAATACCCAAAACCCGTAAACCCCACATTGTAACCCTTATAGAGAATAAACCTGAATTGAATTGAATTGAATTGAATCATACTGTGCACGGTGCATCATCATACTCTAATACGGTGCACCATCATACTGTGCCACGATGTAACATACTGTAGCACTGTGCACATCGTACTGCGGCACGGTGCACCATCATACTGTAGCACGGTGCACAGTCGTACTGTGATACGATGCGCCATCATACTGTGGCACAGTGCACCACCATACTCTAGTGCGGTGCAGCACCATAATCTTGCACGGTGCACCATCACACTGTGGCACGGTGCGCAGCATAATACTGAGCAATGGTGCACTATTATACTCTATTACGGTATACCACCATACTGTTGCACGGTGCACCATCATACCCTAGAATGGTACACATAATTCTCTAGTATGGTGCAACATCATAACATGGTACAGTTCACCATCATACTCTTGCATGATGCTGTGTCATACTGTGGCACGGTACACCATCATGCTCTAGTATGGTGCACCATCATGCTGTGGCACGGTGCACCATCATGCTCTAGTATGGTGTACCATCATACTGTGGCACGGTGCACCATCATGCTCTAGTATGGTGCACCATCATGCTGTGACGTGGTGCCCCTTCATACTGTGCTCGGTGCACCATCATACTGTGGCACGGTGCACCATCATACTGTGGCACGGTGCACCATCTTACTCTAGTATGGTGCACCATCTTACTCTAGTATGGTGCACCATCTTACTCTAGTATGGTGCACCATCGTACTGTTGCATGGGGAACCGTCATACTGTGCACGGTGCACCAACATATTGTGGCGCGGTGCATCATCATACTGTGGCACGTGCACCATCATGCTCTAGTACGTTGCACCAATGTACTGTTGCATGGTGCACCATCATACTGTGGCACAGTGCACCATCATACAAAGACCTTGCCATTCTTGCAATCATCCTGCAAAAAACAGCCTAATGCAGAGTTAGTGTGGAGGGAGGGAGAGGAGTGAGGGAGGGAAGGAGGAAGGGAGGGAAGGAGGGAGGGAAGGAGGGAGAAATGGGGATGATAGAGGTAAGGAGAGAGGGAGGGAAGCAGATAGGAAAAATTGGAGGGAAGGAAGGATGTTGGAGAGGGAGGGAGGGAAGGAGAAAAAATCAGAAATCCTTATCTAACTGACCCCATTTCGTTATCTAACATCCGCCAGAATATCTATAACTGTATACATAGATGAAAGTGGTTGTTGGTGGCCAGGAGCTGTATCGCTGTTGGTGGCCAGGAGCTGTATCGCTGTTGGTGGCCAGGAGCTGTATCGCTGTTGGTGGCCAGGAGCTGTATCGCTGTTGGTGGCCAGGAGCAGTGTGGTTGTTGGTGATGGGAGTAACACAAAATCAACACCTTGACAGATTAGATATCAGACTGGAAGTATAAAGTATTTAGGAAACGAATGTGTTCAGATAATTTGGAATGGACGTGTACGCGGACTTGTCTTTAATTAAACCAATCTCCGACTGTACGTAAAAACTTGTTGTTGGTGTTTAAAACGCTTTTGTTTCTTAAGACACTGTTCGTACCAAGAGAATTTATTGAGGAATACTCTGACACAACCTGGCTGTGGGAGAAGTGGTTCCCGTAACTCGCTCGCTAGAGTGAATTGAATTTTTTCCTGAAGATGGACAGTTGATGCAAGCCTCACTTCCAGTCAGACCTTGGGGGCTGGGAGTATGCAAATCCTCCCAGATTGCCCTACCAGTCTTCTTATCCTCCTCCATAGCATCAAACGAGTTAATGAAACAAATTCTTCCGGACAACCTTGAGGACTCAGGAGGAATACAGGATCCTAGCTACGCCAGCACCGTTACCGAATGGAAGACTCGCTGATCCAAAACTAAAACCTTGCGCCCCTGAATGGGGCACAATGTTTATCAATAACGAACAAATATATATATATATATATATATATATATATATATATATATTATATATATATATATATATATATATATATATATATATATATATATATATATACATATATATATATATATATAATATATATATATATATATATATATATATATATATATATATATATATATATATATATATATATATATATATATATATATATATATATATATATATAGCTGCTGCTGCTGCTAAAGCTAAAATTACAGCTACTGCTACTACTACTAATATTACAAATATTACTATTGCAATTACTACTACTACTACTATAACTACTAACATTATAACTATTAGTATTACAACTACTACTACAACTATTACAGTGACTACAACCATTACAACTACTAAAACCACTGCTAGCAGTAAAACTACCAACAGCTGCAGTCACTACTAACAACTGAAACATACTTTAACTAATATAACTAAAACTATTACTGTACTACAACTACTACTTTTACAACTAATACTACAAATATTACTACGACTGCTACTACAACTACTAATACGACTGTTACTACTACTAATACTACCACTTCCGACACAACCTCTACAACTACCACTGCTACTACAACTATTAATAATATTAATACAATTACTACATCCGCTACTACATCAACTACGACTGTGAAAACTGCAGTTACTACAACTACTACTACTACTACTACTACTACTACTACTACTACTATTACTTCTACTTCTACTACAACTACTACGATTTCTAATCCTACTATTACTACAACTATATTCTTGTTATTACTACTAATATTACTACTGTTATTACTACTACTACTACTTCACTTGCTACGTCAGCTACAACTACTTTCTCTACAACTACTACTACTACTGTAAGTACTACTACTACTGTAAGTACTACTACTACTGTAAGTACTACTACTACTAAAACTGTTACGATTACTCCCTGTATAATCCCTTCTTGCGACATCCT
>NC_069456.1:6323027-6333027 GCF_026875155.1 Cherax quadricarinatus
ACCCACACCCCCCACACCACCCGCACCACCCACCACCCACCCACCCCACCACCCCCCACCACCCACACCACCCACACCCCCCCACACCCCCCACACCACCCACACCACAAACCCCACACCACCACACTCCCCCAAAACCCCCCACCCCCCACACCCCCCCCCACCACCCACACCCCCCCACCCCCCCCGCACCACCCACACCCCCCACCCCCCCCCCACACCCCCCCACACCACCCACACCACCCAAACCCCCCACACCCACCACACCACCCACCCCCCCCACACCACCCCCCCCACCCAACCCCCCCACACCACCCACACCACCACACCCCCCCCCACACCTTTCCCACACCACCCCCCACCCCCAACCACCCACACCACCCCACCACCCACACCACCCACACTACCCACCCCACCACACCACCCACACCACCACCCCTTTCCCCACACCTTCCCACACCCCCCCACACCACCCACACCACCACACCCTTTTCCCCCCCTTTCCCACAAACCCCCCCACCACCCACACCACCCACACCACCCACACCACCCCAACCCCCCACCCACACCACTCACACCAACCCCCACTACCCACACCACCACACCACCCACACCACCCACACCACCCACACCACCCACACCAACCCACACCACCCCCACCCCCACACCACCCACACCACCCACACCCCCCACACCCCACACCACCACCACACCACCCACACCACTCACAACCCCCCACACACCCCAAACCCCCCACCCCCCACACCACCCACACCCTCACACCAACCCACACCACCCACACCACCCACCCCCCCCCACACCACCCCACACCACCCACACCACCACACCACCCACCCCCACCCACACCACCCACACCACCCACACACCCACACCACCACCCCCACCCACACACCCACACCACCTCACAACCCCCACACCCCACCCAACCCCCCACACCACCCACACCCCCACAAACCCCCCACACCACCCACACCCCCACACCACCCACACCCCCCACACCCCACACCCCCACACCCCCACACCACCCACACCACCACACCACCCACACCACCCACACCACCCACACCACCCCCCACCACCCACACACCCACACTCCACCCGACGACCACCCACACCACCCACACCACCCACACCACCAACACCACCCACACCACCCCACGACCCCACACCACCCACCACCACCTACACGTCCCCCTCACACCACCCACACCACCCACAACCACCCACACCACCCACACCACCCACACCCCCCACACCACCCACACCCCACACACCACCCCCACTACCACACCCCCACACCACTCCACATCCCCCACAAACCCCACACCCGGGCCCCACATCACCCACACCCCCCACACCACCCACTTCCACCCACACCACCCACACCACCCACACCACCCAACCACCCACACCCCCCACGCCAACCACACGACCCCCACACCACCCACACCACCCACACCACCCACACCCCCTACACCACTTCACACTCCCCACATACACACCCACACCCCCACAACCCCCACACCACCCACACCCCCCACACCACCCGCCCCACAACCACACCCCCCCACACCCCCACACACCCCACCACCACCCACGAACACCCACACCCCCACAACCACACACACCACCCATCACCACCTCACACCAACCCACACCCCACACACACTCACACTCCCCACACCCCCACACCACCCCCCACACCCCCACAACCACCCACACCCCCCACACCACCCGCCCCACCGCACACCCCCACACCCCCACACCCCCACACCACCCACAACACCCACAACCCCCCACACACACACACCACCGCACACCACCCACACCTTCACACCACACACACCACCCACACCACCCACAAACACACCACCCACACCAAACCACACCTACCCACACCACCCACACCACCCACACCACCCATCTCTGCTGTTCCTCACTGACTACACCCAGCTTCCATATCCATCCTTCTATACATATACTCCCATGCATTGCTTGCCTTCCACTTTTACACACTTTTAAAACAAACTTTTCTACTCTTTATTACCTCCCTCTTCTTGTATAACCTAAATTTGACTCCATTATCGTTGTCTTGACGTAATCAGAATGTGTCTTTAACGACAGCAGTGAGGTAGGAGATAGAACACTATATAAACAGCAGTGAGGTAGGAGATAGAACACTATATAAACAGCAGTGAGGAAGGAAAATAGAACACTATATAACCAGCAGTGAGGTAGGAGATAGAACACTATATAAACAGCAGTGAGGTAGGAGATAGAACACTATATAAACAGCAGTGAGGTAGGAGAAAGAACACTATATAAACAGCAGTGAGGTAGGAGATAGAACACTATATAAACAGCAGTGAGGTAGAAGATAGAACATTATATAAACAGCAGTGAGGTAGGAGATAGAACACTATATAAACAGCAGTGAGGTAGAAGATAGAACACTATATAAACAGCAGTGAGGTAGGAGATAGAACACTATATAAACAGCAGTGAGGTAGGAGATACAACACTATATAAACAGACATCACGGCTCTCACAGGGATAAAATTCATGAAGGAAATAACTAACATGTGTTTCCCTGATAGGCATCACATAATGAGGAAAGATAACGGTGAAGGAGTGGCACCCACGATGACGAACCATTAATGATTCAAGGAAATGTAAAATAAGAATATTAAATATTTTAAAATCTATATATCAAGAACACTAATAAAATGATAACCTAAGCTGAGAAAAGCAATGATGCACATCACCCTGCGAAAACATCCCTAGGATGATACACATTATCCTGGGAAAATATCCCAAGGATGATACACATTATCCTGAGAAAACATCCCTAGGATGATACACATCACCCTGGGAAAACATCCCTAGGATGATACACATTATCCTGAGAAAACATCCCTAGGATGATACACATCACCCTGGGAAAACATCCCAGAGATAACATCACCTGGGAAAAAATCCTAGATACACATCACCCTGGGAAAACATCCCTAGGATAATACACATCACCTGGGAAAACATCCCTAGGATGATACACATCACCCTGGGAAAACATCCCTAGAATGATACACATCACCCTGGGAAAACATCTCTAGGATGATGCACATCACCCTGGGAAAACATCCCTAGGATGATACACATCACCCTGGGAAAACATCCCTAGGATGATGCACATCACCCTGGGAAAACATCCCTAGGATGATACACATCACCCTGGGAAAACATCCCTAGGATGATACACATTATCCTGGGAAAACATCCCAAGGATGATACACATTATCCAGGGAAAACATCCCTAGGATGATACACATTATCCTGGGAAAACATCCCTAGGAGGATGCACATCACCCTAGGAAAACATCCCTAGGATGATACACATCGCCCTGGGAAAACATCCCTAGGATGATACACATCACCCTGGGAAAACATCCCTAGGATGATACACATCACCCTGGGAAAACATCCCTAAGATGATACACATCACCCTGGGAAAACTTCCCTAGGATGATACACATCACCCTGGGAAAACATCCCTAGGATGATACACATCACCCTGGAAAAACATCCCTATGATGATGCACATCACCCTGGGAAAACATCCCTAGGATGATACACATCACCCTGGGAAAACATCCCTAGGATGATGCACATCACCCTGGGAAAATATCCCTAGGATGATACACATCACCCTGGGAAAACATCCCTAGGATGATACACATCACCCTGGGAAAATATCCCTAGGATGATACGCATCACCCTGGGAAAACATCCCTAGGATGATACACATCACCCTCGGAAAACATCCCTAGGATGATACACATCACGCTGGGAAAACATCCCTAGGATGATGCACATCACCCTGGGAAAACATCCCTAGGATGATACACATCACCCTGGGAAAACATCCCTAGGATGATACACATTATCCTGGAAAACGTCCCTAGGATGATACACATCACCCTGGGAAAACATCCCTAGGATGATACACATCGCCCTGGGAAAACATCCCTAGGATGATACACATCACCCTGGGAAAACATCCCTAGGATGATACACATCACCCTAGGAAAACATCCCTAGGATGATACATATCATCCAGGGAAAACATCCCTAGGATGATACACATCACCTTGGGAAAACATCCCTAGGATGATGCACAGTTCCCTGGGAAAACATCCCTAGGATGATACACATCACCCTGGGAAAACATCCCTAGGATGATGCACATCACCCTGGTAAAACATCCCTAGGATGATACACATCACCCTGGGAAAACATCCCTAGAATGATGCACATCACCCTGGGAAAACATCCCTAGGATGATGCACATCGCCCTGAGAAAACATCCCTAGGATGATGCATATCACCCTGGGAAAACATCCATAGATGATACACATCACCCTAAGAAAACATCCCTAGGATGATACACAATCACCCTGGAAAACATCCCTAGGATGATACACATCACCCGGGGAAAACATCCCTAGGATGATGCACATCACCCTGAGAAAACATCCCTAGGATGATGCACATCACCCTGGGAAAATATCCCTAGGATGATACACATCACCCTGGGAAAACATCCCTAGGATGATGCACATCACCATGGGAAAAACCCCAGGATGTTTGCACATCAACTGGGAAAACATCCCTAGGATGATTACACATCACCCTGGGAAAACATCCCTAGGATGATGCACACCACCCTGGGAAAACATCCCTAGGATGATACACATCACCCTAGGAAACATCCCTAGGATGATACACATCACACTAGGAAACATCCATAGGATGATACATATCACCCTAGGAAACATCCCTAGGATGATACACATCACCCTAGGAAACATCACTAGGATGATACACATCACCCTGGGAAACATCCCTAGGATAATACACATCACCCTGGGAAAACATCCCTAGGATGATACACATCTCCCTGGGAAAACATCCCTAGGGTGATGCACATCACACTGGGAAAACATCCCTAGGATGATACACATCACCCTGGGAAAACATCCCTAGGATGATGCACATCAACCTGGGAAAACATCCCTAGGATGATACACATCACCCTGGGAAAACATCCCTAGGATGATACACATCACCCTCGGAAAACATCCCTAGGATGATACACATCACCCTTGGAAAACATCACTAGGATAATACACATCACCCTGGGAAAACATCCCTAGGATGATGCACATCACCCTGGAAAAACATCCCTAGGATGATGCACATCACCCTGAGAAAACATCCCTAGGTTGATGCACATCACCCTGGTAAAACATCCCTAGGATGATACACATCACCCTGGGAAAACACCCCTAGGATGATACACATCACCCTGGGAAAACATCCCTAGGATGATACACATCACCCTGGGAAAACATCACTAGGGTGATGCACATCACCCTGGGAAAACATCCCTAGGATGATACACATCACCCTGGGAAAACATCCCTAGGATGATACACATCACCCTAGGAAAACATCGCTAGGATGATACACATCACCCTGGGAAAACATCCCTAGGATGATACACATCACCCTGGGAAAACATCCCTAGGATGATACACATCACCCTAGGAAAACATCCCTAGGATGATACATATCATCCAGGGAAAACATCCCTAGGATGATACACATCACCTTGGGAAAACATCCCTAGGATGATGCACAGTTCCCTGGGAAAACATCCCTAGGATGATACACATCACCCTGGGAAAACATCCCTAGGATGATGCACATCACCCTGGTAAAACATCCCTAGGATGATACACATCACCCTGGGAAAACATCCCTAGAATGATGCACATCACCCTGGGAAAACATCCCTAGGATGATGCACATCGCCCTGAGAAAACATCCCTAGGATGATGCATATCACCCTGGGAAAACATCCATAGATGATACACATCACCCTAGGAAAACATCCCTAGGATGATACACATCACCCTGGGAAAACATCCCTAGGATGATACACATCACCCGGGGAAAACATCCCTAGGATGATGCACATCACCCTGAGAAAACATCCCTAGGATGATGCACATCACCCTGGGAAAATATCCCTAGGATGATACACATCACCCTGGGAAAACATCCCTAGGATGATGCACATCACCATGGGAAAACACCCCATGGATGATGCACATCACCCTGGGAAAACATCCCTAGGATGATACACATCACCCTGGGAAAACATCCCTAGGATGATGCACACCACCCTGGGAAAACATCCCTAGGATGATACACATCACCCTAGGAAACATCCCTAGGATGATACACATCACACTAGGAAACATCCATAGGATGATACATATCACCCTAGGAAACATCCCTAGGATGATACACATCACCCTAGGAAACATCACTAGGATGATACACATCACCCTGGGAAACATCCCAAGGATAATACACATCACCCTGGGAAAACATCCCTAGGATGATACACATCACCCTGGGAAAACATTCCAAGGATGATACACATCTCCCTGGGAAAACATCCCTAGGGTGATGCACATCACACTGGGAAAACATCCCTAGGATGATACACATCACCCTGGGAAAACATCCCTAGGATGATGCACATCAACCTGGGAAAACATCCCTAGGATGATACACATCACCCTGGGAAAAAATCCCTAGGATGATACACATCACCCTCGGAAAACATCCCTAGGATGATACACATCACCCTTGGAAAACATCACTAGGATAATACACATCACCCTGGGAAAACATACCTAGGATGATGCACATCACCGAAAAACTCCTGGATGAGCACATCACCCTGAGAAAACATCCCTAGGTTGATGCACATCACCCTGGTAAAACATCCCTAGGATGATACACATCACCCTGGGAAAACATCCCTAGGATGATACACATCACCCTGGGAAAACATCCCTAGGATGATACACATCACCCTGGGAAAACATCACTAGGGTGATGCACATCACCCTGGGAAAACATCCCTAGGATGATACACATCACCCTGGGAAAACATCCCTAGGATGATACACGTCACCCTAGGAAAACATCGCTAGGATGATACACATCACCCTGGGAAAACATCCCTAGGATGATACACATCACCCTGGGAAAACATCCCTAGGATGATACACATCACCCTAGGAAAACATCCCTAGGATGATACATATCATCAAGGGAAAACATCCCTAGGATGATACACATCACCCTCGGAAAACATCCCTAGGATGATGCACATCACCCTGGGAAAACATCCCTAGGATGATGCACATCACCCTGGGAAAACATCCCTAGGATGATACGCATCACCTTGGGAAAACATCCCTAGGATGATGCATATCACCCTGGTAAAACATCCATAGGATGATGCACATCACCCTGGAAAAACATCCCTAGGATGATGCACATCACCCTGGGAAAACATCCCTAGGATGATGCACATCGCCCTGAGAAAACATCCCTAGGAAGATGCATATCACCCTGGGAAAACATCCATAGTATGATGCACATCACCCTGAGAAAACATCCCTAGGAGGATGCACATCACCCTAGGAAAACATCCCTAGGATGATACACATCACCCTGGGAGAACATCCCTACGATGATACACATCACCCTAGAAAAATATCCCTAGGATGATACACATCACCCTAGGAAAAGATCCCTAGGATGATACACATCACCCTGGGAAAACATCCCTAGGATGATACACATCACCCTGCGAAAACATCCCTAGGATGATGCACATCACCCTGAGAAAACATCCCTAGGATGATGCACATCACCCTGGGAAAACATCCCTAGGATGATACACATCACCCTGGGAAAACATCCCTAGGATGATGCACATCACCCTGGGAAAGCACCCCTAGGAGGATGCACATCACCCTGGGAAAACATCCCTAGGAGGATGCACATCACCCTGCGAAAACATCCCTAGGATGATACACATCACCCTGGGAAAACATCCCTAGGATGATACACATCACCCTGGGAAAATCCCTAGGATAATACGCATCACCCTGGGAAAACATCCCTAGGATGATACACATCACCCTGGGAAAACATCCCTAGGATGATACACATTACCCTAGGAAAACATCCCTAGGATGATACACATCACCCTGGGAAAACATCCCTAGGATGATACACATCACCCTGGGAAAACATCCCTAGGATGATGCACATCACCCTGGTAAAACATCCCTAGAATGATACACATCACCCTGGGAAAACATCCCTAGGATGATACATATCATCCAGGGAAAACATCCCTAGGATGATGCACATCACCCTGGGAAAAAATCCCTTGGATGATACACATCACCCTGGGAAAGCATCCCTAGGATGATGCACATGACCCTGGGAAAACATCTCTAGGATGAAGTGTGAGGGAAAGTGACCGGTCACAAACAGGAATCTTGCAGACAGTTGCTCAGGAAACAAACACAACATTAGGAAAGACACTTTTCCTAGGAAATTTTTAATTATAGAGAATAACCTGAAGAACTGAGACTTACCATACTGTGTGTGAGTAACAAACAACACCTTCAAGGCTGATGGACTGATTACATCGTCCTTACATCTCTACTGCTTCTGCTGCCTCCTCTGTACTTGACTGAAGAAGCCTACTGTGTAGGCGAAATGTTTCGGAATAAAGAAATCTGACTGTTGCCTATGTGTCTTAACAACACACAATTCTGAGATTATAGAGGTTCCAGTGGAAAATATTTCGGGGCGGATGTTTAAGAAGTTGCTAGGAGATCCATCAAGGTACTGGGGAGGGGCTCTTTATCCAGAGATAAGTAACAACCTTAATTTTTGGATGGGTGGACCTGTAAACCAGCAGAAGGCCTCGGTCAGATGACCAAAAGCTCCAGATGCGAGTCATCATATGACTAAGACTCGCGTCAGGAAACATTTGTCCTATTTCCTGACTAATCTTACGTAACCTAACCTTGATCCAGGGACATAGACCTGTCCTCCCGTACAGTATATCGTGTCTTAATGTCTTCCATTCGCCCTCTGCTGAACGACTCTTACGGGTTTAATGCTCACCCATCCTCCACGATTATAATAATCATTTAAGACTGAGAAGTGAAAATATTTAGAAGAGGGTTAAGAGGGAGCAGCACGCGCGCGCGTACACACACTTACACACACACACACACTCACACACACACACACACTTACACACACACACACACTCACACACACACACACACTTACACACACACACACACACTCACACACACACACACACAAACACACACACACACACACACACACACACACACACACACACACACACACACACACACACACACACATACACACACACACATACACTCTCACTCATTCACACACACACACACACACAAACACACACACACACATACACACACACATACACACACACACACACACACACACACACACACACACACACACACACACACACACACAAACATACACATACACACTGGTTTACCCGACGGTGTAAGGAGGCAAAAACAAAGTGCAATACAGAATGGAAAAAGTACAGAAGGCAGAGAACACATGAAAATAGGGAGATCAGTCGCAGAGCCAGGAACGAGTATGCACAGGTAAGGAGGGAGGCCCAGCGACAGTATGAAAATAACATAGCATCGAAAATCAAGACTGACTCGAAACTGTTGTATAGCCACATCAGGAGGAAGACAACAGTCAAAGACCAGGTGATCAGACGGAGGACAGAAGGTGGAGAACTCACAAGAAATGATCAGGAGGTATGTGAGGAGCTAAACAGGAGATTCAAGGAAGTTTTTACAGTAGAGACAGGAAGGGCTCTGGGAAGGCAGCACAGAAGGGAACATCAAGAGGGAATATACCAACAAGTGTTGGATGACATACGAACAACCGAGGAGGAGGTGCACAAGCTGCTACGCGACCTTGATACCTCCAAGGCGATGGGACCGGACAACAT
>NC_069456.1:6338027-6345527 GCF_026875155.1 Cherax quadricarinatus
GGTCAGTCCTAGGACCAGTGCTGTTTTTGTTATATGTGAATAACATGACAGAGGGGATAGACTCAGAAGTGTCCCTGTTCGCAGATGATGTGAAGTTAATGAGGAGAATTAAATCAGATAAGGATCAGGAAGGACTACAAAGAGATCTGGACAGGCTGGAAGCCTGGTCCAGCAACTAACTCCTTGAATTTAACCCCGCTAAATGCAACAAAGTCATAAAGATCGGGGAGGGACAAAAAAGACAGCATACAGAGTACAGTCTAGGTAGTTAAAGACTGCGAACCTCACTCAATGAAAAGGAACTTGGGGTGAGTTTAATACTGAGCGCATCTCCTGAGGCGCACATAAACTAGATAACTGCTGCAGCATATGGGCACCTGGCAAACCTGAGAATAGCGTTCCTATACCTCAGTAAGGAACCGTTCAAGACTCTGTACACCATGTAATTCAGGCCCATACTGGGTGTTAGTGGACTGGTGTGGGTCGCATCCTGGGACAAAACTGACCTAATTTACCCGAAATGCTCAGCATAACAAGCGGCTTTCTATATAGTAGTATGTCATTGTTGTCAGCTAGGACTGTATACCTTGTACATGTACTTGTAGAAATAAAGATATTATTATTATTATTATTATTATTATTATTATTATTATTATTATTATTATTATTATTATTATTATTATTATTATTATTATTATTATTATTATACCGTGACTGGAACAATATACAAATAACCCGCACCTAGGAGAAAGAAGCTTATGACAACGTTTCGGCCCGGTTTGAACACTGACTAGTCAATGGACCGAAACGTCGCCATACGCGTCTTTTTCCTATGTGCGGGTTATTGGCGTAATGTGCATTCCTACGTCATTAAGATGTAGTATTTGATTCTCTCGTAGGCAGGGGCAGGGGGCGGGGGGGCGGGGGGCGGGGGGCGGGGGGCGGTGGGCGGGATGGCAGGTCAGCGCTGGGCTGTGTGAGGGATGACGAGATGGGACTTGTGGGGTGGGATCAGGCAGGAGAGGGGGGGGGGGGCTCGGGTAAGCAAGGTAAACCACGATAATCCGCGTGTGCGCGTGTGCTAATCTTTCCGTGTGTCGCAGACACGCCTCTTTTCCAGGCTCCATGTTCCCACTCCCCTCCTATAACCTCTCCATCCCTATCACTGAGCTTCCTCTCCTTGCTGTGTGTGTGTACTCACCTATTTGTGGTTGCAGGGGTCGATTCATAGTTCCTGGCCCCTGTGTGTGTGTGCGTGTATGTGTGTACTCACCTAGTTGAGGTTGCGGGGGTCGAGTCCGAGCTCCTGGCCCCGCCTCTTCACTGATCGCTACTAGGTCACTCTCCCCGAGCCGTGAGCTTTATCATACCTCTGCTTAAAGCTATGTATGGATCCTGCCTCCACTACATCGCTTCCCAAACTATTCCACTTACTGACTACTCTGTGGCTGAAGAAATACTTCCTAACATCCCTGTGATTCATCTGTGTCTTTAGCTTCCAACTGTGTCCCCTTGTTACTGTGTCCAATCTCTGGAACATCCTGTCTTTGTCCACCTTGTCAATTCCCTCAGTATTTTGTATGTCGTTATCATGTCCCCCCTATCTCTCCTGTCCTCCAGTGTCGTCAGGTTGATTTCCCTTAACCTCTCCTCGTAGGACATACCTCTTAGCTCTGGGACTAGTCTTGTTGCAAACCTTTGCACTTTCTCTAGTTTCTTTACGTGCTTGGCTAGGTGTGGGTTCCAAACTGGTGCCGCATACTCCAATATGGGCCTAACGTACACGGTGTACAGGGTCCTGAACGATTCCTTATTAAGATGTCGGAATGCTGTTCTGAGGTTTGCTAGGCGCCCATATGCTGCAGCAGTTATTTGGTTGATGTGCGCTTCAGGAGATGTGCCTGGTGTTATACTCACCCCAAGATGTATGTGTATGTGTATGTGTATGTGTGTGTGTGTGTGTGTGTGTGTGTGTGTGTGTGTGCGTGTGTGTGTGTGTGTGTGTGTGTGTGTGTGTGTGTGTGTGTGTGTGTGTGTGTATGTGTGTGTGTGTGTGTGTGTGTGTGTGTGTGTGTGTGTGTGTGTGTGTGTGTGTGTGTGTACATACATATACACTTATTCATTTATTTAAACTCAGTTAATTTTTCGCAGTTCTTTCCTGGTCTCACAGATTCCCTGCTTATTTCTACCCTCTTTATTTCCTTGTTAATTTCCACTCTAACTAATTCACTGTTAATTCTTACCTTTTATGCCTACTCACACTAATTTCCATCCTATTCCTTCCAGCTTTTGCTTTCGTGTTCTGTCTTTTTGTATTACTTTTTGCACTGCCTTCTCTACCATGTTCCCATCTCAGTCCTTTCCTCTCTCGCAGTTTCAGTGATAAGTACGAAGGAAAGACAGATATGTTACCCTGTGGAAAAAATCACAATGAAACTCGTGGCTGCCAATATGAAAAAAATACCGCAGTGAAAATGGGAAATAAAACTTGATCGCGTTCATGTGCTCACACACATATATTTATTGGAATAGGAGATGAGGCAAGAGAAGCACATTTTGTACGCCTAACCCTGTGGCGTCACTTCAGGGTTGATCATATAAATTATGCTTCTCTTGCCTCATGTTTTTATTCCTCTGAAGATGTGAATGTGAGCACATGAAAGCACTCAGATATTATTTCCTATTTTCACTATAGTATTTTTTCGTGTTACCATGTGTACCAAGACAGAGATACAGTGTTGAGAACAGACAAGCTGGGAGATGGGATACAGTAGGTTAAAGGGGATCCAGTTCAATGGAGAAAGCAGAAGTGAAATCCATTCATCCCATCAACCTTTCTCTTCCCTCCATCACCCATCTCATAAACTTATGACCTTCAGAAAACAACGTATACTCAGTTTGCTATGATAATTTTCTTACGCACTTCATAAAGTCAGTTTATTGGCATTCTATGTAACCTTACAAATGCTGTTTTCCTTTTTGGTTAGGTTGGGTTGGGTAAGGTTATATAAGCCTGTAAAAACCCAGACTGAATACTAAACAAGCGTGTTGACTCGAATGAATGAATGAATAGCAGAAACCAATTCAAACATCACAGCTCTCACAGAGCCAAAAGTTACGGAGAATAACAGGTGCCATATTCCCAACAGGATTTTTAGTACTGATTAAAGATAAAGGGATTAGAGGAGTGGGAGTAGAGGCTCTGCTAACCAGAAACTAGAGGAGTTAAGGAGAAGAGGAGGACAAACAGAGGCGAAGCGAGTTACTGCACTGAAGGCAAAATCAAGACTGGGGAATCTCGGGTCATAATATTAGTGATGTACAACTCACCACCTTATACCAGAAGACAACACACAAGTAGGATCATAGAAGTGCCAAGTAGGATCATAGAAGTGCCAAGTAGGATCATAGAAGTGCCAAGTAGGGGTAACAAAGATGTGGCAGAATTATTAATAAATGGTTTAGAAAACAGATAAGATGGTAAATAAGACACTTGTGTGCAACACTTGGGAATCTTTACTCCGGAAACGTTTCGCCAGCCAGTGACTTCTTCAGTCCAACGCACAGAAACGGTGGAAAAAAGAGGAGTTGAGGTAATGAGTCCCTCTGCCTGGAATCGAATATGCAGCATTTCAACCAAGAAGTGTTGAACAAGTGTCTTATCTATGGTGAAACAAGATGGAGAGAATAGGTTCCTTGCATAATCTTGTACTACACGAAGGTACATGAAACCTTACCACACAGGAGATAGGCCTAAAAAATAAAGTGGGAGACGAATCATGGAAAGATAAAGAGCAGTGACAGGACACTGTCCTGGGTGAATATATACCCGCGTAGAAGACAGGGCAAGGTAATAGCGAAGGCACTAAATCTGATTAAAGAATACTTAGAGAGAGGACAGTGTGATTATCTTTGTAGAGTCATCAGACCGGGCAAGTATGAAATATGAGGTTCCGCAAGGATCAGTACTAGGAAAAGTTCTGTTTCAGGTGTATGAATGACGTGCTGGAAGTGACATCTGATGTATTAATTTTTGAAGAATATGTAAAGATAATGAGAAGAAAAAGAAAAACAAGGCAAAAAATGACCACCTCTGCAACAAGACAAACTTCACGATGGATCAGACATATAGTTGCAAGGATTGAACACCAGCAAAATGCAAGATTTTGAAAATTGGAATTGCGAAGAGAAGACCATAAATTGAGCACAATCTCGGATGATAGATGCTACAAACTGTATTAAAAACAAAGGATCTAGGGGTCAGCATAATACCAAGCATATCGCCAGAGCCCCACATCAACCAAATAACCTCTGCATAGAGCGTGCATGTGACAAATAAAGGATTAACTTTCTGGACTCTCAATAAAGATTCAGTCAGGACGCTATATATGACATATGCAAGTCCCACATTTAAATACGACTTGTTAGGTAAGACACATGTGCAACAGTTAGGTAAAGGTAAGGTAAGGTATATCTTTATTTCGAAACGTTTCGCCTACACAGTAGGCTTCTTCAGTCGAGTACAGAAAAGTTGATAGAAGCAGAAGAGACTTGAAGACTATGTAATCAGTCCATCACCCTTGAAGTTTTGGGGTGGTCAGTCCCTCAGTCTGGAGAAGAGTATTGTTCCAAAGTCTGAAACAATATGGAGTTGAAGTGACAGGATGGAGCCTTATATACCTCCAGGAGGTGAGATGTAGGCCACTAGTAGAGGTAAGAATGTAGTCGTTGGGAGGTCATGTCCCTCTCAAATCCAGCCATTCTCACTAGTAGAAGTTATCCAAGTTGGTTTCAGTTCTGTACCAAGATACCCTTGTGTTGCAGTGTCTGACAGAGTGAATATTAAAATTGTATAAAATACCGACAGGTTGTTAGGTAAGACACATATGCAACAGTTAGTTATCTTTATTTCGAAACGTTTCGCCTACACAGTAGGCTTCTTCAGTCGAGTACAGAAAAGTTGATAGAAGCAGAAGAGACTTGAAGACGAGAATGGCTGGATTGGAGAGGGACATGACCTCCCAACGACTACATTCTTACCTCTACTAGTGACCTACATCTCACCTCCTGGCGGTATATAAGGCTTCATCCTGTCACTTCAACTCCATATTGTTTCAGACTATGGAACAATACTCTTCTCCAGACTGAGGGACTGACCACCTCAAAACTTCAAGGGTGATAGGCTGATTACATCGTCTTCAAGTCTCTTCTGCTTCTATCAACTTTTCTGTACTCGACTGAAGAAGCCTACTGTGTAGGCGAAACGTTTCGTAATAAAGATACCTAACTGTTGCATATGTGTCTTACCTAACAACCTGTCGGTATTTTATACCATTTTAATAAATACGACTTTAAAGGATAAAAGAACCAGGGGAGATATGATAACGTAACATATCGATTATAAAGAAATAAGAACAGTAGTTAGAAACATTTTGCCTGTGTAGAGTTTTTTCAAATCTTCGTTGAAAATAATATGAAATATCGACAGGTTGACGAGTAAGACACATGTGTAACAGTTGGGTGTCTTTATTGCTGGAACGACTCACCTACGAGGTACACTTCACCAGTCAAATATATGCAGAGAATGGAGCGAAGGCAGATGTGACGAAGTGAGGATAATATAGTCAGTTCAGCAACCTTGTAGAAATAGTTTGAGGTTGTCAGTGCCTCAGCCTAGAGAAGAGTTCAGCTCCAAGCCTACCGTGTAGGCGATACGTTTTAACAGTAAAGATACCCAGCTGTTGCACATGTGTCTTTTTCAAGGCTCAGAGAAAGAAGAACAAAAAGTCACAATGCCGAGACTGGAACAATACACAGATAACCCGCACATAAGAGAGAGAAGCTCATGACGACGTTTCGGTCCGACTTGGGCCATTTACAAAATCACAGTGTGACTTTGTGCAGGTTACTTGTGTATTGCTCAGAATGATAGAATGAACAGTGATAAACTGAAAGGTTGAAAACCGGTTAACGAGGACGTATATGGAAGTGTCTCTTGAGCCTTTGGGCGGTTAGGAAATGGAATAACCTAGAGGGAGGCTTCATATATAGCTTCAAGTACACGTATGATGAGGCCAGTGAGACGAAATAATGAACTTGTAGTAGCGGCCAGTTAACAGACGGCCACTCCCATACACCGGGACACCAGGCCAGTAATAACTTATTTCATCAAATCCTGCCACATGCAGTGAACAACGAAGGATATTTTTAAGAGGTAGAGCAATGAGAGACTCGACTCCTGCAATCATAGATATGTGAGTATAAATAGGTGAGTATGCGCATGTACACACACACACGCACATAGACGGTAAGTCTTGTCTCATTACTTACAGTAAAACTAAAAATACCCAACAAACAGCAGACAGATGGTGACGGTATGGACAGATGTTTCCGGATGGGAAAGTGTAATAAGTGGGGTTCCCTAAAGATCAAGTCTTGGAATTTTATTTATAAATTAGATACATGTGCAATACTTGGGTATCTTTACTTAGGAAAAGTTTCGCCACACAGTGGCTTCATCAGTCCATAAAAAGGAGAATCGTGAAGAACAGGAGGATCTTAGTGCAGGGAATTCTTCACTTGCCCAACCTTCATGCATGACCTACTTCCACATTTGGATTTGTCAAGTGTGATACCACCTACGACTGCTGCACCTCACCTGTCTACAGTATATAAGTCACTTCTTCGCACATTTGCCGTATTCTTTTCATAATTGATGGACTGATTACATCGACTTAAGGCTGAGCGACTGATTACCTCAAACTCCTCCTTTTCGTCACGATTCTCCTTTGTATGGACTTTTATTATTCTTAATATACGTAAACGACCTGCCAGAGGGAAATGTCTCATTTGTGCCATTGTTTACCGATGAAGGAAAACTAATGAAAATAATACAATCTGAAGAAGATAGAGACAGTTTACAGGTGGACCTGAATAAACTGTAACACTGGTCAAACAAGTGATTATTGGAGTTCAACACTAGCAAGAGAAAGGTCATAAAAACTGGGGATGAAGAGGCAAGACTCTACAGATATCAGTCATGAAGAAGGATGTTGGAGTGAACTTCACACCCAACATATCACAAGAGATGCACATAAATCGAATAACATCAGAAGTATATGCCAGGATAACTAATCTCAGAACTGCCTTCAGGAACCTATATAAAGAATCTTTCAGGACTCTCACACGATATATGTTAGGCCTATCATGGAGTATACAGCACCAGCGTGGAGCCCCTGATCAAGCATGTACGAAAAAAAAAATAAACTCGAACTTTTGCCATTAGTCCCGGAGTCGAGTGGATTGAGTTATGAAGAGAGACGAGAGGAAATGAACCTCGTGACTTTAAAAGAAAGAAGAATTACGATATACAAGATACTCAAAGATTTTGACAGAGCAGATAATGACAGACTTTTGTGCAGTGAGAGGCACAAGGGCGAGACAGATGAGCCAGAGGGACGTTGGCAAATACTTCTTCAGTCTCAGGGTGATAAATGAATT
>NC_069456.1:6350527-6394791 GCF_026875155.1 Cherax quadricarinatus
AACATAGACACGTATCTACACTAAGTGATCTATGAAGGAACATAGACAGGTGTCTACACTAAGTGATCTATGAAAGGAACATAGACAGGTGTCTACACTAAGGGATCTATGAAGGAAACATAGACAAGTGTCTCACTAAGTGATCTATGAAGGAACATAGACAAGTGTCTACACTAAGTGATCTATGAAGGAACATAGACAGGTTGTCTACACTAAGTGATCTATGAAAAAACATAGACAAGTGTCCCACACTAAGTGACTATGAAGGAACATAGACAGTGTCTACACTAAGTGATCTATGAAGGAACATAGACAAGTGTCTACACTAAGTGATCTATGAAGGAACATAGACAGGTGTCTACACTAAGTGATCTATGAAGAAACATAGACAGGTGTCTACACTAAGTGATCTATGAAGGAACATAGACAAGTGTCTACACTAAGTGATCTATGAAGGAACATAGACAAGTGTCTACACTAAGTGATCTATGAAGGAACATAGACAAGTGTCTACACTAAGTATCTATGAAGGAACATAGACAGGTGTCTACACTAAGTGATCTATGAAGGAACATAGACAGGTGTCTACACTAAGTGATCTATGAAGGAACATAGACAGGTGTCTTCACTAAGTGATCTATGAAGGAACATAGACAGGTGTCTACACTAAGTGATCTATGAAGGAACATAGACAGGTGTCTACACTAAGTGATCTATGAAGGAACATAGACAGGTGTCCTACACTAAGTTGATCTATGAAGGAACATAGACAGGTGTCTACACTAAGTGATCTATGAAGGAACATAGACAGGTGTCTACACTAAGTGATCTATGAAGGAACATAGACAAGTGTCTACACTAAGTGATCTATGAAGGAACATAGACAAGTATCTACACTAAGTGATCTATGAAGGAACATAGACAAGTGTTCTACACTAAGTGATCTATGAAGGAACATAGACAGGTGTCTACACTAAGTGATCTATGAGGAACATAGACAGGTGTCTACACTAAGTGATCTATGAAGGAACATAGACAGGTGTCTACACTAAGTTGATCTATGAAGGAACATAGACAGGTGTGTACACTAAGTGATCTATGAAGGAACATAGACAAGTGTCTACACTAAGTGATCTATGAAGGACATAGGCAGGTGTCTACACTAGTGATCTATGAAGGAACATAGACAGGTGTCTACACTAAGTGATCTATGAAGGAACATAGACAGGTGTCTACACTAAGTGATCTATGAAGGAACATAGACAGGTGTCTACACATAAGTGATCTATGAAGGAACATAGACAGGTGTCTACACTAAGTGATCTATGAAGGAACATAGACAGGTGTCTACACTAAGTGATCTATGAAGGAACATAGACAGGTGTCTACACTAAGTGATCTATGAAGGAACATAGACAGGTTGTCTACACTAAGTGATCTATGAAGGAACATAGACAGGTGTCTACACTAAGTGAACTATGAAGGAACATAGACAGGTGTCTACACTAAGTGATCTATGAAGGAACATAGACAGGTGTCTACACTAAGTGATCTATGAAGGAACATAGACAAGTGTCTACACTAAGTGATCTATGAAGGAACATAGACAGGTGTCTACACTAAGTGATCTATGAAGGAACATAGACAGGTGTCTACACTAAGTGATCTATGAAGGAACATAGACAGGTGTCTACACTAAGTGATCTATGAAGGAACATAGACAGGTG
This sequence comes from Cherax quadricarinatus, assembly GCF_026875155.1. Lineage (NCBI taxonomy): Eukaryota > Metazoa > Arthropoda > Malacostraca > Decapoda > Parastacidae > Cherax > Cherax quadricarinatus. The sequence goes on from NC_069456.1 coordinate 6,352,255, forward strand.
TGTACACTAAGTGATCTATGAAGGAACATAGACAAGTGTCTACACTAAGTGATCTATGAAGGAACATAGGCAGGTGTCTACACTAAGTGATCTATGAAGGAACATAGACAGGTGTCTACACTAAGTGATCTATGAAGGAACATAGACAGGTGTCTAACACTAAGTGATCTATGAAGGAACATAGACAGGTGTCTACACTAAGTGATCTATGAAGGAACATAGACAGGTGTCTACACTAAGTGATCTTATGAAGGAACATAGACAGGTGTCTACACTAAGTGATCTATGAAGGAACATAGACAGGTGTCTACACTAAGTGATCTATGAAGGAACATAGACAGGTGTCTACACTATGTGATCTATGAAGGAACATAGACAGGTGTCTACACTAAGTGATCTATGAAGGAACATAGACAGGTGTCTACACTAAGTGATCTATGAAGGAACATAGACAGGTGTCTACACTAAGTGATCTATGAAGGAACATAGTCAGGTGTCTACACTAAGTGATCTATGAAGGATAAGACAAGACAAGCAAGTCCAAGTAAGACCCCATGTAGGGTGAGCTGGGAAGACGGGACGGGTGAAGAATAGCGTTGGAGATGAGTGTCCACAGTCGTAGAGAAAGTGCCAGTGCTTAATCCAGGAGCTCGGCGCTCGCGGGACTTAAGAATCAGGAAGAGAAAACCCAGTTGTGATGATCTTGTGGAGGTTGAAGGTCTTCAGCCTTGACAAGCTGGCCGCAGGACAGGGCAGGAAGGTAGGAACATCAAAGGGCAGCATACCGGTGGTGTTATTTGACGTGATTAAGGTGACAGATTTGTAGAATAGCCATTCTCAGATTTCATGAAGCTGCTCCTAGAGACGTGGTAAAGTTTTGTGTTGTTTCCTAAGGTGAATCGTAGAGGATTGAGGAACTCCAGAACTTGGGTGTGAAGTGATGAGCTTGTTCGCAGGTAAACTTGACAGTTCCTACACCGAGGCCTATGTAGAGTTTAGTGCAGGTCATGGTGTCAGCGTTTGATGGAACAGTGTAGAGGATGAGGCTTTCCCATGTTGGTGTGCTAGACTCGTCAATATCTTCTTCTGACGTGCATTCAGTAGACGAGTCTACCATGGTGCTAGCCGGTGACTGAGGGTCTACAGGAGAAGTGGAGAGGTGTACTGGTGGTATAACATCGGGTTGGGAGGCGGTGGTGGCGGGGTCGAGACAGCATGAGCGGTGGTGTCGTAGGTTGTGTAATGTGCAGGAACAGTTACTTGGGCAGTGAAGTTAACGACGTTAGAAAGAATCCTGAGGATGTCAGCTGAAGATGTGCAGTCTGGGAAAAAGAAAGGCAGGCATGTTGTTAAGTCCGAATAGTTCATTGGTGGTGGTGTTGAATGTGCCTTGGTTGGTTGCATTCACAAGGTGCACATACACCATACAATACAGCACCTTGGAGGGAGCCGCGTCCGGAAGTGGGGAGAGGGAGGTGCTAGATAGAGATGGCTGTTGTGTAGCTTGAAAAATTTTCTTGGTATCGAACTGTAGTTTGGTTATGGCGGCATATGTCGGCGATTTGGAGAAGCTCTTCTTAGCTTCTTCTTTGATTTTCTTAGTCAGCACTTCCTTAGTGGGTATTTGGCTGCAAGGGTATGATGAGTACCCTTGCAGTTGAGAGAGGTTGGAATAGCATTGGTGGTGCAACAGGCTTTGAAGTCGTGACCTTCTTTACCGCAGTTGGAACAGAATTTCTTGTCTTTAATGGGACAGTCAGTCGTTGAGTGATGGTAAGAATAACAGTTCCAGCAGGGTGAGACATGAGCAAAACGTTCTGGTTCTATTTGTCGTGGATGAATAAGGTAACAGGAGATGGCTAGGCCGTCAGAAAGCGCTTTAGTATCCATATCGATGTTGGAAAAAGTAAGTATGACCATTGAAGAAGCGGTTGAAATTTTGGTGATGTTGTCAATCGAGGCCCAAGTATTTTGTTCCTCGATAGAGATCTTAAGGTTAGCAGTTGATAGGGATGTGATGTTCTTGTCCAAACGTTTGACAAAAGCAAAATGTTTCGCCAGCAAAAAAGGTGAAGGAGATACGTTGAATTGTCTGTCATTGAACCTTCATTGCAGTGTCGTCCATGAGTTTTGATGCTTCATTGTCGTCAGTACAGACGACAATAAAGGAGTCCTTCGGTGAGTGGATTGCTGTGAATTTGATCTGCAAGTAGGTCCTTACAGCGGCAACAAGGGCTAGTTATTTATGACTCCACTGGCTGATTTAATCTTTACACGATACGAAAGCATTGTGAAAGAGTAAAGGCGATGGTGTGTAGGTTACAAGTTCTCCTTCCCGACGGGGATCGAAGGGATACTTCTTGAGGTAGAGCGACTGTGACTTGTCAGTGACAAAGTCAGCAGTGGAATCAGACCGTGAGGAACATAGGAACATAGACAAGTGTCTACACTAAGTAATCTATAAAGGAACATAGGTAAGTGTCTACACTAAGTAATCTATAAAGGAACATAGGTAAGTGTCTACACTAAGTGATCTATGAAAGAACATAGGTAAGTGTCTACACTAAGTGATCTATGAAGGAACATAGGTAAGTGTCTACACTAAGTAATCTATGAAAGAACATAGGTAAGTGTCTACACTAAGTGATCTATGAAGGAACATAGGTAAGTGTCTACACTAAGTAATCTATGAAGGAACGTAGGTAAGTGTCTACAGTAAGTGATCTATGAAGGAACATAGGTAAGTGTCTACACTAAGTAATCTATAAAGGAACATAGGTAAGTGTCTACACTAAGTGATCTATGAAAGAACATAGGTAAGTGTCTACACTAAGTGATCTATGAAGGAACATAGGTAAGTGTCTACACTAAGTGATCTATGAAGGAACATAGGTAAGTGTCTACACTAAGTAATCTATGAAGGAACGTAGGTAAGTGTCTACAGTAAGTGATCTATGAAGGAACATAGGTAAGTGTCTATATAAATAAGAAAAAAGTTAATGGGAGAGAGATTGGTTGACCTCCTGGAGAGAGGGTTTTTACACGAGAAAATATGCACAGATTCTGGATAACAAATCCTCCTTCACGAACCTTGAGCAGTTTTGTGAGTGAATAACAAATATCACGCAAGAGAAGGATGGGTTGTTTGTATATTTCTAGAGAGGAGAAAGACCTTCGACAAGGGCTCTCAACAGAGGCTGATCCATAACCTGGAGGGACAGGCAGAGGTACGAGAGCTTCAATACGATGTAGCTGTGGACCCCTACGGAAAGAGGCTTGGGGAGCAAGTGATCGCATTTCTTGCTGCTGATATCTTGTTTATCCAGGGACAAAAATCTGACTTGGGTTTAAAAATAAACAAATCTTCTTTTTGAAGAATTAAAAAGGCGCAATACGTGCGCCTTTTTATTATAAATGGTACACAATAAGAACCTGTGAGTGCAAATCACAGTGACCGTCAGTCCCTGACCTGGAGGTAAGTAAGGCCGGCAAGTGGAGGTTAAGTGGAGGTTAAACAAGCAAAGTGAATGCAGTTGTTAGACAAAAGTGACCTGTGTCGACAACTGAAATATAATCATTGGATGACAATAATGTTAAGGAAAAAGAAATGTCACAAGACCCCGAGGGAACAGAGAAGGAGATGATAATCAAGAAGAGAAGGACCAGAGGCACGGAGCTTTCACGGCGTCTCGTTTTAAAGGAAGTCAAGATTTTAGGAGAGAGGCAGGGAGGCACCTGGGAGAAGAAAATGAGATTGGATGGAAGAGGTGGGAACTGTGAATAAAATTAATGAATAAGTTTTTTTAATAGTAGTGACGGGTAAGGAAGAGAAAATACGCTCATTGCAAATTCTCTTTGCAAAGACTGAAGCGAGAAAACATCGGTTAATAATTAAATCTGAGAAGATGAGAGAGGAGGATGGAGCAAGAGGGAGGAAAAGTTTGGGGAAGGAGGATGTCACCTGTCTCAGGGAGAGTAACTCAAAAATGTTCAGATGTCCAGGAAGACTCCAGCATGTAGACAAGACAGTTATCAACCTCCACCTCTCCCTCTTTCTCCACTTTCTTGATTTACTCTATCCTCTCCAACCTCACACACTACCACAGTGTACTGCTCCACCCTCTTACTTACACGTGTTACACACACTCACTCACTCACACACGCACAAACACACTCACTCACTCACTCACTCACTCACTCGCACACACACACACACACACACACACACACACACACACACACACACACACACACACACACACACACACACACTCACACTCACACTCACACTCACACTCACACTCACACACACACACACACACACACACACTCACAGATCCTGAAGAAATACAGGGAGGGCAGAGGGGGAGGAGGAGTTGCACTCCTCATCAGAAACCAATGGAGTTTTGAGATGAGAGAATTAGTCAGAGGAGTAGCGGATGACTACACAGTAAGATCACTGCATACTGGGGGATCGAAAGTGATGATAGCGGTGATGTACAACCCACCACAAAACAGTAGTAGGCCAAGAAAGGAATATGATGGGAGCAACAGAGTGATAGCAGACACACTAGCCGAGACTTCCAGAAGGGCCCACATGAGCAAGCAAAGTTACTCATCATGGGGGATTTCAACCATAAAGAGACTGACTGGGAGAATCTGGAGCCACATGGAGGACCAGAGACGTGGAGAGCCAAGATGCAGCAGGCAGTAATAGACAGCTTCATGTACCAACATGCTATGGACACAACTAGAAAGAGGTGACGATGAACCATCAACCTTGAGCAGTTCAGACATAGACGAAATCACACGTGAAAAAACCCTATGCACTCGTGACCATGTAGTGTTGGGTTTCGAATACATAGTAGAGTTAACAATGGAGAGTGAAACAGTACAAGGAGGACGCGAGAAGCCAAACTTCCAAAAAGGGTACTACACAAGTATGAGACAATTCCTACATGAGGTACAGTGGGAAAGGGAGCTAGAGGGAAAGGCAGTAAATGAAATGATGGAACATGTGACCACAAAGTGCCGGGAGGAGGTGGAGAAGTTCGCATCTTAGGGCAACAAGAACAATGGGAAGAACAGAGTTAGCCCATAATTTACCAAGAGGTGTGGAGAGCCCAAAGCCAAATGTGCTAGAACATGGAAAAAGTATAGAAGGCATAAAAACCAGGAAAACATGGAGTTGAGCAGAAGAGCCAGAAATAAATATGCTTGGATAAGGAGAGAAGCCCAGCGTCAATACGAAAATGACAGATTCAAAAGCCAAATCTGACCCAAAGTTATTTTACAGCCACATCAGGAGGAAAACAACAGTAAAGGATACAGTAATCATGTTGAAGAAGGAAAGAGAGGAGCTCACAAAGAACGACCAGGAAGTATGTGAAGAGCTCAGTTCATGAATCATGGAGGTATTCACAGTGGAGATAAAAAGGCTCCCAGGTAGTAGGGTGCACCAACCGAGGTAGAGGTGAAGAAGCTGCTAGGGAAACTAGATACCTCAAAGGCGACGGGCCCAGATAATATCTCTCCTTGGGTCCTGAGAGAGGGAGCAGATACACTGTGTGTACCACTGACATCAATTTTCAGTAAATCTATCGAAACGGCAACTGCCTGAAGTTTGGAAGACAGTGAATGTAATCCAAATATTTAAGAAAGGAGACAGACAGGTGCACTAAATTATAGACCAGTGTCACTGACATGTATTGTAAGTATAATTATGGAGAAGATTATCAGGAAAAGAGTGGTGTAGCACCTAGAACTGAATGGACTAATTCATGACAACCAGCACGGTTTCAGGGAAGGAAAATCCTGTATCACGAACCTACTGGACTTCTATGACAAGGTAACAGAAGTAAGACGGTAGAGAGAGGGATTGGTAGAGTGAATCTTCTTGTACTGTAAGAAGGCTTTCGACACAGTACCACACACGAGACCGGTTGAAAACCAGAGGAGCAGGCAGGAATAAGAGGGAAAGTACTGCGATGGATCAAGGAATATCTGACAGGCAGGAAACAGCATGTGTCAGTCCGAGACGAGGTGTCATAGTGGGTGCATATGTCGAATGGGGTTCTGCAAGGGTTCATCCTAGGTCCGGTGCTGTTTCTTGTATATGTGAATGACATGACGGAAGGGATAGAGTCAGAAGTGTCCCTGTCTGCCGACGATGTAAAGCTAATGAGGAGAATACAAGCGAACGAGGATCAGGTAAGCCTACAAAGGGATCTGGACATTTTGCAATTTTGGTCCGACAAATGGCTCATGAAGTTTAACCCTAGCAAGTGCAAAGTTATGAAGCTTGGGGAAGGACAAAGATGACCGCAGTCTAAGAGGTCAGAGGCATCATACCGAGCATATCTCCTGAGGCGCACATCAACCAAATAACTGCTGCAGCTTTGCGTATTTGCAGTCCAGAATTCATAGATGAAGAAATCTCAAAAAATTATGAAATAGCTAATGATCTAAAATACCCAAGAAACTTAATTGATAAATCTTTAAAATTGCCAGAAATACTTTTTACAACCCAAAAAGGGACAACCAGCCTTATTCAACTAAAAATATGTTGGTTCTCCCTTACCATGAAAACTTGGTTGATATGCCTTCTCTTCTTAAGACTTTTAATATCAAAGTTGTATTTAGAAATCTTGATACACTAAAAAACTTTTGATAAAGAATTCCCTCCAAAATGCTGACAGATGTGTCTATAAGATTCTTTGTAAAATTTGCGATAAAGTTTATTACGGTCAAACTGGTAAAAGTCTCGAACATAGATTAAAACAGCATAAATATAGCATTAGAACTGGACAAGATTCCAATGCTCTATTTATTCATGTGAGAGATTTTAACCATCCAATTGATTTTCAAAAAGTTGAGAAAGTTGTATCAAGCAAGTCCATGGTCGACAGAAATATAATTGAATCTTGTTTCATAAGAAGTTGTTTTGAAAATAATATAAACATTCCGTTTGGTTTATATAAATTGAATTCATTTATAATTAATAAAATTTGGGAAGACTTCAAGATACATTAGACAAGTAAAAAAACTTAATGCTTGGGTAGAGTGTCAGTTGTGTTTCACAGAGTCGGGTGTTGTGACGCGACTGTGAGGTGTAGTCTTGTTGTGACGTGACTGTGAGGTGTAGTCTTGTTGTGACGTGACTGTGAGGTGTAGTCTTGTTGTGACGTGACTGTGAGGTGTAGTCTTGTTGTGACGTGACTGTGAGGTGTAGTCTTGTTGTGACGTGACTGTAAAGTGTAGTCGTGTCCTTATATGCCTTCCTGTTGATGTTTTATTTTTATAGTTCCCTGATAATGTGAGAAGTCACGAAAGCACTTGTAATTTCACTATTTTTATCACAGTGGTTGTTCTGCGTATATATATATATATATATATATATATATATATATATATATATATAATATATATATATATATATATATATATATATATATATATATATATATATATATATATATATATATATAATATATATATATATATATATATATATATATATATATATATATATATATATATATAATATATATATATATATATATATATATATATATATATATATATATATATATATATATATATATATATATATATATCATTATTAAGACAAATTATAATAGGTAAATTTTAATGTATAAATTGTAATGTATAGTGTTGCCTCTGGTGAGCAACTGAAATTTTGTTAAGTTGAAACAAATATTTTTATGACTGACTAAGATCAGAGTTTCTGGTGTAACTTGTGTATATCACAGCAGCTCACCTTAATAATTACAAGTTCAACTATCAGAGTACATGCAATTATAGATGTGTGGGGGTGTTAGTGTGGGGGTGTTAGTGTGGGGGTGTTAGTGTGGGGGTGTTAGTGTGGGGGTGTTAGTGTGGGGGTGTTAGTGTGGGGGGTGTTAGTGTGGGGGTGTTAGTGTGGGGGTGTTAGTGTCGGGGTGACAGTGTGGGGGTGTTAGTGTCGGGGTGACAGTGTGGGGGTGTTAGTGTCGGGGTGACAGTGTGGGGGTGTTAGTGTCGGGGTGACAGTGTGGGGGTGTGTTAGTGTCCGGTTATTAGTGTGGTTTATATAGTGTGGGGGTATAAGTGTGGGGGTGTTAGTGTAGGGGTATTAGTGTGTAGGTATTAGTGTGGAGGTGTTAGTGTGGGGTATTAGTGTGAGGGTATTAGTATGGGGTATTAGTGTGGGGGTGATAGTGTGTGAGGATGTTAGTGTGGGGGTATTAGTGTGGGAGTGTTAGTGTGGGGGGTGTTACTGTGGGGGTATTAGTGTGGGGGTGTTATGTGTGGGGTATTAGTGTAAGGGTATTAGTGAGGGGGTGTTAGTGTGGGGGTATTAGTGTGAGGGTGTTAGTGTGGGGGTATTAGTGTGGGGTATTAGTGTCGGGGTATTAGTGTGGAGGTGTTATTGTGGGGTATTAGTGTGGGGGTATTAGTGTGGGGGTATTGATGTGGGGGTGTTAGTGTGGGGTGTTAGTGTGGGGGTGTTAGTTTGGGGGTATTAGTGTGGGAGTATTAGTGTGGGGGTGTTAGTGTGGGGGCATTTGGGTGGGGGTGTTAGTGTGGGGGTATTAGTGTGGGGTGTTAGTGTGGGGTATTAGTGTAAAGGTATTAGTGTGAGGGTGTTAGTGTGGGGGTATTAGTTTGGGGATTTTAGTGTGGGGGTATTAGTGTGGGGTTGTTAGTGTGAGGGTATTAGTGTGGGGGAGTTAGTGTGGGGTATTAATGTAAGAGTATTAGTGTGGGGGTGTTAGTGTGGGGGCATTACTGTGGGGGTATTAGTGTGGGGGTATTAGTGTGGAGGTGTTAGTGTGGAGGTTATAGTGTGGGGGTGTTAGTGTAGGGGTTAGTGTGGGGGTGTTAGTGTGGAGGTATTAGTGTGGGGGTGCTAGTGTGGCGGTATTAGTGTGGGAGTGTTAGTGAAGGTGTGTTAGTGTGGTCGGGTATTAGTGTGGGGTGTTAGTGTGGGGGTGTTATTGTGGGGGTGTTAATGTGGGGGTGTTAGTGTGGGGGGTGTTTGTGTGCGGGTGTTAGTGTGGGGTGTTAGTGTTGGGTTGTTAGTGTGAGGGTGTTAGTAAGGGAGTGTTAGTGTGTGGGTGTTAGTGTGGGGGTGTTAGTGTGCGGGTGCTATTGTGGGGGTGTTAGTGTGCGGGTGCTATTGTGGGGGTGTTAGTGTGGGGATGTTAGTGTGGGGGTGTTAGTGTGGGGGTGTTAGTGTGAGGGTTTAGTAAGGGAGTGTTAGTGTGTGGGTTTTAGTGTGGAGGTGTTGGTGTGGGGTGTTAGTGTGGTAGTGTTAGTGTGGAGGTGTTAGTGTGGGAGTTTTAGTGAGGGAGTGTTAGTGTGGGGGTGTTAGTGTGGGTGTGTTGGTGTGGGTGTGTTAGTGTGGGGAGTGTTCGTGTGGGTGTGTTATTGTGGGTGTGTTAGTGCGGGGTGTTAGTGTGGGGGTGTTAGTGAGGGAGTGTTAGTGTGGAGGTGTTAGTGTGGGGTGTGTTAGTGTGGGTATGTTAGTGTGGGGGTGTTAGTGAGGGGGTGTCAGTGTGGGGGTGTTAGTGCTAACTTGCGTTAGCGCAGGCGGGGATGGGGGCGCGGTCGTGGGTGTGGGCGTGGGTATGGGCGTGCTGATTTCACGTGCCACCAGATAACTAATTATGGAAATCCAATAAACGACACAAATCAGAGCAACCTGTGTGGTCACCAGGCCATGACCTCTGTCTTCCTGGTGGTGGTGGTGGTGGTGGGGGTGTTAGTGTAGGCGGTGGTGGTAGTGATGGTGATGTTGGGGGTGGTGGTGATGGTGGTGGTGATGGTGATAGTGGTAGTGATTGTGGTGATGGTGATAGTGGAGGCGGTGGTGGTTGTGATGGTGGTGGTGGTGATGGTGGTGATGGTGGTGGTGATGGTGGTGGTGATGGTGGTGGTGATTGTGGTGGTGGTGATAGTGGAGGCGGTGGTTGTGGTGATGGTGGTGGTGGTGGTGGTGGTGATGGTGGTGGTGGTGGTGGTGATGGTGGTGGTGGTGGTGATGGTGGTGGTGATTGTGGTGGTGGTGGTGGTGGTGGTGGTGGTGGTGGTGATGGTGGTGGTGGTGGTGGTGATGGTGGTGATGGTGGTGGTGATGGTGGTGATGGTGGTGGTGATTGTGGTGGTGGTGATAGTGGAGGCGGTGGTGGTGGTGATGGTGGTGGTGGTGGTGGTGATGGTGGTGGTGGTGGTGATGGTGGTGGTGATAGTGATAGTGGGGGTGATTGTAGTGGTGATGGTGGTGATGGTATTGGTGGTGATGATTTTGGTGGTGGTGATAGTGGAGGCGGTGGTGGTGGTGATGGTGGTTTTGGTGATGGTGGTGGTATTGGTGATGGTGGTGGTGATGATGATAGTGGTGGTGATTGTGGTGGTGATGGTGGTGGTGTGGTGGTGGTGGTGGTGGTGGTGGTGGTGGTGGTGGTGGGTAATGGTGGTAATGGTGGTGGTGGTGGTGATGGTGGTGGTGGTGGAGGTAATGGTGGTAATGGTGGTGGTGGTGGTGGTGCTGGTCATGGACCGCGGCCCGGTCCATGACCAGCAGGAAGCTGCCCAACTTCTTGAGAACTTCTTGGTATCGACAACGTTTCTGATGTCTGCTGGAGGAATGTTGAGTCTGGTGTCACGGATATTGACATAGTGTTCTCTAATTGTACTACTGGCTCCCTCTTCACTGCGTTTATTCTACATCTCCAATACCGTTTAATCCAGTAAGCTCTTAGAGCAGTGTATAGGTTAGGATGAGGCCTTTAAGTACGCATTATCAGATATATATTCCATGTATGTATTATCAGGTATATTCTATGTATGTATTATCAGGTATTTTCTATGTATGTATTATCAGGTATCTTCCATGTGTGTATTATTAGGTATCTTTCATGTGTGTATTATTAGGTATCTTCCATGTGTGTATTATTAGGTATCTTCCATGTGTGTATTATTAGGTATCTTCCATGTGTGTATTATTAGGTATCTTCCATGTGTGTATTATTAGGTATCTTCCATGTGTGTATTATTAGGTATCTTCCATGTGTGTATTATTAGGTATCTTCCATGTGTGTATTATTAGGTATCTTCCATGTGTGTATTATTAGGTATCTTCCATGTGTGTATTATTAGGTATCTTTCATGTGTGTATTATTAGGTATCTATCTTCCAGGACATCCCACTTGTATAGATGTTTTATTGACTATATAGGCAGAATACGACCTCTGTACATCTTCCAGCTTCTCTCTCTCTCTCTCTCTCTCTCTCTCTCTCTCTCTCTCTCTCTCTCTCTCTCTCTCTCTCTCTCTCTCTCTCTCTCTCCCTGTCCTGCCTTGAAAACTGCTGAGAGTACACAACAATCTCCCAGCCGTGTGAGTACAAGTGCTCTGTAAAACACCATCACTGGCACTGCCTTTGTTATTTCCAAAGTTCTCAAGTCACTTCTTCACATGCAGTTTGCAGCACATTTCTAAGTTAGGTTAGGAAATGATAGATTAGACTGTTCAGTATCAATAAAAATAATAAATTATAACATACAGCAACAGGAGAACTATAAATATAAGACAACAGGAGAAAAAAATATTTGCTTTACTAATAGACAACGGACAGCTACTGCGTGAGTCTCGAGACACAGTCGGATTACTACTGTTGAAGGCGCCTCCAACAGTCACCCATTTGATTGCTTTTACAACAGTGTTGTCATGTCTGATTAAAATTACAGGTTGCATAATCCATCCTGTCGTTTTTCCTGGTCTTGGCTGCATTTACTTTATTGTGTTTTTCAAATGACAGATCATCTGACATAAGTATGATGTATATAATTCAGAGAGTAAAGAGGAGTTGACAAAATGGATCAGTCATGTAGAAAGTATGAAGCAAGAAGGGAGGACTAAAAGGGTTTATAAATCTTGGCCGGATTTAAGAATGTCCCAGAGAGTGAGAAATGGATGGGTGAGGATGTTGTAGTTCTGGAGGTGGGAAATACAATGCCCGTACACTGAGGGAATACCCACCGAGCCCTCTGTGGAATACTTAACGATATCTTAAATACCCTAGTGAAGTCTCCCAGCTCAGGCTAACAGATTTCAACACTATGTATGAGACACATCATTTGTAATGTGTTGTGACAGGAAAACATTAGTAGCTTGTGTTGTCATTGTGCGACTTTCATATTGAATAAGGTAGTAACACACAGCTAGTGTATCCAGTTGTGATTAATAAAAAAATATACACTCCCTTCTCCAGTCTTTCCCACCTAAACTCCCTTCTCCAATCTCAGTCACGTAAATTCCCCAATTGCCCTTCCCTAATTTCTGCCATTAAACCCTCCCAATCTCTGCCACCCACACTCCCCTCTCCAATCACTGCCACCCCCATCTTTCCCTTCCCAAATTACAGCTACATAACACTCCGATCATTGCAAAAAAAAACTATTCCCCTCCCTATCCCCTTCCCCTCTTCCTCCCATTCCCCTCCTCTGCCCCCTCCCTCACACCTGTCACCGGAAGTGCAACTAATGAGTCGGGTTGTTAAGGTGAGGAGCCAGGAAGGGTCACTCTAGCGTGACCCTCTGACCAGCCACCCCCCCCTCTAACACTAACCCTCCCTTCCTCCCTCCCTCTCTCCGGTTACCCCCTCCTTTTACCCTCTCCACCTGCTACATATCCCACCATTGCATGTAGCCCTTTGCCCTCCACACTTGCCCTCCACCCCTGACCTCCACCCCTACCCTCCACTCCTGACCTCCACCCTTACCCTCCACCCATGACCTCCACTCCTGCCCTCCACCCCTGCCCTCCACCCCTGCCCTCCACCTCTATCATCCACCCATGACCTTCCTCCCTGCGCTTCATACCTACCCATGAAGTAACATCTCACAAAATAAAGTCAACAGGGAAAAAGAGCACTTGAGTGTCTCAGAGAACACAGTGACAGTAAAGAACACATTCTCAGGAAATTAAAAACCTCATTAGTCCGAGGCACTGTGCTGGCACCATGACTTCCTTCTTATCCTCACAATAAACTTAGATTCTGTTTCACATACCTCCCACTAGAGGGAATTGCTTGCCTACGGCCTAGTTTTGGCAGTGTCTAGCAGAGGGCAGGCACCTAGGTCTACCCTCGCCTACAGCACTCATTCTCACTGCTGAGAGACCTGCCGGACAACAGACTCTTCTAACTGGATATCTTGGCTCCGGGCTGCCCTACTCGCCCCCACCTAATGTACCCACTTAGCCAATACAGCCAGTTCTAGTCTACATGTTTCTATGTAACCTGTAAGGTATCGCTACAGCATATTCAACTACCATCTACACCAACATCGGCTATAATAAACACAGCTTCGTACCGTCTTTCGAGGATGATTCCAAAATATGTATGAGAGTCGCCTCAGTAGACGACAAGGAAAAGAAAAATCAATCTCGTGGCTCGGTTGGCAACGCTCTCGTCTCACACAAAGAGTGTCCGCGGTTCGATATTCTGCAAAGGTGGAAACATTGGGCGCATTTCCTTATACCTACTGTCCCCATTCACCTAGCAAGCAAGTAGATACCTGGGTGCTAGTAGACAGGTGTGGTCCGCATCCTGGGGGACAAGATTGAGGACCGCCAATGGCAATAAGACAGACAATCCGTCGATGACGCACTGGCTTTCTTGGATTATCCTGGGTGGCTAACCCACCGGGTTAAAAAGTCTTCCAGAGGACAGAGGAAAATGCTAATAAAAGAATAAATTTCAATTTCTTAGATGTGAAAAAAATTAACTAAAAAAAAAAAAAAAAATTTCAAGCAGATCATCTAGTAGGAGGAAAAGAACATGTGAAAGACCTGGGAATAATAATGTCAGGTGACCTGTCATTCATTGAACACAATTAGACAAATGCAGCCAAGGCCAAGTGAATGACAGAGTGAACTATGGGAACTCTGAAACTTAGTCACGTCAGTGATAGCACTGTACTAGTCACTTGTACCCTCACGTCTGGAGTTTTATCCTGTGTTCACAGCTCCTTATAAACACACAAGTTGGCATGCTGATCGTGTACTGCCAGCCCAGTCAGTTAAACATCTAGATTACTGGGAATGCCTAAAAATGTACTCAGGAGCAGAGAAGAAAAAAAGATAATAGAATGTATATGCTAAAAATATTTTTGGGCCAGATCTCCGCTGTACATATTGCTTGAATAATGTACTGGAGTGAGAGATATGGCACGAAGTGTAGAATAAACCCGGTGAAAAGCGGGGACGCTATAGGCACATATATAGAACACTGTACTAACATCCGTGGTTCAAGGCTCTTGATCCTTACTCCAGTAGAAGTAAGAGAGTCCTCGTTTGAAAATCTCCTTACAGTAACTCCCCATTACTCCACTATGCCTCAACACCTCGGGCACCCAGGGGGCTGCTAGTCATTATGGTTTCCACTCATAGTTCGGTACATTTCCAGTATGAATCTCGGCTCTTTCGTTCACCTCCCTTATGTCCAGCCTGAACAGTGTAAATACCAACACATCCACGGAAACGTGTAAATAAACTTAGAGAAGAACTTCGGCGTAATTATACATGGTGTAACGGATTAAGAGGACGGGTCTCTAGTTCATTGCTCTTGTTAGTCACACAGCGATATTTCTCTGCCTATATCCGCGTGTTTCACTAGATGCTTTGGTCTGTGTCTGTGTGTTTCTGTATTAGACTGATTTTAGCAGATTTATAGCAAAAAAAATCTCTGCTTATTTGGCAAAAACTCCCATGCATAATGCACACACACACACACACACACACACACACACACACATACACACACACACACATACACACACACACACACACACACACACACACATATATATATATATATATATATATATATATATATATATATATATATGCAAAACATATATATATATATATATATATATATATATATATATATATATATATATATATATATATATAATATATATAATATATATATATGTCGTGCCGAATATGTAAAACTGGTCAACTAGCAAGAACTCATTTAAAATTAAGTCCTTCCTAAAATTTTCTCCTATACGTTTAAAAATATGTTTTTTTCATTAATGTTAATGTAAAAAATTAAAATTTTGCACCAAAAGGAACTTAGAAAACTTACCTAACCTTATTACAACAAGAACAATTTATTTTAGCCTAACCCAACTAAATATATTTTAGATTTGTTTACAATAATTTTATACTAAACAAACACAGTGAAATATATTTTTTTCGTTAGGTTCAGAATGATTTTGGCGAAATTTTTTGCAAACATAAATTTTCATTTGTCCTATATGGCAAGATGAGCGTTGCTATTTAAGCCAAGATCGCAAATTCTGCCTATTCGGCACGACATATATATATACATATATATATATATATTTTATATAATATATATATATATATATATATATATATATATATATATATATATATATATATATATATATACATATATTTATATATATAATAATAGGAAAGATGAGGTTTGAGAGTTATGTGCTGGGTGGAGCCTCGCAGCCTCCATTAAGAGTTCAGAGTTAAAATTTTGTTTAAATTTTGGATAAAAACTGTCTGGTGGGTTGTAAAGAGAGATGTGAGGGCTGAGGGGAGTGAGGGAGTAAATAGTGAGGGCTGAGGGGAGTGAGGGAGTAAATAGTGAGGGCTGATGGGAGTGAGGGAGTAAATAGTGAAAGCTGAGGGGAGTGAGGGAGTAAATAGTAAAGGCTGAGGGGAGTGAGGGAGTAAATAGTGAAGGCTGAGGTGAGTGAGGGAGTAAATAGTGAAGGCTGAGGGGAGTGAGAAAGTAAATAGTGAAGGCTGAAGGGAGTGAGGTGAGTAAATAGTGAAGGCTGAGGGGAGTGAGGGAGTATATAGTGAAGGCTGAGGGGAGTTAGGGACTAAATAGTGAAGGCGTAGGGGAGTGAGGGAGTAAATAGTGAAGGCTGAGGGGAGTGAGGAAGTAAATAGTGAGAGCTGAGGGGAGTGAGGGAGCAAATAGTGAGGTCCGAGGTGGGGAGGGAGTAAACAGTGAAAGCTGAGGGGAGTGAGGGAGTAAATAGTAAAGACTGAGGGGAGTGAGGGAGTAAATAGTGAAGGATGAAGGGAGTGAGGGAGTAAATAGTGACGGCTGAGGGGAGTGAGGGAGTAAATAGTAAAGGCTGAGGGGAGTGAGGGAGTAAATAGTGAAGGCTGAGGGGAGGAGTGAGGGAGTAAATAGTGAAGGCTGAGGGGCGTGAGAAAGTAAATAGTGAAGGCTGAATGGAGTGAGGGAGTAAATAGTGAAGGCTGAGGGGAGTGAGGAGTATATAGTGAAGGCTGATGGGAGTTAGGGACTAAATAGTGAAGGCTGAGGGAGTGAGGGAGTAAATAGTGAAGGCTGAGGGGAGTGAGTGAGTAAATAGTGAGAGCCGAAGGGAATGAGGGAGTAAATAGTGAAGGCTGAGGGGAGTGAGGGAGTAAATAGTGAGGGTTGAGGGGAGTGAGGGAGTAAATAGTGAGGGTTGAGGGGAGTGAGGGAGTAAATAGTGAGGGCTGAGGGGAGTGAGGGAGTAAATAGTGAAGGCTGAGGGGGAGTGAGGGAGTAAATAGTGAAGGCTGAGGGAGTGAGAAAGTAAATAGTGAAGGCTGAGGGGAGTGAGGGAGTATACAGTGAAGGCTGAGGGGAGTTAGGGACTAAATAGTGAAGGCTGAGGGGAGTGAGGGAGTAAATAGTGAGGGCTGAGGGGAGTGAGGAAGTAAATAGTGAGAGCTGAGGGGAGTGAGGGAGCAAATAGTGAGGTCCGAGGTGGGGAGGGAGTAAACAGTGAAAGCTGAGGGGAGTGAGGGAGTAAATAGTGAAGACTGAGGGGAGTGAGGGAGTAAATAGTGAAGGCTGAAGGGAGTGAGGGAGTAGATAGTGACGGCTGAGGGGAGTGAGGGAGTAAATAGTAAAGGCTGAGGGGAGTGAGGGAGCAAATAGTGAAGGCTGAGGGGAGGAGTGAGGGAGTAAATAGTGAAGGCTGAGGGGCGTGAGAAAGTAAATAGTGAAGGCTGAATGGAGTGAGGGAGTAAACAGTGAAGGCTGAGGGGAGTGAGGGAGTATATAGTGAAGGCTGATGGGAGTTAGGGACTAAATAGTGAAGGCTGAGGGGAGTGAGGGAGTAAATAGTGAAGGCTGAGGGGAGTGAGTGAGTAAATAGTGAGAGCCGAAGGGAATGAGGGAGTAAATAGTGAAGGCTGAGGGGAGTGAGGGAGTAAATAGTGAGGGTTGAGGGGAGTGAGGGAGCAAATAGTGAAGGCTGAGGGGAGTGAGGGAGTAAATAGTGAAGGCTGAGGGGAGTGAGGTATTAAATAGTGAGGGCTGAGGGGAGTGAGGGAGTAAATAGAGAGGGGAGAGGGAGTGAGGGAGTAAATAGTGAGGGCTGAGGGGAGTGAGGGAGTAAATAGTAAGGGCTGATGGGAGTGAGGGAGTAAATAGTGAGGGCCGATGGGAGTGACGGAGTAAATAGTGAAGACTGAGGGGAGTGAGGGAGTAGATAGTGAAGGCTGAGAGGAGTGAGGGAGGAAATAGTGAGGGCTGAGGTGAGTGAGGGAGTAAATAGAGACGGGAGAGGGAGTGAGGGAGTAAATAGTGAGGGCTGAGGGGAGTGAGGGAGTCAATAGTGAGGGCCGAGGGGAGTGAGGGAGTAAATAATGAAGGCTGAGAGGAGTGAGGGAGGAAATAGTGAGGGCCGAGGGGAGTGAGGGAGTAAATAATGAAGGCTGAGGGAGTGAGTAGATAGTGAAGGCTGAGGGGAGTGAGGGATTCAATAGTGAGGGTTGAGGGGAGAAAGGGAGTAAATAGTGAGGGTTGAAGGGAGTGAGGGAATAAATAGTGAGGGCTGAGGGGAGTGAGGGAGTAAATAGTGAGGGTTGAAGGGAGTGAGGGAGTAAATAGTAAGGGCTGAGGGGAGTGAGGGAGTAAATAGTGAGGTCCGAGGGGAGTGAGGGAGTAAATAGTGAGGTTTAAGGGAGTGAAGGAGTAAATAGTGAGGGCCGAAGGGAGTGAGGGAATAAATAGTGAAGGCTGAGGGGAGTGAGGGAGTAAATAGTGACGGCCGAGGGGAGTGAGGGAGTAAATAGTGAGGGCCGAGGGGAGTGAGGGAGTAAACAGTGAAGGCTGAGGGGAGTGAGTAGATAGAGAAGGCTGAGGGAGTGAGGGAGTAAATAGTGAGGGCTGATGAGAGTGAGGGAGTAAATAGAGAGGGGTGAGGGAGTGAGGGAGTAAATAGTGAGGGCTGAGGGGAGTGAGGAAATAATAGTGAGGCTGAGGGGAGTGAGAGAATAAATAGTGATGGCTGAGGGGAGTGAGGGAGTAAATAGTGAGGGTTGAAGGGAGTGAGGGAGTAAATAGTAAGGGCTGAGTGGAGTGAGGGAGTAAATAGTGATGGCCAAGGGGAGTGAGGGAGTAAATAGTGAATGCTGAGGGAGTAAATAGTGAATGCTGAGGGAGTAAATAGTGAGGGTTGAAGGGAGTGAGGGAGTAGATAGTGAAGGCAGAGGGGAGTGAGGGAGTAAATAGTGAGGGCTGAGGGAGTGAGGGAGTAAATAGAGAGGGGTGAGGGAGTGAGAGAGTAAACAGTGAGGGCTGAGTGGAGTGCGGGAATGAATAGTGAGAGCTGAGGGGAGTGAGGGAGTAAATAGTGAGGTTGAGGGGAGTGAGGGAGTAAATAGTGAGGGCTGAGGGGAGTGAGGGAGTAAATAGTGAGGGTTGAGGGGAGTGAGGGAGTAAATAGTAAGGACTGAGGGGAGTGAGGAGTAAATAGTGAGGGTTGAGGGGAGTGAGGGAGTAAATAGTGAGGGTTGAGGGAGTGGGGGTGTAAATAGTGAGGGTTGAGGGGAGTGAGGGAGTAAATAATGAGGGTTGAGGGGAGTGAGGGAGTAATAGTGAGGGTTGAGGGGAGTGAGGGAGTAAATAGTGAGGGGTGAGGGGAGTGAGGGAGTAAATAGTGAGGGTTGAGGGAAGTGAGGGAGTAAATAGTGAGGGGTGAGGGGAGTGAGGGAGTAAATAGTGAGGGGTGAGGGGAGTGAGAGAGTAAATAGTGAGGGGTGAGGGGAGTGAGGGAGTAAATAGTGAGGGGTGAAGGGAGTGAGAGAGTAAATATAAATACAATGAGGATAAGGAATGAACCATGAAAGGGGCAGAGGAGAAACCATTTTACAGGCTGGGGAGGAACTATACTACAGGCTGGGGAGGAACTATACTACAGGCTGGGGAGGAAACTATACTACAGGCTGGGGAGGAACTATACTACAGGCTGGGGAGGAACCATGATACAGGCTGGGGAGGAACTATACTACAGGCTGTGGAGGAACTATACTACAGGCTGGGGAGGAACTATACTACAGGCTGGGAAGGAACTATACTACAGGCTGGGGAGGAACCATGATACAGGCTGGGGAGGAACTATACTACAGGCTGGGGAGGAACTATACTACAGGCTGGGGAGGAACTATACTACAGGCTGGGGAGGAACTATACTACAGGCTGGGGAAGAACAACCCACTCCCGTTATTACCCCTACTCTCTCTACCCTGACACAAGACAGCTTACATAAACAGTGACTGAGGACACTGGTCAGGTAGCTGAGATAAAAAATGACTGAGGACACTGTATATTACGTTGTAACTGAGATAACAGTGACTGAGGACACTAGTGTAGTAGCTGAGATAAACAGTGACTGAGGACACTGGTGTGGTAGCTGAGATAAACAGTGACTGAGGACACTGGTGTGGTAGCTGAGATAAACAGTGACTGAGGACACTGGTGTGGTAGCTGAGATAAACAGTGAATGAGGACACTGGTGTGGTAGCTGAGATAAACAGTGACTGAGGACACTGGTGTGGTAGCTGAGATAAACAGTGACTGAGGACACTGGTGTGGTAGCTGAGATAAACCGTGAATGAGGACACTGGTGTGGTAGCTGAGATAAACAGTGACTGAGGACACTGTGTGGTAGCTGAGATAAACAGTGACTGAGGACACTGGTGTGGTAGCTGAGATAAACCGTGACTGAGGACACTGGTGTGGTAGCTGAGATAAACAGTGACTGAGGACACTGGTGTGGTAGCTGAGATAAACAGTGACTGAGGACACTGGTGTGGTAGCTGAGATAAACAGTGACTGAGGACACTGGTGTGGTAGCTGAGATAAACAGTGAATGAGGACACTGGTGTGGTAGCTGAGATAAACAGTGATGAGGACACTGGTGTGGTAGCTGAGATAAACAGTGACTGAGGACACTGTGTGGTAGCTGAGATAAACCGTGAATTGAGGACACTGGTGTGGTAGCTGAGATAAACATTTGACTGAGGACACTGGTGTGGTGCTGAGATAAACATGACTGAGGACACTGGTTGTGGTAGTGAGACAACCGTGACTGAGGACACAGGTGTGGTAGCTGAGATAAACAGTGACTGAGGACACTGGTGTGGTAGCTGAGATAAACAGTGACTGAGGACACTGTTGGTAGCTGAGATAAAACAGTGACTGAGGACACTGGTGTGGTAGCTGAGATAAACCGTGACTGAGGACACTGGTGTGGTAGCTGAGATAAACAGTGACTGAGGACACTGGTGTGGTAGCTGAGATAAACAGGGGACTGAGGACACTGGTGGGTAGCTGAGATAAAACAGTGATGAGGACACGGGTTTGTGGTAGCTGAGATAAACCGTGACTGAGGACACTGGTGTCGTAGCTGAGATAAACTGACTGAGGACACTGGTGTGGTAGCTGAGATAAACAGTGACTGAGGACACTGGTGTGGTAGCTGAGATAAACAGTGACTGAGGACACTGGTGTGGTAACTGAGATAAACAGTGACTGAGAACACTGGTGTGGTAGCTGAGATAAACAGTGACTGAGGACACTGTACCACATTATAATCTCTATTGATCTACGCGAGGCTGCCCGCCGCTACTGCCGGGCTCTCTCTCTCTGTCTCTCTCTCTCTCTCTCTCTCTCTCTCTCTCTCTCTCTCTCTCTCTCTCTCTCTCTCTCTCTCTCTCTCTCTCTCGCTCTCGCTCTCTCTCTCTCTCTCTCCCTCCCTCCACTAGTAATCACGCCTCGCTACTTTGTTCCGCTCCGGGCGGAGCGGAACATGTGTACGGGGCAACAGATGATCAAGCCATTACAACATTTGTAAACACCAGCCCACAGCCTCTTCTTCCTACGCTCGTTTCAAATTAAAAAAGAGTCGTTTAGAACGTTTAGTCACTAAAATTGTAATATATAAATTATATATATATATAATAATTTTATATATTATATATATTATATATATTAATATATATATATATAATATTTATATATATATATATATATATATATTATATATAATATATATTATAAAATATATATATATATATATAGTTACCCCTTGAATGTTATTAACTGGAAACTTAAGGAGGTACTCATCTATATTTTGTTTCTCAATATTAACAGCGAAAGTAGGAATAAGTTACTTGCTTTACCTTAAACGTTCGGATGTTTACTTGTTAAACATGCAGATGTTTATTTGTTAAACGTGCAGATATTTACTTGGTAAACGTGCAGATGTTTACTTGTTATTATTATAATCAAGGGGGAAATGCTAAACCCGGTGAATAATACAGCGCCTGTGTGGGGGGGGGATGTGGAAGGTATTCAGGTTTAATTCAGGGAAGTGGAGCACACATCCAATTCCCTAGATCAAAAGCCCCTCAACAGCATCAAGGAACCTTCCTTGATGGGTGTTTACTTGTTAAACGTGCAGATGTTTACTTGATAAATGTGCAGATGTTTACTTGTTAAACGTGTATATGTTTACTTGTTAAACGTGCAGATGTTTACTTGTTAAACGTGCAGATGTTTACTTGTTAAACGTGTAGATGTTTACTTGTGCAACGTGTAGATGTTTACTTGTTAAACGTGCAGATGTTTACTTGTTAAACGTGCAGATGTTTACTTGTTAAATGTGCAGATGTTTACTTGTTAAATGTGCAGATGTTTACTTGTTAAACGTGCAGATGTTTACTTGTTAAACGTGCAGATGTTTACTTGTTAAACGTGTAGTTTTTTACTTGTAAACGTGCAGAGTTTACTTGTTAAAGTGCAGATGTTTACTTGTTAAATGTGCAGATGTTTACCTTGTTAACGTGCAGATGTTTACTTGTTCAACGTGCAGTGTTTACTTGTTAAACGTGCAGTGTTTACTTGTGCAACGTGTAGATGTTTACTTGTTAAACGTGCAGATGTTTACTTGTTAAACGTGTAGATTTTTTACTTTTCAACGTTTCAGATGTTTACTTGTTCAACGTGCAGATGTTTACTTGTTCAACGTGCAGATGTTTACTTGTTCAAACGTGCAGAGTTTACTTGTTCAACGTGCAGATGTTTACTTGTTCAACGTGCAGATGTTTACTTGTTCAACCCTGCAGATGTTTACTTGTTCAAAAAAGTGCAGATGTTTACTTGTTGTAAGGTGTAATGCTTTTGTGGCATGCAAAGAGTACGTAACCTATATTCGGGGGCATGTACACCCCTCATTTACAGGCTATCTCCCCCAACCAGCGAAAACCCGGTTGCTAAGAGTTTATGATGGGGCCCCGTCGTTCAACTAGTGCCAGGTTCTAGCCCAAAAAGAAGATGGGTTTTTGGGAATCGCAGAGGTTATGTGGGTACCGCTCTCCTGTCTGCCCTTGCATTCCCATCTAGAGCTGGTTGAAGCCGGGCGCTATCTTGTGGCTTCTATTTCGCCTTGCTTACCGTGGAGTACACTATACTTATACATGTACATAGTGTACATATTGCTGTTCCCAAATTGGTGAAGGATAATATAAGTCTAAACTTTTTCTGCTGTGTTTATTTTGCTCCCCTTACCCAGGATAACAGGCCATTGGAATCCTGGGTTTGTAAAAAGCTTTGAATAAATTTTTTTGCTGAAATGTTCTTGTAAATTAAAATTAAAGCTTAATAAAAAGTTGGATTTGTAGGTGACGTTTTTTTATTAATTATTTTATTATTATTATTATTATTATTTTTATTATTATTTTTTAATTTTTTATTTTTTTATTATTATTATATTATTTATTATTATTATTTACAATAGTAAAAGCGAGAATGTAAGCTTAGCAGCAATAGCAACAACAGAAGCAGTAGCAATAGCAACAACAGAAGCAATAGCAATAGCAGCTGTATAGCCCTTGTGGCTTAGCGCTTCTTTTTGATTATAATAATAATAGCAATAGCAACAACAGAAGCAGTAGCAATAGCAACAACAGCAGCAGTAGCAATAGCAACAGCAGTAGCAATAGCAACAACAGCAGCAGCAATAGCAACAACAGCAGTAGCAATAGCAACAACAGAAGCAGTAGCAATAGCAACAACAGAAGCAGTAGCAATAGCAACAACAGAAGCAGCAATAGCAACAACAGAAGCAGCAATAGCAACAACAGAAGCAGGAATAGCAACAACAGAAGCAGGAATAGCAACAACAGAAGCAGGAATAGCAACAACAGAAGCAGGAATGGCAACAACAGAAGCAGCAATAGCAACAACAGAAGCAGCAATAGCAACAACAGAAGCAGCAATAGCAACAACAGAAGCAGCAGCAACAACAGAAGCAGCAGCAACAACAGAAGCAGCAGCAACAACAGAAGCAGCAGCAACAACAGAAGCAATAGCAACAACAACAGCAGTAGCAACAGCACTAGCAACAACACAAGCAGTAGCAATAGCAGCATTAGCAGCAGAAACATAAGCAATAATAGCAACAGGAGCAGCAGGAAAAAGTGCAGGAAGAAGTAGGCCTCTGTAGCACCAGCAGCAGCAGGAACAGAGGAAGCAGAAATAACAGAAACTGAAGCCGCAAAGCAGCAGCAACAGCAGCAGTAGCAACTTCACTAACGAGAGCAGGAAAAGTAAAGGCAGGAATAGCAACAATAGCAACAGCAGTAGTAGCAACAGTAGAAATAAGAACAGCAGGAGTGGCAACGGCAGGAATAGCAGATGTAGTATCGCAGGAATAGCAACAGTAGCAAAGGCAAGAATAGCAACAGTAATAACGGCAGGAATAGCAGCAGTAATAACGGCAGGAATATTAACAGTAGCAACGGCAGGAACAGCAACAGCAAGAATAGCAACAGCAGGAGTAGCAAGGGCAGAAGCAACGACAGGAAAGCAGTAGCAGCAGCAGCAACAACAGTAATAGCAAATAGCAACGGCAGGCAGCAGCAGCAGCAACGGAAGCAATAGCAAGCAACAGCAGCAAACAGCAGTAGAAGCAGCAGGAGCAACAGAAGCAAAAACAGCAACAGTAGCAGCAGAAGTAGGAATACCAACAACAGCAAGTTACAGTAGTAAGAGCAAGCAACAGGAGTAGCAGCAGCAAGCAGCAGTATCAGCAGCAGCAGCAGCTGCAGAAACAGCAGCAACATCAAGAAGAAGCAGCAGCAACAGTAACAATGATAGCAGCAGCAGCAGTGGTAGTAGCAGAAACAGTAGGAATAGCAGCACCAGCAGGCAGCAACGGCAACAGCAGGCAGCAGCAGCAACAACAGCAGGCAGCAACGGCAACAGCAGGCAGTAGCAGCAACAACAGCAGGCAGCAACGGCAACAGCAGGCAGCAGTAGCGACAGCAGCAGCAACAACAGCAGGCAGCAAGCAGCAGTAGCAACAGCAGGCAGTAGCAGCAACAGCAGTAAGCAGCAAGGTGGAAGGCAGGTAGTGAAGCGTGGTCCTGACATGCGCCAGGCAGGTTAATCACAGGTCAGAAATCACGGCCTGTGCTTGCCCCTTTCCCCTCACCCTGCCCTCCCCTCACCCCTGCCCTGCCCCGTGCCCCCTCGTAATTGGCACTAAACGGCGTGAACGGGCTAGTAGCCAATTCCAAGCGTGACCACCGCCAATTACAGGTAATTACCACTCAATTACCAGGTCAAGTGAGGGAGAGCTGAGGCTGTGTCCACACTCCCGTGTCTAGAGACCAGATGTTTACCTCAGGAAGGAGGGGTGAGGGGAGTAAGAGAGGGAGAGAGGGGAGCAAGTGAGGGTAGGGGGTGAAAGGAGGGAGGGAAGAAGGAAACATCGCCCTAGTTTTTGACGGTTGAAACACCTATCGCTCAATTATAACGTTTTTTGAACGACTGTGATTGAGCGTGTTGGGGGTGGTGGTTGATAGTGGGGGTTGACTGGTAGGGGTGAGAGTGATAGTTGTGGTGAGAGGTCTGCTAGTAACAGATGCTAGTAATGATGGTTGTCGTTGTGATGGTTGTGGCTGTATGGGCAGCTGTGTTAGTAGTGTCGATAAGGATAGTAATGACGATTGTAGTGGTAGTAATGGTGGTTGTGTTGTGGTGGTGTTGGGGGAAGAGGTAGTAGTAGTATTAACAGTACACCAATAGTAGTAGTAGCAACAGTAGTAGCATTACTAGCAGTAGTAGTAGTAGCAGCAGTAGTAGTAGTAGCAGCAGCAGTAGTAGCAGCAACAACAAAACAGCGGCAACAATGGCAGTAGCAATAGCAACAGCAGCAGCAGCAGTAGCGGCAGTAACAGAAGCAGCAGTAGTACTGGTAGCAGCAGTAACAACAGCAGTAGCAGCAATAATAGTGGTTGTAGTAATTGTAGAAGAGTTAGTTACGTCAACAGTAGTGGTAGTAGCGGCGGTTACGTTACCTGGGGTGGTGGCAAAGGTGGTGGTGGCGGCAAAAAGGTGGTGGTGGTGGTGGTGGTGGTGGTGGTTGGTGGTGGGGTGTGAGTCGGGTGGTGGGTGGTCGGGATGGTGGTGGTGGTCGGGGTGGTGGTGGTCGGCTGCTGTGGACTCGGAGATTAGTATTAAACTACTCTAGAATCACTGCTAATCAATTGATAATAACAAATTGACATGACAGGAGGTGTATTAAGCTGGCGGTGCATTAGCATGTGTGGAGGCAGTAAGGAAATACTCACATAACCTCTTATTATTCACGATTATATGTAGAGATTTTCCGTACGCTATCATAGTGCTGCTGCTGCCTTCAACCGCTACTGGTTCAGTCTCTTAGTCTTGTAAAACTGTATACACAAGGCAGTAGGAGATGAGGTGCTGATCATGTGTCTAATTCCTTACATAATGCTTCTCAGATACAGTAACACCAGGAAATTTGAGTACAGAGGCTGTCTTCTACGACCTATTTGCTAAAAATCTCTGGTCCTGTTTTTGTTATGACCTACGTCCAATAATAGATCCCGTCCACTTGTGACGTGACATCAACTGCTGCACCTCATCAGACTCCATTGTATGAGAGTCTATCTTCCTTCCTGTACTTTAGATTCATCAAGAATAAGGTACTGAATATTAGCTTCCAGGCTAAGGGACTGATTACCTCATCTACAGTCTTCTGTGCATAGTTCTCAATTCTGAGGGACTGATTGCCTCATCTACTGTCTTCGAAAATCGCTGTATTGAACTAATAAAACCACCACTTGCTTGGCGAAACTGTGAACCGTTATTGAGGCCTACTGGCAGGTCTATCTCAAATCCTCACCTAACTGAAAAAAATTCTTCAGCCTGTTCTTAAGGTTCCCAAAGTCAGAGCTTTAATAATCTTGAAGAATTGAGACACTTATGCAACACATGGGAATCTTTATTGAAGAAACGTTTCGCCACACAGTGGCTTCATCAGTCTAATACAATGTAGAAATGGGTAAGGAGAGGAGAAGTTTGAGGTAATCAGTCCCTCAACCTGGAATCGATGTGTTCAGTCCATCACTCTTGTAAGAAGTGCAGCATAGGGCCAGAGAGGTGGCTTATATACTGCAGTCAGACGAGTTGAAGCAGCAGGAGGCGGGATCACAGTGGGACCTGCCACTAGTGTAAGTAGGTCGTCGTCCAAAGGTTGGGCAAGCGTTGAAGTCTTTGTACCAAGATCCCATGATGTTGCAGTGTCTGACAGATGTGATGAATGGTTTTGAAAACCGACAAGTTGAAGAATTGAGACACTTATGCAACACATGGGAATCTTTATTGTATTGGACTGATGACGCCACTGTGTGGCGAAACGTTTCTTCAATAAAGATTCCCATGTGTTGCATAAGTGTCTCAATTCTTCAACTTGTCGGTTTTCAAAACCATTCATCACTTTGATAATCTTACTAACTCATGCTGTACTGTGTTGTACCATATACTGTACCATATAATGTACCATATATTGTACCATATACTGTACCATATACTGTACCATATGCTGTACCATATATTGTACCATATTCTGTACTATATACTGTAACATATGCTGTACCAAATGCTGTACCATATACTGTACCATGTACTGTACCATATCTGTACCAATATTTTACCATATTCTGTATTAAAACTATAACATTGCTGAAACCAAATGCTGTACCATATACTGTACCATGTACTGTACCATATGCTGTACCATATATTGTACCATATTCTGTATTATATACTATAACATATGCTGTACCATATGCTGTACCATATACTGTACCATGTACTGTACCAGTATAGGGTACAGTCATTCACTGTCATGCCAGGGGTTTGCGTTTAAACACTACAGTTATAAAACTGCAACATTAACACCCCTCCTTCAAAGTGTAGACACTGAAACTTCCCACCTCCAGGACTCAAGTCCGGCCTGCCGGTTTCCCTGAATCCCTTCATAAATGTTACCTTGCTCACACTCCAACAGCACGTCAAGTCCTAAAAACCATTTGTCTAAATTCGCTCCTATCTAACACGCTCACACATGCTTGCTAGAAGTCCAAGCCCCTCGCACACAAAACCACCTCTACCCCCTTCCTCCAACCTTCCCTAGGCCGACCCCTACCCCGCCTTCCTTCCACAGATTTATACACTATTGAAGTCATTCTATTTTGTTCCAGCTTCTCTATATGCCCGAACCACCTTAACAACCCCTCCTCAACCTCTGGATAATGTTTTTAGTAACCCACACACCTCCTCCATATAATGTACCATATTCTGTACCATATACTGTACAATATTCTGTATCACATTCTGTACCCTAAACTGTACCATATACTGTACCATATGTTACACCATAGACTGTACCATATACTGTACCATATGTTACACCATAGACTGTACCATATACTGTACCATATGTTACAAACCCTAGACTGTACCAATACTGTACCATATGTTACTCCATAGACTGTAAACCAATACTGTACCATATGTTTACACCATAGACTGTACCATATACTGTACCATATGTTACACCATAGACTGTACCATATACTGTACCATATGTTACACCATAGACTGTACCATATACGGTACCATAGTTACACCATAAGACTGTTACCAATAAATGTACCATATGTTACACCATAGACTGTACCATATACTTGTACCATAGTTATCACCATAGACTGTACCATATACTGTACCATATGTTACAACCATAGACTGTACCATATACTGTACCATATGTTACAAAAACCCCTAGACTGTACCATATACTGTACCATATGTTACAACCATAGACGTACCATATACCTACCATATGTTACACCATAGACTGTACCCATATAAATGTACCATATGTTACAACCAAGACTGTACCATATACTGTAAACCCTATGTTACACCATAGACTGTACCAATGTTACACCATAGACTGTACCATATACTGTACCATAGTTACACCATAGACTGTACCATATATTTTTACCATATGTTACACCAAACTGTTTCCAATACTGTACCATAGTTACACCATAGACTGTACCATATACTGTACCATATGTTACACCAAGACTGTACCATATACTGACCATATGTTACAAACCAAGACTGTACCATATACTGTAAACCCTATGTTACACCATAGACTGTACCATATACTGTACCATATGTTACACCATAGACTGTACCATATACTGTACCATATGTTACACCATAGACTTACCATATACTGACCATATGTTACAACCATAGACTGTACCATATACTGTACCATAGTTACACCATAGACTGTACCATATACTGTAAACCCTATGTTACACCCATAGACTGTACCATATACTGTAACCATATGTTACACCATAGACTGTACCAAATACCTACCAATTTTACACCATAACTGTACCATAAAACTGTACCATATGTTACACCATAGACTGTACCATATACTGTACCATATGTTACACCATAGACTGTACCATATGTTACACCATAGACTGTACCATATACTGTACCATATGTTACACCATAGACTGTACCATATACTGTACCATATGTTACACCATAGACTGTACCATATACTGTACCATATGTTACACCATAGACTGTACCAATACTGTACCAATAAAGTTTTCACCATAGACTGTACCATATACTTACCATAGTTTTCACCATAGACTGTACCATATACTGTACCATATGTTACAAACCCTAGACTGTACCATATACTGTACCATATGTTACACCATAGACTGTACCATATACTGTACCATATGTTACACCATAGACTGTACCATATACTGTACCATATGTTACACCATAGACTGTACCATATACTGTACCATATGTTACACCATAGACTGTACCATATACTGTACCATATGTTACACCATAGACTGTACCATATACTGTACCATATGTTACACCATAGACTGTACCATATACTGTACCATATGTTACAACCATAGACTGTACCATATACTGTACCAATGTTTTCACCATAGACTGTACCATATACTGTACCATATGTTACACCATAGACTGTACCAAATACTGTACCATAATGTACACCATAGACTGTACCATATACTGTACCATATGTTACACCATAGACTGTACCATATGTTACACCATAGACTGTACCATATACTGTACCATATGTTACACCATAGACTGTTACCATATACGTACCATATGTTACACCATAGACTGTACCATATACGTACCATATGTTACACCATAGACTGTACCATATACTGAAACCCTATGTTACACCATAGACTGTACCATATACTGTACCATATGTTACACCATAGACTGTACCATATACTGTACCATATGTTACACCATAGACTGTACCATATACTGTACCATATGTTACACCATAGACTGTACCAATACTGTACCTATGTTTACACCATAGACTGTACCCTATACTGTACCATATGTTACACCATAGACTGTAAACCCTATACTCTACCATATGTTACAACCATAGACTGTACCATATACTGTACCATATGTTACACCATAGACTGTACCATATACTGTACCATATGTTACACCATAGACTGTACCATATGTTACACCATAGACTGTACCATATACTGTACCATAAAGTTAAAACCATAGACTGTACCATATACTGTACCATATGTTACACCATAGACTGTACCATATACTGTACCATATGTTACACCATAGACTGTACCATATACTGTACCATATGTTAAAACCATAGACTGTACCATATACTGTACCATATTTAACACCATAGACGTACCATATACTGTACCATATGTTACACCATAGACTGTACCATAATACTGTACCATGTTTACAACCATAGACTGTACCAATAACTGTACCAATGTTACACCATAGACTGTACCATATACTGTACCATATGTTACACCAAGACTGTACCATATACTGTACATATGTTACAAACCCTAGACTGTACCATATACTGTACCAATGTTACAACCATAGACTGTACCATATACTGTACCATATGTTACACCATAGACTGTACCATAACTCTACCATATGTTACACCATAGACGTACCATATACTGTAACCATATGTTACACCATAGACGACCATATACGTACCATATGTTACACCATAGACGGGACCATATGTTACACCATAGACTGTACCATATACTGTACCATATGTTACACCATAGACTGTACCATATACGACCATATGTTACACCATAGACTGTAAACCCTATACTGTACCATATGTTACACCATAGACTGTACATATACTGTACCATATGTTACACCATAGACTGTACCATATACTGTACCAAAAGTTACACCATAACTGTACCATATACTGTACCATATGTTACACCATAGACTGTACCATATACTGTACCATATGTTTTCACCATAGACGTACCAAATCTTGTACAATGTTACACCATAGACTGTAACCATATCTGTACCATATTTACAACCATAGACTGTACCATATACGACCATAAAGTTACACCAAGACTGTACCATATACTGTACCATATGTTACACCATAGACTGTACCATATACGTACCATATGTTACACCATAGACTGTACCATAAAACTGTACCATATTTACACCATAGACTGTACCATATACTCTACCATATGTTTACACCATTTGACTGTACCATATACTGTAAAACCCTATTTACACCATAGACTGTAAACCCTATACTTTACAATAGTGTACAACCATAACTGTACCATATGTTACAACATAGACGTACCATATACTGTACCATATGTTACACCATAGACGGTACCATATAAATGTACCATATGTTTCACCATAGACGTACCATATACTGTACCATATGTTAAAAACCATAGACTGTACCATATACTGTACCATATTTACACCATAGACTGTACCATATACTCTACCATATGTTACACCATAGACTGTACCATATACTGTACCATATGTTACACCATAGACTGTACCATATACTGTACCATATGTTACACCATAGACTGTACCATATACTGTACCATATGTTACACCATAGACTGTACCATAACTGGTACCATATGTTACACCATAGACTGTACCATATACTGTACCATATACTGTACCATATGTTACACCATAGACTGTACCAATACTGTACCATATGTTACACCATAGACTGTACCATATTAGTACCATAAGTTTCACCCTAGACTGTACCAATATTTACACCATAGACCCGGGACCATATACTGTACCATATGTTACACCATAGACTGTACCAATACTGTACCCTATGTTACACCATAGACTTCCATTACGTACCATTGTTAAAAACCATAACTGTACCATATACTGTACCATATGTTACACCATAAAACTGTACCAATACTGTACCATATGTTACACCATAGACTGTACCATATACTGTAAACCCTATGTTACACCATAGACTGTTTTCCATATTTACCTGCTACCAAAATGTTTTACACCATAGACTGTACCATAACGTACCATATGTTACACCATAGACTGTACCATATACTGTACCAATTTACACCATAGAATGTGGGCCCTATACTGTACCATATGTTGCACCATAGACTGTACCATATACTGCACCATTGTATCATATGTTGTGCTATATTCTGTACCATATACTGCAATATATGCTGCATCCAGTCCTGTACCACAGCAGTCGTGCTGTTACTACTGCGTCTGCTACAGCTCCTGGTACCTGCTGAATACTCCTACGTCCTCCCTACCATGGGAAGCAGTCTGCTTTCAGACTAGTGATAGGCTCTTGAGTTAAAATGGTATAAATTTGCTTTTTAAACTGTATGATTATCACTGAAATCAGTCGAAAATAATTTTAACAATTATCATTTAACTCATTCTAAAATAATTTTAACAATTATCTTTTAACTCATTCTAAAATAATTTTAACAATTATCTTTTAACTCATTCTAAAATAATTTTAACAATTGTCATTTAAATGATCCTAAAATAATTATAATAGTTATCATTTAAATTAAAAAATAATTACAATAATTAGCAATTATATTCTATAATAATTATAATAAATATAATTTGGGAACCTACACTTCTTTACAAAATATATTTTGTTATATGTATGACACGATTAATCTACTGAACTTTCTCGTTTTTATTAACTTTCAAATAATTATACACTGCTGGATTATATTATTCACTATTGGGCTATATAATTCACTTATAGATTATATATAACTCACTACTTGAGAATGATAATTCACTGCTGGATTATACTTATTGCCCGCTGGTCATACACATTGGTGGTCATACACACAGCTGGTCATACACACTGCTCGTCATACACGTTGATAGTCATATACACTGCTGGTCATGCATCCTGCTGGTCATACACATTTCTGGCCATATACACTCCTTGTCATACACCCTGCTGGTCATACACACTGCTGATTATACACACTGCTGGTCATGCACACTACTGGTCATACACACTGTTGGTCATACACATTGCTGGTCATACACACTGCTGGTCATATACATTGCTGGTCATACACACTGCTGGTCATAGATATTGCTTTTCATACACACTGCTGGCTACTCACATTGCTGGTCATACACACTGCTGGTCAAAGATATTGCTTTTCATACACACTGCTGGCTACTCACATTGCTGGTCATACACAAAGATGGTCATGTACATTGCTGGTCATACAAACTGCTGGTCATGCACGGTGCCGATCATACACACTGCTGATCAAACTCACTACTGGTCATGTGCATTTCTGGTCATACACACTGCTGGTCATACACACTGTTGGTCATACACACTGCTGGTCATACACATTGCTGGTCATACACACTGCTGGTCATACACACTGCTGGTTATACACACTGCTAGTCATAAACACTCCAGGTCAAGTGCATTGCTGGTCATACACACTGCTGGTGATACACATTGCTGGTCAAACACACTGCTGGTCATACACACTGCTGGTCATACACACTGCTGGTGATACACATTGCTGGTCAAACACACTGCTGGTCATAAACACTCCTGGGCAAGTGCATTGCTGGTCATACACACTGCTGGTCATACACATTGCTGGTCAAACACATTGCTGGTCAAACACACTGCTTGGTCATACACATTGCTGGTCATACACATTGCTGGTCATATACACTGCTGGTCATACACACTGCTGGTTATACACACTGCTGGTCATAAACACTCCTGGTCAAGTGCATTCCTGGCCCATACACACTGCGGGTCTGCACGCTGCTGGCCCATCACACACTGTATACACAATGCTGGTCATACACATTGTTTCCCCGCACACTGCTGGTCATACACTTTCCTGGTCATACACACTACTGGTCTTTTACACTGCTGGTTATGCACACTGCTGGTCATAACACATTTGCTGGTCATACCACATTGCTGGTCATATACACTGCTGGTCTACACACTGCTGGTATACACCTGCGGGGCATAAAACACTCTTGGTCAAGGCATTCCTGGTCATACACATTGCTGGTCATGCACGCTGCGGTCATACACACAGCTTGCATACACAAGCGGTCATACACATGCTGGTCATACACACTGTGGTCATACACACTGCTGGTTATGCATACTGCTGGTCATACACACAGCTGGCCATACACACTGCTGGTCATACACACTGTTGGTCATACACACTGCTGGTTGTACACACTGCTGGTCATACACATTGCTTGTCATACACTGCTGGCCACTCACTGCTGGTCATGCACACTGCTGGTCACACACACTGCTCGTCATACACATTGCTGGTCTTACACACTGCTGGTCATACACACTGCAGGTCATGTACATTGCTGGTCATACACATTGCTGATCATACACACTGCTGGTCATACACACATCTGGTCATTTACATTACTAGCCATACACACTGCTGGTCATGTACATTGCTGGTTATGCAAACTGCTGGTCATGCACGCTGGTGGTCAAACACACTGCTGGGCATACACACTGCTGGTCAAGTGCATTCCTGGTCATACACACTGCTGATCATACAAACTGCTGGTCATTTTCATTGCTGGTCATACACACTGTGGTCATACACACTACTGGCCCAACACACAGCTGGTCATGTAAATTGCTGGTCATACACACTGCTGGTCATACACATTCCTGGTCTTATACACTGCTGGACATGCACCCTGCTGGTCATACACACTGCTGGTCATACACACTGCAGGTCATATACACTGCTGGTCATACACACTGCTGGTCATACACATTACTGGTCATACACATTGCTGGTCATACACACTGCTGGTTATACACACTGCTGATCATACAGTTTTTCATGTGCATTGCTGGTCATACACAATGCTGTCCACTCACACTGCTGGTCATACAAACTGCTGTTCATACGTACTGCTGGTCATACACACTGCTGGTCATACGCACCGCTGGTCATACACACTGCTGATCATGCACGCTGCAGGTCATACACACTGCTGGTCATATACATTGCTGGTCATACACACTGTTGGTCAAACACACTGCTGGTCATGCACGCTTCTTTTTATTCACTTGTTGTCATGTACATTGCTGGTCATACATATTGCTCGTTATACACGCTGCTGGTCACGTACATTGCTAGTTATACACTCTGCTGGCCATGTACGTTGCTGGTCATGCACACTGCTGGTCATACACACTGCTGGTCATGTACATTGCTGATCATACACACTTCTGGTCATACATACTGCTGGTCATGTACATTGCTGATCATACACACTTCTGGTCATACACCCTGCTGGTGTATATATGTATTACAACCCAGAAGTCCAAATGACCTGTTATCCTGGGTGTAAAGGGAGCAAAATAAACACAGAAGAAAACTTTTGACTTATATTATCCTTCACCAATTTAGAACAGAAGTATGTACACTATATACACTATGTACAGCATAGGTATTAGGGGCACTCCGGAAAAGCAAGGCAGGATAAAGCCACTAGAGAGCAACCATCTTCAACCAGCTCTAAAAATGGGAATGAAAAGGGCAGACAGGAGAGGGTACCCCATAACCTCTGAGATAGCCAAAACCATCTTCTCATTGGCTGGAATCTGGGTACTGGTTGAACGACGGGGCCCCATCGCAACCCTCAGTCACCTGGTTCACTGGTTGGGGAGATAGCCTGTAAATGAGGGGTGTACATGCGCCGAAAAAGGTTACTTACTCTGCATGCCACAATATATATATATATATATATATATATATATATAAATATATATATATATATATATATATAATATATATATATATATATATATATTATATATATATATATATATTAATATATATAAAATATATATATATATATTTTATATAATCCTAACAAAGATCACGTATATATATATAATATAAAAATATATATATATATATATATATAAATATATATATAATATATTATATATATAAACCCTACAAAGATCACGTACCCAGCAGAGCTGGGTTTTTGAAACATGATCCGAGGACTTTCGATGGTGTGGAAATTTTCATTCTACTCCCCGTTTGGTGTACAAGCCTCCACAAGTTTTTTTTTTTTTTTTTTTTTATTTTATTTAAAAAACTTTACAGTTTTTTAATATTTAAATAAAGATATAAAATGGTACAGTAGGATCCTCAATCCTACACAAATACACTAACAAGTTTTAAACAACACATTGTAACGGACATGAAAGAGATTACCCATATACATTCACCAAATTTTCCATATAACATACTACTATAATATAAACAATATAAACTATAACTATATAAACTATATAAAATATAAATTATATAAACCTTTCAGATTTGTATAGTTAACATACTGTGACTGACTTATGAAAAAGGGTTCACAACCTTCACAGTATATAATCGGACTAATAACCTACCTAAATTTACCCCTATACAATAAGAATTGTTTATTTTATTGAAAACTCAGGTACATAAAATAAATATGTCAACGAGATACCAGGCACTAACAGATTCTTATATAAATAAATAATAAGTCAAACCAGGAAAATAAACATAAATACAAATAAAACAATGTGACAAAAACAAGCACACAGAATTACACACATACACAAACAATCACGTATTATACAAGGGGAACTTCATCTGCATATTACTAGGCGAGGCTTCCGCCTGCCAACACACAACGTATCCAAGAACTTAAAATCTAAGAACCAGGTCCCTTAAAGTGCACAACAATACGTTAATTTGGGCGACTACCACGGGTTATCAGGGACTAAGAATAGGCATTACAGTTCAAAGGGGATCAGGATGAAGCCACCTTTACTACAATGAAAATATCTAATATAACAAAACGAAAATAACTGTGATATTTGACATCTAATAAAAACACAAATGCCAGCAGCTAAAGGAACTTATCCACGCAAGATGCAAAACATTGAAAATACTGCCTCCACATAAGTTCAAGCTCCATCACAGCTTACAGGAAAACGAAAGCTTGCATACATACATATTATTGAAAAAGCACACGGACACGGCATAAATATGAACGGAAATAAGAAAAACGTTTCAACTGTGCTGGAAGCACACCATATACAAAAAGATACACCAATGACTTGTAAATGAGGCATAAAAGACGAGAAACATTCCTAAAAATTGTATATACAAAGCACGTAAGATATTTCGTCATCACCATTACATAGGAGACGCACATAAAAAACTCTGAGAACACAAAACATTCACGCACTTGACAAACACAATTAGAAAAAGCAGACCACCCGTTAATTACCCACTGAACACTCGCAACTATCTCAAATCTCGTAACTCCAAGGCTTTATATTCAGGCGGGAAGTCTCTCTCCCATCTCCCCTCATATACCAACCTATTTCGACATTTTGTCCTATAAATCGTCCCTGCAAAACCACCAAATTCTACTGTTACTATCAACGTGCCTCATGGGCCCATGACACGAAAATATAATCGGCCACAACATACGACACCGAAACGCTGTACACCAAGCCCAACCCCCACCTACATCAAAACTCAACGCCCGGAGACCGACAAACCTCCCCCCCCCTACCAAACGCAAAACCCTACTTGAACCACTCTCGTACCAAAACCTAAAGTCTCACAGAAATACACAACATGAAAACCCGATTCCTCCATCCCACACACCGGACAACCCCAGTTTTCCTCCAAACGCCTATTTACAACACCACCCCAGACGGCAAGATTCCATGTAAAAATTTAAAAAACCACTTCCCGTACTTGAGCAGGCAGACGCAACTGTTGAACTCGCCTCCATATATCACCCCACGCATACATGGGATAAAATTCCTTCAACTCGCACCACGACTACCTCCCAAACCCGCCCTTTCTAAGGTTTCATAAATTTTCACAGCGCACGTCCCTCATGTTCAATAATACGCAAGCATCGCGTCGCACCAAATTAAATTCCTCCCTCTCCACCACCTGCGCAGGTCGTGATACAATTCGCTTAAACCCGCCTTGCATCCCACCCAGTCGGAGAAAACGACGCTTCACGTAACATGCCATGAACACGAGCCTCTAGAGGGAAAGAGACCCAACCCTCCCTGAGCAGTGGTGTCTCCACCACCGCTCTTGTGAGCCCAAACGCATCCAGAACCCACAAAAATCGATAAATTCTATGCAAAAGACGTTTGACGTCCCCCTGCAACAGAGGATACAGTGCAGCAAC
This sequence comes from Cherax quadricarinatus, assembly GCF_026875155.1. Taxonomy (NCBI): domain Eukaryota; kingdom Metazoa; phylum Arthropoda; class Malacostraca; order Decapoda; family Parastacidae; genus Cherax; species Cherax quadricarinatus. The sequence continues at coordinate 6,390,730 of NC_069456.1, forward strand.
GTGCCATACTTTGCATAAAGCAGGACATTAATGACCACCGCCCTCTGATGCAGGGTTAAATGTCGCGGCCGTAAACTATTTAAGCGCCCCAAGACACTATGTACAACCCTCCCCGAATTGCACGCCCTAAACTGATCGACCTCCTCATATAATGAAAACCACATATAGTGATACGATCAACCACAGTCCACCCCTCTGCATCCACCCCATCCCCCACCCACTCCCCCAACTCCATAATTTTCGATTTTTCTCTATTAACACACATCCCCGTAGCCTTGCCAAATATGTCAACAAGTCTCCCAACAAAACCCCAATTGCTCCCGTGAACGTAATAACACAGTAGTATCATCAACATAACCCACAAGGGTTTTGGGCGAACCACTTACTCGGGCCCAACGATGTCTCTATTGCCCTCCCACAAAAACCCCCCAGTAAAAAGGGTCCTGCATACATGCAAAAAAAACATTTGAGACATGGGGCATCCCTGACGAATGCCCCTGCTCATGGTACAAAAACACCTAACTTGCCATTAATTTGTACTTTAAAACCCGCTCCATTGTACAACGAACGGGCCCACATGATGACCTCATTTCCAAAACCCTGCCATCTCATAAATTCCACAGAACCTCTCTTTCCACACTATCAAAAGCGGGCTCGCCAGTCTAAAGCCAAAACACCACCCCCACCCCTCACCCCGCATTCCCAACAAACTCCCTGATATCCCATGACCATCATACATTGACCTACCTGGCAAACCCAAACTGACTCTTATTGGATACCTTATCAAACACTTTCTTAATTCTATTCATCAATATTTTCGCATATAGTTTATAGTCACTACACATCAACGATATGGGACGGTAGTCCTTAATCGCTAACGGCACATCACATTTCCTAACTAAGACCAACACCGCCGTAACGCTGAGACAGACCTAACACCCCCCCCTCCTTCATTCGCATTGAGTAAACGAACCATAAAAGTCCGTATTACCTCCCAATGTTTGATATAAATTCACAAGGGGTGCCATCAATGCCTGGAGCCCTTCCCCTTACTCATTTTCCCTTTTAGTGCCTCCCACACCTCTGCCTCAGATATAGGCCCACCCATGAGAAGCCCATCATAATCATTTAACTCGCATCGTAAAGCCTCTCCCCAAATCCTGTATCGCATGCTCACCTCACGTCTTTACTTTTCATCTGGATCTTACTCCAAGTATCGACATAAAAACTTTTCCCTTCAGTTGTTGTTAAGACCTGTCCCTCACTATAACCCGTCAACTTCAATCCTGCACCACTAAACTCACAATTTCAGTCGCTTTTCGCCTTTGTGTCGACTTTGTAAGACGCAAGCAGACGGCTTGTCACCTCACACAAAGCCTCCTCCCACCCCACTCGAAATGCGCGCCCCATCGAAAACCTTATTTTCATTACTGGATTTGTTCTTTAATAGCACGATCTCATCCACTGGGTAAACCCCAGATGCCTCCCTGTGCATAACATTGTCGTAGATGACCCTCCAGGTACCTCTGAAAACCATACTCCATGCGAGTGGGCCCCTTTACACCGATTCACATAAAAATCCTTAATTCGAGGCTTCACAACTCCCCCCACTGTCGTACTAAATCCCATCCCCCCCAGGAGTCTACTCCCATAGACGCCCAGAAGTCCTCGAATAGTTCCCTATCATCCGCACTTTGTAGCATCCGCGTATTCAGTTTTCCAGTATCCCTTAAAACGATGCGGGAGACCTCCCCAGCGAGCTCCCAAAAAACTCCCCGGTGGTCGGGGAAAAAGACGTTCAATACACGCACATTGATTACGACCCACCCGCCGAGACACATACACCCTATCAAACATGCTGCATAGCTCCTACCACAAAAGTATGCTCAATCCCAAAGTCACGTCCTCCGCGTACAAAACTACCAACCCCAAACCAACAACAAGTCCCCCCAAAACAAGCGAACAGAACCCCCCCCCCTCGGTTCAACACTTTACGGCGCACTACACAGTTCCAGTCAAACCCCCTACCACTGTAATTTCTGGCAGGGACCTCAAATAATATACCAAGACATCTCTAACAAAAGTATTTTTAATGTTACATCATGTTCAAACCGGCCAATCCCCCAAAACCAATCTTCCTACCCACAATCCCCACGACAAACGCACCACGCCCCTCCCCCCCTTCCTCCAAGTCTCAGACAAAAGGCTGGTCCTTTTTCAACACAGCCACTCCACCTTCAGACGTCTGGAATGAGTCACATAAATGTCATAACCATCCATCTCAAACAAACTTCCTACTTTATGGTTTGTTCTTGCAAAAAACACACATCCACAGCAAAACGATTCAAACCCCAGCACCTGCCACACTTTCTGACAGATTCAAACCCATAACATTAAAAAGTTTTACACCTACTGTGTTAAAGGTGGCTTTTTCCTCTAGGGCTAACCCCTCCTTTTCTCTTTGCGCGGAAGACCCAAGGCACTTCCGCACCTTGGCAATCCCCGTGAATTTACCTTCTGTCCTGGACTCGCGCGACCTCCCGCACCCTGATTTCGACCAGGGCTTCTCCCGAACGTCCAGGGGTCAGACATCATCGATCAGTGGACCGCCACGCTCCTAAAACAGCACTTCCGCACAGTACTTGGGGGATTCCCTGTGAATTTCTCCTCCCAACAGTGGAAACTCGAACCTCCCCAAACTCTCACTTTAGCTACTGATCAGCATCTCTGCACATAATTTCCCCTCATAGAACACAACAAGAATCGATCTGGACGCAATGGTCCTAACGCAGATACAAGTCGGCTTCCATCTCACCTCCTCCTGCTATAGGGGTTTCATGTTCCATGTTTCCACCTCGTCAAGGGAGGCGTCCCAGGTGAGTCACACAAGAGACTCTAGTCATGGCCCTATCAACTCAGCATCCATGATGCATAAACGCGCGATTCTCACAACCCCCTCCAGAAGCCTGACGGGACCTCACCGTCAGGTCGACGACCACGCCCCGATGGCGGCTGCCGCTGGACCACTGAGCCGCTATTGATCCAGGCGCCGCAGAGCGGAGTTCTTCTCTGTCCAGGTACGTAAGTACACCTGGGTGAAACTCCTCCTTGAATGTACAAGGAATCGGCTGACCAGGACAAATTTCAACGTAAAGACCCTCCTGAAGGCCATTATATGGCCGGGCAACCACCTACCCATGGTGACCAGGGTTTCCCCTAACGTTTAAAACGTCCCTTTACAACTTCATTGGCCTCAAAAGGACGTTTCGCACACGTACCCCACGTAAAAGTATCGTGAAAACGCATGCACTGGGCAGAAATGGGGGGGTGACTTCTTACTTAATCCGGTACTGGGTCACAATTCCGTACATCTGAGTGTCACAAAACTTCCGAAGTCGTGTAGTTCCATTCAAGGCGACGCCACCAAGGATTCACGTTGAATACCATTAAGTATCACGATGATAGCTGGCAGTAAAAAACATTTTCCCATTCGCCGGTGGAAGATCCCTCTTTAGTTGAATACAAACAGTATAACGCGGGCGGCGAAACGCAGTGCCATTTGTTGATGGTGAAACACTCCCCCACCAGGTTCGGGACTGAGGAGCAACAGCTACAACTCGCTCAGCACAACGTCTGAGCAGAGAATGTCTCCACAAGTGTAATATGTACTGTAACACGAATGAGTGGTATTTAAATCAATAACAAAAACAGTGAAGCCCAAGGGTCGACCTTGTTGTTTGGCCCTCTCATGGGAGCAAAAATCACAAAGAGCTAAAACCCCCAGGACCACCTATGCTATAGAGATCATCAACCAGCAGACTAGGTGGTTTAACATGATCAGGCAACGATGTGTATGTGCCTCAGGCAATTTATTACTCCCAGTTTGGTGTATAGCCTCCACAAGCTTACATACGATTGTAATACGAAAGTAGTATTTAATCATAAAAACACTGCGACAGCCAAGGCTCTAACCCAATTTGTTTTCCTTTCCCTTTTGGGAGGGGAAAAAAAAGACCTGAACCCCGGACCACTCTTTACAAAAAAAATCTCCCCCCAAAAAGA
>NC_069456.1:6395291-6421448 GCF_026875155.1 Cherax quadricarinatus
GCTTTACTTGTTAAACGTGTAGAGTTTACTTGTGCAACGTGTAATGTTTACTTGTTAAAGGGGCAGATGTTTACTTTTTAAAAAAACTGCAGGTTTACTTGTTAAATGTGCAGATGTTTATTTGTTAAATTGCAGATGTTTTTATTTGTTAAACGTGCAGTTTTTTACTTGTTAACGTGCAGATGTTACTTGTTAAACGTGTAGATGTTTACTTGTTAAACGTGCAGATGTTTACTTGTTAAACGTGCAGATGTTTACTTGTTAAATGTGCAGATGTTTACTTGTTAAACGTGCAGATGTTTACTTGTTCAACGTGCAGATGTTTACTTGTTAAACGTGCAGATGTTTACTTGTGCAACGTGTAGATGTTTACTTGTTAAACGTGCAGATGTTTACTTGTTAAACGTGTAGATGTTTACATGTTCAACGTGCAGATGTATGTCTTACTTGTTCAACGTGCAGATGTTTACTTGTTCAACGTGCAGATGTTTTACTTTGTTTCAACGTGCAGATGTTTACTTGTTCAACGTGCAGATGTTTACTTGTTCAACGTGCAGATGTTTACTTGTTCAACGTGCAGATGTTTACTTGTTCAACGTGCAGATGTTTACTTGTTGTAAGGTGTAATGCTTTTGTGGCATGCAAAGAGTACGTAACCTTTATTCGGCGCATGTACACACCCTCATTTACAGGCTATCTCCCCCAACCAGCGAACCAGGTTGCTAAGAGTTGATGATGGGGCCCCGTCGTTCAACTAGTGACCAGGTTCTAGCCAATAAGAAGATGGTTTTGGCAATCGCAGAGGTTATGTGGGTACCGCTCTCCTGTCTGCCCTTGTCATTCCCATCTAGAGCTGGTTGAAGCACGGTCTGCTATCTTGTGGCTTCTATTTCTGCCTTGCTTACCGTGGAGTACACTATACTTATCACTGTACATAGTGTACATATTGCTGTTCTAAATTGGTGAAGGATAATATAAGTCTAAACTTTTTCTGCTGTGTTTATTTTGCTCCCATTACACCCAGGATAACAGGCCATTTGGAATCCTGGGTTGTAATAGCTTTGAATAAATTTTATTGCTGACTGTTCTTGTAAATTAAAATAAAGGCTTAATAAAAAGTTGGATTTGTAGGTGACGTTTATTATTATTATTATTATTATTATTATTATTATTATTATTTATTATTATTTATTATTATTTATTATTATTATTATTATTATATTATTTATTATTATTATTTACAATAGTAAAAGCGAGAATGTAAGCTTAGCAGCAATAGCAACAACAGAAGCAGTAGCAATAGCAACAACAGAAGCAATAGCAATAGCAGCTGTATAGCCCTTGTGGCTTAGCGCTTCTTTTTGATTATAATAATAATAGCAATAGCAACAACAGAAGCAGTAGCAATAGCAACAACAGCAGCAGTAGCAATAGCAACAGCAGTAGCAATAGCAACAACAGCAGCAGCAATAGCAACAACAGCAGTAGCAATAGCAACAACAGAAGCAGTAGCAATAGCAACAACAGAAGCAGTAGCAATAGCAACAACAGAAGCAGCAATAGCAACAACAGAAGCAGCAATAGCAACAACAGAAGCAGGAATAGCAACAACAGAAGCAGGAATAGCAACAACAGAAGCAGGAATAGCAACAACAGAAGCAGGAATGGCAACAACAGAAGCAGCAATAGCAACAACAGAAGCAGCAATAGCAACAACAGAAGCAGCAATAGCAACAACAGAAGCAGCAGCAACAACAGAAGCAGCAGCAACAACAGAAGCAGCAGCAACAACAGAAGCAGCAGCAACAACAGAAGCAATAGCAACAACAACAGCAGTACAACAGCACTAGCACAACACAAGCAGTAGCAATAGCAGCATTAGCAGCAGAAACATAAGCAATAATAAGCAACAGGAGCAGCAGGAAAAAGTGCAGGAAGAATAGGCCTCTGACACCAGCAGCAGCAGAAACAGAGGGAAGCAGAAAAAACAGAAACTAAGCCGCAAAGCAGCAGCAACAAGCAGCAGTAGCAACTTCACTAACGAGAGCAGAAAGAAAAGGCAGGAATACCCAACAATAGCAACAGCAGTAGTAGCAACGTAAAAATAAGAACACAGGAGGGGCAACGGAAAGGAATAGCAGATGTAGTATCGCAGAATAGCAACAGTAGCAAAGGGCAGAATAGCAACAGAAAACGGCAGGAATAGCAGCAGAAATAACGGCAGGAAATTTAAAACAGTACAACGGCAGGAACAGCAACAGCAAGAATGCAACAGCAGGAGTAGCAAGGCAGAAGAAACCACAGGAAAACCCAGTAGCACCAGCAGCAACAACAGTAATAGCAAATAGCAACGGCAGGCAGCAGCGCAGCAACGGAAGCAATAGCAAGCAACCCAGCAGAAACAGCAGTAGAAGCAGCAGGAGCAACAGAAGCAAAAACACAACAGTACAGCAGAAGTAGGGAATACCACAACAAAAGTTACAGTAGTAAGGCAAGCAAACAGGAGTAGCAGCAGCAAGCAACAGACAGCACCCGCAGCACTGCAGAAACCCACAGCAACAATCAAGAAAAAGCAGAGCAACGTAACAATGGATAGCAGCAGCAGCATGTTTATAGCAGAAACCATAAAATTAGCAGAAACCCAGCAGGCAGCAACGGCAACAGCAGCAGCAGCAAGAAACAAAAACAGGCAGCAACGGCAACAGCAGCAGTAGCAGCAACAACAGCAGCAGCAACGGCAACAGCAGCCAGCATAAGCGACAGCAGCAGCAACAACAGCAGGCAGCAAGCAGCAGTACAACAGCAAGTAGCAGCAACAGCATAAGCAGGCAAGTGGAAGCAGGTAATGGAGCGTGGCCTGACTGCGCCAGCCGGTTTAATCACAGTAGAATCACGGCCTGGCTTGCCCCTTTTCCCTCACCCTGCCCTCCCCTCACCCCTGCCCTGCCCCGTGCCCCCTCGTAATGGCACTAAAGGGCGTGAACGGGCTAGTAGCCATTCCAAGCGTGACCACCGCCAATTACAGGTAATTACCACTCATTACCGTCAAGTGAGGGAGACCCTGAGGCTGTTCCAAAACTCCCGGTCTAGAACCAGATGTTTACCTCAGAAGGAGGGGTGAGGGGAGAAGAAGGGAGAGGGGAGCAATGAGGGTAGGGTGAAAGGAGGGAGGAGAAGGAAACCGCCCAGTTTTGACGGTTGAAACACCTATCGCTCAATTATACGATTTTTGAACGACTGTGTTGAGCGTGTTGGGGTGGTGTGATATGGGGGTGACGTAGGGGTGAGAGTGATATTGGGGAAGGTCTGCTAGTAACAGATGCTATAAGATGGTTGTCGTGTGATGTGTGGCTGTATGGAAAGCTGTGTAGTAGGTCGATAAGGAATAATGACGATGTAGGGTAGTAATGGGTTTGTGTTTGGTGGTTGGGGGAAAGGTAGAAGAATACAGTACACCAATAGTAATAGTACACAGTATAGATTACAGCAGTAAGTTGTAGCAGCAGCATAGTAGCACATATAGCAGCAACACAACAACACGGCAACAATGGCAGTAGCAATAGCAACAGCAGCAGCAGCATACGGCAGTAACAGAAGCAGCAGTAGTAGTGTAGCAGCAGTAACAACAGCAGTAGCAGCAATAATAGGGGTTGTAGTAATTGTAGAAGAGTTAGTTACGTCAACAGTAGTGGTAGTAGCGGCGGTTACGTTACCTGGGGTGGTGGCAAAGGTGGTGGTGGCGGCAAAAAGGTGTGGTGGTGGTGGTGGTGGTGGTCGGGATGGTGGTGGTGGTCGGGATGGTGGTGGTGGTCGGGGGTGGGGTCGGCTGCTGTGGACCGGAGATTAGTATTAAACAACTCTAGAATCACTGCTAATCAATTGATAAACAAATTGACATGACAGGAGGTGTATTAAGCGGGCGGTGCTTTTAGCATGTTGGAGGCAGTAAGGAAATACTCACATAACCTTTTATTATTTCACGATTATATGTAGAGATTTTCCGTACGCTATCATAGTGCTGCTGCTGCCTTCAACCGATACGGGTTCAGTTCTCTTAGTCTTGTAAAACTGTATACACAAGGCAGTAGGAGATGAGGTGCTGATCATGTGTCTAATTCCTTACATAATGCTTCTCAGATACAGTAACACCAGGAAATTTGGGGTACAGAGGCTGTCTTTTTACGACCTATTTGCTAAAAATCTCTGGTCCTGTTTTTGTTTATGACCTACGTTCCAATAATAGATCCCTTTCCACTTGTGACGTGACATCAACTGCTGCACCTCATCAGACTCCATTGTATGAGAGTCAATCTTCCTTCCTGTACTTTAGATTCTCAAGAATAAGGTACTGAATATTAGCTTCCAGGCTAAGGACTGATTACCTCATCTACAGTCTTCTGTGCATAGTTCACAATTCTGAGGGACTGATTGCCTCATCTACTGTCTTCGAAAATCGCTGTATTGGAAACAATAAAACCACCACTTGCTGGCGAAACTGGGGAACCGTTATTGAGGCCTACTGCAGGTCTATCTCAAATCCTCACCTAACTGAAAAAAATTCTTCAGCCTGTTCTTAAGGTTCCCAAAGTCAGAGTTTTAATAATCTTGAAGAATTGAGACACTTATGCAACACATGGGAATCTTTATTGAAGAAACGTTTCGCCACACAGTGGTTCATCAGTCTAAAACAATGTAGAAATGGGTAAGGAGAGGAAAGTTTGAGGTAATCAGTCCCTCAACCTGGAATCGATGTGTTCAGTCCATCATCTTGTAAGAAGTGGCAGCATAGGGCCAGAGAGGTGGCTTATATACTGCATCAGACGAGTTGAAGCAGCAGGAGGCGGGATCACAGTGGGACCTCCCAAACTAGTGTAAGTAGGTCGTCGTCCAAAGGTTGGGCAAGGGGTTGAAGTCTTTGTACCAAGATCCCATGAGTTGCAGTGTCTGACAGATGTGATGAATGGTTTTAAAAACCGACAAGTTGAAGAATTGAGACACTTATGCAACACATGGGAATCTTTATTGTATTGGACTGATGACGCCACTGTGTGGCGAAACGTTTCTTCAATAAAGATTCCCGTGTGTTGCAAAAGTGTCTCAATTCTTCAACTTGTCGGTTTTCAAAACCATTCATCACTTTGATAATCTTACTAACTCATGCTGTACTGTGTTGTACCATATACTGTACCATATAATGTACCATATATTGTACCATATACTGTACCATATACTGTACCATATGCTGTACCATATATTGTACCATATTCTGTACTATATACTGTAACATATGCTGTACCAAATGCTGTACCATATACTGTACCATGTACTGTACCATATGCTGTACCATATATTGTACCATATTCTGTATTATATACTATAACATATGCGTACCAAATGCTGAAACCATATACTGTACCAGTACTGCACCAAAATGCTGTACCATATATTGTACCATGTACTGTAACCATTTCTGTACCATATATTGTACCATATTCTGTATTATATACTATAACATATGCTGTACCAAATGCTGTACCATATACTGTACCATGTACTGTACCATATGCTGTACCATATATTGTACCATATTCTGTATTATATACTATAACATATGCTGTACCATATGCTGTACCATATACTGTACCATGTACTGTACCAGTATATGGTACAGTCATTCACTGTCATGCCAGAGGTGCGCTTACACTACAGTTATAAAACTGCAACATTAACACCCCTCCTTCAAAGTGTAGACACTGTACTTCCCATCTCCAGGACTCAAGTCCGGCCTGCCGGTTTCCCTGAATCCCTTCATAAATGTTACCTTGCTCACACTCCAACAGCACGTCAAGTCCTAAAAACCATTTGTCTAAATTCGCTCCTATCTAACACGCTCACACATGCTTTCTGGAAGTCCAAGCTCCTCGCACACAAAACCACCTCTACCCACTTCCTCCAACCTTTCCTAGGCCGACCCCTACCCCGCCTTCCTTCCACAGATTTATACACTATTGAAGTCATTCTATTTTGTTCCAGCTTCTCTACATGCACGAACCACCTTAACAACCCCTCCTCAACCCTCTGGATAATGTTTTTAGTAACCCACACACCTCCTCCATAAAATGTATCATATTCTGTACCATATACTGTACAATATTCTGTATCACATTCTGTACCCTAAACTGTACCATATACTGTACCATATGTTACACCATAGACTGTACCATATACTGTACCATATGTTACACCATAGACTGTACCATATATGTACCATATGTTAAAAAACCATAGACTGTACCATAACTGTACCATATGTTACACCATAGACTGTACCATATAAAGTACCATATGTTACACCATAGACTGTACCATATACTGTACCATATGTTACACCATAGACTGTACCATATACTGTACCATATGTTACACCATAGACTGTACCATATACTGTACCATATGTTACACCATAGACAGTACCATATACTGTACCATATGTTACACCATAGACTGTACCATATACTGTACCATATGTTACACCATAGACTGTACCATATACTGTACCATATGTTGAACCATAGACTGTACCATATACTGCACCATTGTATCATATGTTGTGCTATATTCTGTACCATATACTGCAATATATGCTGCATCCAGTCCTGTACCACAGCAGTCGTGTTGTTACTACTGCGTCTGCTACAGCTCCTGGTACCTGCTGAATACTCCTACGTCCTCCCTACCATGGGAAGCAGTCTGCTTTCAGACTAGTGATAGGCTCTTGAGTTAAAATGGTATAAATTTGCTTTTTAAACTGTTTGATTATCACTGAAATCAGTCGAAAATAATTTTAACAATTATCATTTAACTCATTATAAAATAATTTTAACAATTGTCATTTAAACCATTCTAAAATAATTTTAACAATTATCTTTTAACTCATTATAAAATAATTTTAACAATTGTCATTTAAATGATCCTAAAATAATTATAATAGTTATCATTTAAATAATTAAAAAAAAATACATTAGCAATTATATTCTATAATAATTATAATAAATATAATTTGGGAACCTACACTTCTTCACAAAATATATTTTGTTATATGTATGAAAACGATTAATCCACTGAACTTTCTCGTTTTTATTAACTTTCAAATAATTATACACTGCTGGATTATATTATTCACTATTGGGTTATATAATTCACTTATAGATTATATATAACTCACTACTTGAGAATGATAATTCACTGCTGGATTATACTTATTGCCCGCTGGTCATACACATTGGTGGTCATACACACAGCTGGTCATACACACTGCTCGTCATACACATTGATAGTCATATACACTGCTGGTCATGCATCCTGCTGGTCATACACATTTCTGGCCATATACACTCCTTGTCATACACCCTGCTGGTCATACACACTGCTGGTTATACACACTGCTGGTCATGCACATTATTGGTCATACACACTGTTGGTCATACACATTGCTGGTCATACACAAAGATGGTCATGTACATTGCTGGTCATTCAAACTGCTGGTCATGCACAGTGTCGATCATACACACTGCTGATCAAACTCACTGCTGGTCATGTGCATTTCTGGTCATACACACTGCTGGTCATACACACTGTTGGTCATACACACTGCTGGTCATACACATTGCTGGTCATACACACTGCTCGTCATACACACTGCTGGTTATACACACTGCTAGTCATAAACACTCCAGGTCAAGTGCATTGCTGGTCATACACACTGCTGGTGATACACATTGCTGGTCAAACACACTGCTGGTCATACACACTGCTGGTCATACACACTGCTGGTGATACACATTGCTGGTCATACACACTGCTGGTTATGCACAGTGCTGGTCAAGTGCATTGCTGGTCATACACATTGCTGGTCAAACACATTGCTGGTCATACACACTGCTGGTCATACACATTGCTGGTCATACACATTGCTGGTCATATACACTGCTGGTCATACACACTGCTGGTTATACACACTGCTGGTCATAAACACTCCTGGTCAAGTGCATTCCTGGTCATACACACTGCTGGTCATGCACGCTGCTGGTCATACACACAGCTGTCATACACAATGCTGGACATACACATTGTTGGTCACACACACTGCTGGTCATACACATTGCTGGTCATACACACTACTGGTCTTACACTGCTGGTTATGCACACTGCTGGTCATTCATATTGCTGGTCATGCACACTGCTGGTCGTACACACTGCTGGTTATACACACTGCTGGTCATAAACACTCTTGGTCAAGTGCATTCCTGGTCATACACACTGCTGGTCATGCACGCTGCTGGTCATACACACAGCTGTCATACACAATGCTGGTCATACACATTGCTGGTCATACACACTGCTGGTCATACACACTGCTGGTTATGCACATTGCTGGTCATACACACAGCTGGTCATACACACTGTTGGTCATACACACTGCTGGTTATACACACTGCTGGTCATACACATTGCTTGTCATACACACTGCTGGCCACTCACTGCTGGTCATGCACACTGCTGGTCACACACACTGCTAGTCATACACGTTGCTGGTCTTACACACTGCTGGTCATACACACTGCAGGTCATGTACATTGCTGGTCATACACACTGCTGATCATACACACTGCTGGTCATACACACATCTGGTCATGTACATTACTAGCCATACACACTGCTGGTCATGTACATTGCTGGTTATGCAAACTGCTGGTCATGTACGCTGGTGGTCAAACACACTGCTGGGCATACACACTGCTGGTCAAGTACATTGCTGGTCATACACACTGCTGATCATACAAACTGCTGGTCATGTGCATTGCTGGTCATACACACTGTTGGTCATACACACTACTGGTCACACACACAGCTGGTCATGTAAATTGCTGGTCATACACACTGCTGGTCATACACATTCCTGGCCTTATACACTGCTGGACATGCACCCTGCTGGTCATACACACTGCTGGTCATACACACTGCAGGTCATATACACTGCTGGTCATACACATTACTGGTCATACACATTGCTGGTCATACACACTGCTGGTTATACACACAGCTGATCATACAGTTTTCCATGTGCATTGCTGGTCATACACAATGCTGTCCACTCACACTGCTGGTCATACACACTGCTGTTCATACGTACTGCTGGTCATACACATTGCTGGTCATACACACTGCTGGTCATACACCCTGCTAGTCATGCAAGATGCTGGTCATACACACTGCTGGTCATACGCACCGCTGGTCATACACACTGCTGATCATGCACGCTGCAGGTCATACACACTGCTGGTCATATACATTGCTGGTCATACACACTGTTGGTCAAACACACTGCTGGTCATGCACGCTTCTTTTCATTCACTTGTTGTCATGTACATTGCTGGTCATACATATTGCTCGTTATACACGCTGCTGGTCACGTACATTGCTAGTTATATACTCTGCTGGCCATGTACGTTGCTGGTCATGCACATTGCTGATCATACACACTTCTGGTCATACATACTGCTGGTCATGTACATTGCTGGTCATACACACTGCTGGTCATACACAATGCTGGTGTATATTTATATTACAACCCAGGAGTCCAAATGGCCTGTTATCCTGGGTGTAAAGGGAGCAAAATAAACACAGCAGAAAACTTTTAACTTATATTATCCTTCACCAATTTAGAACAGAAGTATGTACACTATATACACTATGTACAGCACTAGGTATTAGTGCACTCCACGGTAAGCAAGGCAGAATAGAAGCCACTAGAGAGCAGACCATGCTTCAACCAGCTCTAGAATGGGAATGACAAGGGCAGACCGGAGAGTGGTACCCACATAACCTCTTTGATAGCCAAAACCATCTTCTCATTGGCTGGAATCTGGGTGCTGGTTGAACGACGGGGCCCCATCGTCAACCCTCAGTCACCTGGTTCGCTGGTTGGGGGAGATAGCCTGTAAATGAGGGTGTGTACATGCGCCGGATAAAGGTTACTTACTCTTTGCATGCCACAAATATATATATATATATATATATAATATATATATATATATATATAATATATATATATATATATATAATCCTACAAAGATCACGTACCCAGCAGAGCTAGGTGTTGTACAGTGATCCGAGGACATACGATGGTGTGGTAATTTCATTCTACTCCCCGTTTGGTGTACTAGCCTCCACAAGTAGTACATATCGTACTGTAACTACGAATGAGTGGTATTTAATCAGTAACAACACAGTGACTAGCCGAAGGCTCGAACCTATGTTGTTTTGGCCCTCCTCATGGTGAGCAAAAATCACACGATGCTCTAACCCACAGGACCACCCTATGCTATAGAGATCATGCACCCAGCAGAGCTAGGTGTTCTAACATGATCCGAGGACATACGATGGTGTATGTGCCTCAGAGTTAATTTCATTCTACTCCCAGTTTGGTGTACTAGCCTCCACAAGCAGTACATATCGTATTGTTACTACGAATGAGTAGTATTTAATCAATAAAAACACTGCGACTAGCCAAGGGCTCTAACCCATGTTGTTTTGTCCTTCCTTATGGTGAGAGAAAATCACATGATGCTCTGACCCACAGGACCACTTAATTCTACAAAGATCATGCATCCAGAAGAGCTAGGTGCTCTACCGTGACCCGAGAACAAACGATCAGGATTGGGTGGTCCTGTGAGTTAGAGCATCATGTGATTATGCTTCACCATGAGGCGGGCCAAAACAACATGGGTTCGAGCCCTTGGCTAGTCGCAGTGCTGTTATTGATTAAAAACCACTCGTTCATTGTTACTATACGATATATACTGTTTGTGGAGACTAGTACACGAAACGGTGAGTAGAATGAAATTAGCTCTATTGCACGCACACCATTGTGTCCTCAGATCATGGTGCAACATCTAGATCTGCTGGATGCATGATCTTTGTATGATTGGGTGCTACAGTGGGTTAGGGCATCGTGTGATTTTCGCTCACCATGAGGCGGGCCAAAACAACATGGGTTGCAGCCCTCGGCTAGTCACAGTGTTGTTATTGATTAAATACCACTCGTTCGTGGTTATAATATGACGTATACTGCTTGTGGAGGCTAGTATACCAAACTGGGAGGAGAATGAAATTAGTTCTGAGGCACCCACACCATCATAGATATATGTACTATATATATACATTATATATATATATATATATATATATATATATATATATATATATATATATATATATATATATATATATATATATACATATATATATATATATAATATATATAATATATATATATATATATATATATATATATATATAAATATATATATATATATAATATATATATATATATATATATATATATATATATAATATATATATATATATATATATATAATATATAATATATATATAATGTGTGTGTGTGTGTGTGAGTGTGTGTACTCACCTATTTGTGGTTGCAGGGGTCGAGTCACAGCTCCTGGCCCCGCCTCTTCGCTGATTGCTACTAGGTCCTCTCTCTCCCTGCCCCATGAGCTCTATCATACCTCACCTTAAAACTATGTATGGTTCCCGCCTCCACTACGTCACTTTCTAGGCTATTCCACGGCCTGACTACTCTATGAACTGAAGAAATACTTCCTAACATTCCTTTGATTCATCTGAGTCTTCAACTTCCAATTGTGACCTCTGTGTCTGTGTCCCTTCTCTGGAACATCCCGTCTTTGTCCACCTTGTCTATTCCGCGCAGTATATTTATATGTCGTTATCATGTCTCCCCTGACCCTCCTGTCCTCCAGTGTCGTCAGGCCGATTCCCTCAACCTTTCTTCGTAGGACAATCCCCGTAGCTCTGGACTAGTCTTGTTGCAAACCTTTGCACTTTCTCTAAATTTCTTGACGTGCTTGACTAGGTGTGGATTCCAAACTGGTGCTGCATACTACAGTATGGGCTAACGTAAATGGTATACAGAGTCTTAAACGAATCCTTACTGAGTATCGGAACGCTATCCGTAGGTTTGCCAGGCGCCCGTATGCTGCAGCAGTTTATCTGATTGACGTGCGCCTCAGGAGATATGCTCGGTGTTATACTCACCCCCAGATCTTTTTCCTTGAGTGAGGTTTGCAGTCTTTGGCCATCTTAACTATATTGTGTCTGCGGTCTTCTTTGCCCTTCCCCAATCTTCATGACTTGCATTTGGCAGGGTTAAATTCAAGGAGCCAGTTGCTGGACCAGGCTTGTAGCCTGTCCAGGTCTCTTTGTAGTCCTGCCTGATCCTCATCCGATTTGATTCTTCTCATTAACTTCACATCATCTGCAAACAAGGACACTTCTGAGTCTATCCCTTCCGTTATGTCGTTCACATATACCAAGAATAGCACAGGTCCTAGACTGACCCCTGTGGAAACCCGCTTGTCACAGGCGCCCACTCTGACACCTCGTCAGATATTCTCTGATCCATTGCAGTGCCTTTCCTGTTATGCGTGCCTGATCCTCTAGCTTTTGCAGCAACCTCTTCTGAGGAACTGTGTCGAAGGCCTTCTTGCAGTCCAAAAATATGCAGTCGATCCACCCCTCTCTCTCTTGTCTTACTTCTGTCACCTTGTCATAAAACTATTAGGTTTTGTGACACAGGATTTTCCTTCCCTGAAACCGTGCTGGTTGTCAATTATACACTTGTTTCTTTCCAGGTGCCCCACCACTCTCCTCCTGATGATCTTTCCATGACCTTGCATACTATACACGTTAGTGATACTGGTCTGTAGTTTAGTGCCTCATGTCCTCTCTCCCTTTTTAAAAATTGGGACAACATTTGCCATTTTCCATACCTCAGGGAGTTGCCCAGTTTCAAATGATGTGTTGAAGATCTTTGTTAATGGCTCACACAATATCTCTGCTCCCTCTTTAAGGACCCATGGAGAGATGTTGTCTGGTTCCACTGCTTTGAGGTGTCAAGTTCGCATAGCAGCTTCTTCACCTCCTCCTTGGTTATATGTACCTCATCCAGCACTTGCTGGTGTGCCCCCCTGTTCTGATTTCCTGGAGTCCTACTGGTTTCCACTGTAAATACCTCTTTAAATCTTGTGTTGAGCTCCTGACATACCTCTTGGTCGTTTCTTGTGAATTCCCCATCACCCTTCCTCAGTCTGATTACCTGGTCCTTGACTGTTGTTTTTTCCCTCTATAAGCTGTACAACAGCTTCGGGTCAGTCTTTGCTTTTGATGCTATGTCATTTTCATATTGTCTCTGAGCCTCCCTTCTTATCTGTGCATACTCGTTTCTGGCTCTTCGCTGATTTCTTTATTTTCCTGAGTTCTCTGTCTTCTGTACCTTTTCCATTCTCTAGTACACCTAGTTTTTGCCTCCCTACACCTTTGGGTGAACCAAGGACTCGTTCTGTTCTTCCCATTATTTCTGTTTCCCTTGGGAACAAACCTCTCCTCTGCCTCCTTGCATTTTGTTGCCACATAGTCCATCATTTCTTGTACTGGTTTCCTGTCAGTTCCCTCTCCCACTGAATGTCTTGAAGGAAGTTCCTCATGCCTGAGTAGTTCCCCCTTTTGTAGTTTGGTTTTTCCCAGCCTATTCCTGCTACTCTCTCCACTTGGAGCTCAACTATGTAGTCGAAGCGCAGAACCACATGATCACTAGCGCCCAGGGGCCTTTCATACATGATACCATCGATGTCCGAACTACTCAAGGTGAATACAAGGTCCAGCCTTGCTGGTTCATCCTCTCCTCTCTCTCTGGTAGTGTCTCTAACATGTTGATGCATGAGGTTTTCCAGTACCACATCCATCATCTTGGCTCTCCATGTTTCGGGACCCCCATGGGGCTCCAGGTTTTCCAAGTCAATCTCCTTAACTAGTAATTTTGCTCCCCCCATGTGTGCTCTCCTGGCCACCTCGGCTAGATCATTGCTCTGTTGCTCTCATCGTATTCTTCTCTTGGCCTCCTGCAGTTCTGTGGTGGGTTGTACATTACTGCAATTATCACCTTATGTCCCTCAGACTGGATTGTTCCTACTAAGTAGTCCCTTTCGCCCGTGCCATCCATTCCTTCCATGTTCTCAAAACCCCACTGGTTTTTAATGAGCAGTGCAACTCCTCCTCCCCCTCTCCTCCCTCTGTCTTTCCTGAGGATTTGATATCCGGATGGAAAGATTGAATCTGTTATTATTCTGGTGAGTTTTGTTTCTGTGAGTGCTATTATTTCTGGGGATGTCTCCTTGATTCTTTCGTGCCTCTCCTCATAATTGTTTGTTATTCCATCTGCATTTGTATACCACGCCTTCAACTTCTTTTCTGGGAGGTATATTGGGGTTGAAGAAGTGGGAGACCTGGTAAGGAACTATGGGTTGTTGCTGTGGGGGTGGAGTTTGTAATGTAGTGGGTGGGGGCATTGGATGTGGCATGGTGTTTTGATTTAGAGTGTTTGGTTGCACTGGGGTTGACCTGGTTGGGAGGCTTCTATAGGAAGTTGTGAGGGAGGCTGTATTTGATCTTCTTCCTGGGTCTGGGATCTCCTGTCTGAATTCTCCATCCCCTCTCTTTCCTCCTTTCGCCTTTGTACCATCTCTCTCAGTTTCTGCCTTTCTTCTTGTGTTTGGTCGCGGTCGAGATACACCTTCCTGTATGCCGGCATGTCCCTTAATCGTGTTTTCTCCTGCAGGATCCTGGTCCGAGTCGCTTCTGCCTTGAAGGTCACTTTCACTGGCCGGGTTCTTTTTTTTACAAACCCCCCTATTCTCCGAAAATTTTCCAGCTGGGTCATGTCGTCTTCTCCTATTGCTTTCATTGATGCTTTCAATTGCTTTTTTTCCCCTTGTTTTCTTGCTTCATATGTTTACCCTTCAACTTCCTGGAGCCCATACACAAAGACTGACCTCACCCTTTCATTCTCCCACTGCATATCCCTGTGTACCCCTCATTTAATTTGGTTTCCTCCACTGCAGCTTTCCTTTCTTCAGTTTCACTGGCTAATTTTACTTGGGCTCAGTGGCCTGTCATTTTCCCTTCTCGGCTTTCCTTGGGCTCTGTTGTTGTCTGTTGGGGCCCTCCACATATAGCTTAGCTCTTTCATTTACTACATCTCCCTCTGATAGAGCTTCTCCATGCAGTTGTGCCCCTTCTTTCCCTACTGTCCCCTTGTTTGTTTTGAGGTAGCAGTCTCTGTTGTCAATCCCAAAATGTTCTTTATTTTCTTTAGGCTTTTTCAGATTTTTTCAGTTCCTCTTCTAAACTCTGTATCCTAGCCTCTGCGCTTTGACATGAACCTCCCACTTCCTGCTTTCCATATCTATCCTCTCTTCCATTCTCATGCTAAGTTCTAGTTTCTTTTCCCATTCATGATCCCTTTTTATGAGCTCTGCTGCCCAATCTTCCTTTGCAGCTTCCTCCTCCTGTCCCTTGGTTTTTTCTTGTTGCTCTCTGGCAACCCATTTTGTTTTATCCTGATTGCCTCAAGTGGGAAACCTATGTATTTCTGTATGTTAGGTTAGTAGTGTGTATGTCAGAGTGTGGGGGGGGAGATAGTGGAGGAACGTGTGCTATGTGGGAGAGGGGTGGGGAGGGTGGGGAGGGGGAGGGTGAACGGGGGAGGGGAGGGTGAAACGAAGGGAGGGGGGGGATCAGGGAAGTAGTGAATGTCGGGGGTGAGGGTTTTGTGTGTGTGGGGTGGTGTTGTGTATAACAAGGTGGGAATGGGATCGCAAAGGTCCATAACGTCAATTCATTGTAAATTAATTATCATGTATGGTAGAGTGATGTGTGTATACTGGAATTACACATGACACAGATGTGTGTATGCTGGATTTACGTCTATCATAGATACGTGTATACTGGATTTATGTTTATCATAGATGCGTGTATAATGGATTTATGTGTATCGTAGAGAGATGCGAATATAACTGAATGTTGGCATATCTCTCATACGATCAGCGGGCGGAGAATGGATTCTCTGCCACACTTTACGCAGAGTGATCTAAATAGGCTTACCCTCACATAATGTCTCCAAGGACACATACAGAATTATAGTCTTCTCAGAGCCATTTAAGTGCTATAAACCGGGGTTCACCGTCATTCATACTGCTGAGGTTGAAACACGATTCCTTAAATAGAAAAGAGATTTAGGTTAGGTTACGTAAGGTTTGTCGGGAAACAGGACAAGTGTTTCCTGATGCTCGTCTTAGTCATATGACCCACAGTTGGAGCTTTTGGTCATTTGACCGAGGCCTCCCCTTTAAAAATTGTGGTTATAAATATCAGAACTATTAAATACGTCCATGAATAAATCTCGAGAGGTACCAGTACTAGTGCTGAATGTCGACCCTCGTGCTCAGAGAAGAGAATTAAGGCACTTAGGGTGAAAATCTAGACATATCACCCGTGAGCTGTTCGAATATTTTTGTCCCCTACCACTACCAACATATCAGTCTATCCATATATCTATCTATCTATCTATCTATCTATCTATCGTGTCACCTTACCAACTGAGTCATCGATTCTACAAACAATATGAGCCTAGCGAACTAGGCTTGTTTCATGTTGCGAGGACAATCGTGCCAGTTGTATGCTCAAGGATTAATTTCAGTCTCCTCCTGTCTGAATACCCGCCTCAACAAACAGTCTATATAGCAATGAAACCACGAAACAAATGGTTTTGAATCATTTAACAAACAGCGGCAGACCAGAATTCGACCCCACGACACATTGTCCCGCCTCAAGAGGCCATACAATGTACAATCCCCTTTACCAACGAGCCACGCCCCTACAGACAACAAGAGCCTAACAAAAGGCGATTTTAAAGTTGCAGGACACCCGGGGGGGGGAAAAATTAAAAAACAAAGGAGGCTAAAAATTAATCCTTGACATACAACGGCACGTTTGTCCTCGCAACATGAAACAACCTAGTTCACGGGGCCATTTTGTTTGTGGGATCGATGGCTCAGTTGGTAAGGTGACAAGTCATGTGTGGCCAATGTGTCGGGGGTTCGAATCCGGCCTCCCGCGGAAATAAATTATATAAAATTATATATATATTAATATATATATATATATATATAATAATAAAAAATATATATAAAAAAATAAAAATATATAATATATATAAAATATAAATATATAAATAATAAATTTTAAAATATATATAATATATATTAATATAATATAATAATAAATATAAAATTATATATAGCATCAAAAGAAAAAAAGGGAACACGCAACGGGCCTAGTGACCCATGCGAAGCAGGTCCAGACCCCCCCCCCCGGCCTAGAACAATAACCACCTGTGGAAATGTTTTAAAAACCGACAAGTTGAAGATTGAGACACTTATGCAACAATTGGAATTTTTATTCAAGAAACGTTTCGCTTCATCTCCAATACAAGCAAAAGGGTGTAAGGAGAGGGGGATTTTAAGAAATCTCCCCACCGGGATCGAGTTTCATTCATCAATCTTGTAGAAGGGTACACATAGACCGTAACGGGGGCTTTTTAAACTGTATCAGGTGAGGTAAGCAGGAGGATGGGGGTCATAAGTTACCACCAAATTATCGAAGTGGGTCTTCGTCCAAAGGTTGGACAATTTTTTAAGAATTCTTTGTAACAAGATCCCATGAGCTGCATGCTGACAGTTGGATAATGGTTTGAAAAACCGACAATTGAAGATTGAGACATTGCAGCATCATGGGAAATGTTACAAAGAATTCTTCAAAACCTTTTTCCACCCCTTTTGGGTGAAGACCTACTCGATTAGTGGATGGACCAAATATACCCGCCCCTCCTGCTTCGCCTACCTGCAAAAGTATATTTGCCACGTTATGGCCCTATACTGACATTTTACAAGATTGATGGACGAACACGTCGACTCCCGCAGAGGGGCTGATTACTCAAACTCCCCTCCCTGTTACAAAAAAAGCTATATCTAAAATGATAAAATCCCAACGAATACTAGAAAGGACGCCCTTCTAGCAAACCAACCCTACGGGTTTTTTTTAAACAAAGCGTTCCTGGTCCAAATCCCTTAGAATTTAGTAAAGTTCAAAAGTTTCAGGGTTTCAAAATGGGAGGGGTACTAACTAAAGAAAATTTAAAAATTTTTTAATTTTTAAAAACAATAAAATCTCTAAGCGTATAATATAAAAAAATTAAAGTAACAATGAAAATTTAAAAAGGGAAAAAGTTTCCCCCACCTTCTCTTGTGCTGAAGGCCCAAAATCAAATCTTTTGGGGTTCTATACCCTGGTACATTGTTAGCATTTAAAAAAATAATATGAAAAATATACAAAAAGTCGTGTGTGTTGTAAGTGCTCTAAGTATTCGCTAGTCCAAGACTCGATAAAATTAACTATGCTGACTAAAAGCCCTCGCATAAACTAACTTTTTGAAACCTGGCAATCAGAAAATTTTCTTGAACAATAAAGCGATGTTAAGCTGAACAGAAATAAACAAGCAAAAGCGACACAAACAGAACAAGGAGATAATATAATACACAGTAGGGGCCATCTGAGATCCCCCCAAAAGTCACAAAACTCCCAACAAAAGAATCTAAAATTCAGCATTAAAAAAACCCCCGACTGGACGTAACAGAACCGGAAAAAATTAGGTCAGAAACTACAGCTCAGGACCTGAGTTTCTCAGTGTGTCTATGAGACGCACAACCTCAGTACAACATCAAAAATCACTAAGTCTTGGCTATGTTCTGTGAACAGAGTTACACAGAACCAACAACAAGGAAGTGACAGAGACGATCTTCCAACAAGGGCCCGCAATGGAAAGCTGGAGAGGGACGTCTTATTGTAAGCTACGTCAAACAGACAAGAGCTCGCAGGCCAGACAGTCTCTCACTCCTGGTGAGGTGTGAACACCCCACCCTGATCACGTGACTGTCTGTGGACTGCTGCTGCCCAGCAACACAGAAGCCGTCAGCTTAACGAGCGGAGCGATAATTACAGTAGTTAGACAATGCTGTCAGCTACCTAACACTCACGAACTATGAGCACTGAATAATATATAAATGTTACATCCTACCTAATAATATAACTAAGTCAAATAATAATATAAAGCAATATATTTACGATTTAGCTAATATCGCAAATATAAGCAATTTAAAATTATATGAACAGGTAATATACATTATATACATTGTGACCCATTCAGGGGTCGCAATATCTCCTTACACCTTCTTTGTATTGGACTGATGAAGCCACTGTGTGGCGAAACGTTTCCTGAATAAAGATTCCCATATGTTGCATAAGTGTCTCAATCTTCAACTTGTCGGTTTTTCAAAACCATTCATCACAACTGTCAGACACTGCAGCATAATGGGATGATAAATTAGACACATGTGCAACTGTAGATGAATGGTTCAAAGAACCGACATGTTGTTAAATTAGACACATGTGCAACTCTTGGGTATCTTTATTGAGGAAACGTTTCACCACACAGTGGCTTCATCAGTCCATACAAAGGAGAATCTTGAAGAACACAAGAACATAAGAAAGGAGGAACACTGCAGCAGTCCTGTTGGCCCATACTTGGCAAGTCCTTTACAATCCATCCCACTAACAAAATATTTTCCCAACCCAATTTTCAATGCTACCCAAAAAATAAGCTCTGATAACCCTATCCACTTTCATATGTAACTCCCACTCAAATCCAATCCCTCTCACTCATGTATTTATCCAACCTATATTTGAAACTACCCAAGGTTTTAGCCTCAATAACCCAACTAGGTAGACTGTTCCACTCATCATCTACCCTATTTCCAAACCAATACTTTCCTACATTCCTTCTAAATCTAAACTTGTCCAATTTGAATCCATTACTGCGTGTTCTTTGCTGGAGAGATATCCTCAAGACTTTGCTAATATCCCCCTTATTAATACCTATCTTCCACTTATACACTTCGATCATGTCTCCCCTCATTCTTCGTCTAACAAGTGAATGCAATTTAAGGGTCTTCAATCTTTCTTCATAAGGAAGATTTCTAATGCTATGTATTAATTTAGTCATTCTACGCTGAATTTTTCTAACGAATTTATGTCCATTCTGTAATATGGAGAACAGAACTGAGCTGCATAATCTAGGTGAGACCTTACTAATGATGTATAAAGCTGAAGTATAACCGTTGGACTTCTGTTGCTTACACTTCTTGATATATATCCCAGTAATCTATTTGGCTTATTACGCACGCTTAGGCATTGCTGTCTTGGTTTAAGGTTGCTGCTTACCATAACCCCAAAATCCTTCTCGCATTCTATACGGCAAAGTTCAACATTATTAAGCTGGTAGGTGCTAGGGTTATGGACATTTCCGAGCTTTAGAACTTTACATTTATCTACATTGAACTGCATCTGCCACTTTTCTGACCACGAATTGAGTTTTTCTAAATCCTCCTGAAGTTGTGAGACATCAACGTCTGAATCGATTATCCTACCTATCTTCGTGTCATCAGCAAATTTGCTTATGTCACTAGTAATTCCCTCGTCAAGGTCGTTTATATTTATAATAAACAATGGGCCTAAAACTGATCCCTGCGGAACGCCATTTGTTACAGATCCCCACTCAGATTTGACCCCATTTATGCACACTCTCTGCTTCCTATTAGTGAGCCATGACTCGATCCATGACAGCATTTTTCCCCCAATGCCATGAGCAGCCACTTTCTTCAAAAGTCTCTGATGTGGTACTCTATCAGAAGCCTTGCTAAAATCTAAATAAACAATGTCGAATTCTTTATCCTGATCAACGGCCTCAAAAGCTTTGCTGAAGAAGGTTAATAAGTTAGTTAGGTAGGAACAGCCCCTGGTGAAACCATGTTGAGTATCATTAATCAAATTATTCCTATCGAGATGGATTCTTATATTATCAGCTATAGTTGACTAGTAATTTGCCTACAATTGAGGTTAGGCTTATTGGGCGGTAATTTGACGGTAACGACTTGTCCCCTGTTTTAAAAATAGGAATTACATTAGCCAGCTTCCACATATCAGACACTACACCTGTTTGAAGAGATAAATTAAAAATATTAGTTAAAGGTTCACAGTTCCACTTTACACTTTTTAAGAATCCTTGAAAAAAGTTCGTCAGGGCCCGGGGATTTATTTTGCTTTAACCGGTCTATCTGATAACCATTTCGCTAGTGACTGATACTGCATAATTTATCATCTTCAAGCGCACTATAAAAATTAATTACCGGGATATTGTCAGTGTCTTCCTGAGTGAAAACCGACAGAAAATAATTATTAAGAATAGAGCACATTTCATTCTCCTTGCCAGTGAGATGCCTAGAGTTATTTTTAAGGGGACCTATCTTATCTCTAACTTTTGTTTTATAAACCTGGAAAAAACTTTGGGTTAGCTTTCGAATCCCTAGCAACTTTAATTTCATAGTCCCGTTTAGTTTTTCTAATCCCCTTTTTAACGTCCCTCTTAATGTCAATATACTGATTCATAAGATGACCCTCACCTCTTGATACGCCTATAAATTCCTTTCTTCTGTCTTAAAAGATATTTGAGCCTATTATTCATTCATTTGGGGTTATTTCTATTCGATCTAATTTCCTTATATGTTATAAATGTCCTTTGGGCAGCATGTATTGCATTAAGAAAGCTGTCATACTGATAGCTCTCTTCATTACTCCAGTCTACAGATGATAAGTGTTCTCTAAGCCCATCGTAAACTGCTAAGCGAAAATCTGGAACTGTTACTGAGTTATCCCTACTATCATATTTCCATTCAATGCTAAATGTAATTGATTTGTGGTCGCTAGCACCCAGTTCCTCTGAAATTTCTAAATTATTAACAAGGGATTCATTGTTTGCCAGAACTAAGTCAAGCAGGTTATTTCCCCTTGTAGGTTCTGTGACAAACTGCTTCAAAAAACAATCCTGAACTACTAAGAAGTCGTTTGATTCTAAATTCCCAGTCAAGAAATTCCAATCAATATGACTAAAGTTAAAGTCTCCTAGAATTACTACGTTATCGTGCCTTGTGGCCTTAATTTCCTCCCATAGTAGTCTCCCTTGGTCCCTATCTAAGTTTGGGGGACGGTATATTACACCTAAACTCAATTTTTCATATCCCTTTGAAAATTCTATCCAAACAGACTCTGTTTCTTCAGACTTAATACCCGTTTTTATGCAACAGTTCAAGCGATCACGGACATACAATGCCACCCCCCCCCCCCCCTTCCCGAACTTCACTACTTAAAAATTTTAAAACCGTATGTGACATCAGCGGGCATTCCCGATTTTTCGTATTGAACCACGCCCCGTTAAGGCAAATACCAATTTACCTGCATTAAAAACCCCAGGATTCCAAATGGCTTTTTATCCCGGGTGTAATGGGAGAAAAATAAACAGCGAAAAAGTTTATTTATTATCCTTCACCAATTTAGAACACAATAGTACACTTTACAGTGATAAGAAAAGTGCACTCCACTAAAAAACAAAAATAGAACCCACAAGATAGCAAAACCGTGCTTCAACCAGCCTAGAATGGAAGACAAGGCAGACAAAGAGCGGTACCCACAAACCTCGCGATTCCCAAAAACCTTTTCTTTTTGGCTAAACCGGGCACAGTTGAACGACGGGGCCCCTCATCAACCTTAGCAACCTGTTCGCGGGTTGGGGGGGGAGAAGCCTGAAATGAGGTGTTACATGCCCAAAAAAAGGTTACGTCTTTTTGCATGCCACCCCCCCCACCCCAAAGGCTCAGGATTGGGCCCTGCCACCCCCCAGTGGAACTGTGCCCCCAAGGACAAAAAAAAGGGACCGCCTTTCCCCCCACCATCCAACCTTAGAAGACCAGCTTTTCTCGTGACCAAAAACCAAACCCTAAACTTAGAGTAACACAGTCAACAGGCTAGCATAGGTCCAAGATACAGGGGGGGACGGTAGCCGCATCCCCTCACTAAAAAAAAACCCCCCACCAGGGGGTAAAAAAAAAAGCGTGAAAAGGGGTTACCACAAATAACATCCTAACCAAATAAAAAATTATACCAGATAAAAAGTCTTACCTGGAGTTTACCTGAAGAGTTTCGGGGGGCAAAGCCCCCCGGCCCGGTCGTGACCAGGCCTCCTGGTTGGGTCAGCGCCTGATCAACCACTGTTGCGCTGGCTCACGCAAACCAACGTACAGCCCACCCGGCACAGGGAAATACTTTAGGTCTTGTCCAGTGCCAGCTTGAAACTGCCAGGGGGCTGTTGGTAAACCCCCTTTTTGGGCTGGGAGGCAGTTGAACAGTCCGGGGCCCCCGACACTTATTGTATGGTTCTTTTAAATGCTAGTGACACCCCCTTTTCATTGGGGGATGGGGCATCGTCTGCCAAGTCTTTTGCTTTCGTAATGAGTGATTTTCGTGTGCAAGTTCGGTACTAGTCCCTCTAGGATTTTCCAGGTTTTATATAATCATGTATCTCTCCCTCCTGCGTTCCGGGGAATACAGGTTTAGAAACCTCAAGCGCTCCCAGTAATTGAGGTTTTTTAAATCTCCGTTATGCGCGCCGTGAAAGTTCTCTGTACATTTTCTAGGTCGGAAATTTTCACTGCCTTGAAAGGTGCTGTTAGAGTGCAGCAATATTCCAGCCTAGATAGAACAAGTGACCTGAAGAGTGTCATCATGGGCTTGGCCTCCCTTAGTTTTTGAAGGTTCTCATTATCCATCCTGTCATTTTTCTAGCAGATGCGATTGATACAATTTTTATGGTCCTTAAAGGGTGAGATCCTCCGACAAAATTTCACTCCCAGGTCTTTGACGTTGGTGTTTCGCTCTATTTCGTGCCAGAATTTGTTTTGTACTCTGATGAAGATTTAATTTCCTCATGTTTACCATATCTGAGAAATTGAAATTTCTCATCGTTGAACTTCATATTGTTTTCTGCAGCCCACTGAAAGATTTGGTTGATGTCCGCCTGGAGCCTTGCAGTGTCTGCAATGGAATACCTGTCATGCAGATTCGGGTGTCATCTGCAAAGGAAGACACGGTGCTGTGGCTGACATCCTTGTCTATGTCGGATATGAGGATGAGGAACAAGATGGGAGCTAGTACTGTGCCTTGTGGAACAGAGCTTTTCACCGTAGCTGCCTCGGACTTTACTCTGTTGACGACTACTCTCTGTGTTCTGTTAGTGAGGAAATTATAGATCCATCGACCGACTTTTCCTGTTATTCCTTTAGCGCGCATTTTGTGCGCTATTACGCCATGGTCACACTTGTCGAAGGCTTTTGCAAAGTCTGTATATATTACATCTGCATTCTTTTTATCTAGTGCATTTAGGACCTTGTCGTAGTGTTTCCAGTACTGAGACAGACAGGAGCGACCTGTTCTAAACCCATGTTGCCCTGGGTTGTTGTAACTGATGGGTTTCTAGATGGGTGGTGATCTTGCTTCTTAGGACCCTTTCAAAAAATTTTTATGATAGGGAATGTTAGTGCATTGGTCGTAGTTCTTTGCTGTTGCTTTACTGCCCCCTTTGTGGAGTGGGGCTATGTCATTTTGTTTTTAGTAACTGAGGGACGACCCCCGTGTCCATGCTCCCTCTCCATAGGATGGAAAAGGCTCGTGATAGGGGCTTCTTGCAGTTCTTGATGAACACAGAGTTCCATGAGTCTGGCCCTGGGGCAGAGTGCATGGGCATGTCATTTATCGCCTGTTCGAAGTCTTTTGGCGTCAGGATAACATCGGATAGGCTTGTGTTAATCAAATTTTGTGGCTCTCTCATAAAAAATCATTTTGAATCTTGACTCTCAGTCTGGTTAGCGGCTTGCTAAAAACTGAGTCATATTGGGACTTGAGTAGCTCACTCATTTTCCCTTTCTGTCATCTGTGTAGGGCCCACTTGTTTAAGTAGGGGCCCAATACTGGGCGTTGTTCTCGATTTTGATTTGGCATAGGAGAAGAAATACTTTGGGTTTTCTTTCGATTTCATTTATAGCTTTCAGTTCTTCCCGCGATTCCTGACTCCTAAAAGGGTTCTTTTAGCTTAAGTTCTATGCTTGCTATTTCTCTGACCATTTTCTCCCTGCGCATTTCAGATATATTGACCTCTTTTAGCCGCTCTGTTTATTCTTTTTCCGTCGCCTGTAAAGGGAGCCCCCTGTCTCTTTCTATTTTACATCTACTCCTCCTTTTTCTTAGAGGAATAAGCCTTGTGCATACATCGAGTGCCACCGAGTTAATCTGTTCTAGGGATAAGTTTGGGTCTGTGTTGCTTAGTATATCCCTTTCCCCGCTTTTATCGGTTAGGAAATTGGGTTTACTTGGTCCCACTTTATGTTTTTGTTATTGAAGTTGAATTTGGTGAAAGCTCCCTCGTGACTAGTCTCATTTTGTCGGGCTGGGCTCCTCGCATACATGTCTGAACCTCAATTATGTTGTGATCTGAGTAAAATTGTTTTTGATATGGTGACATTTCTTACAGATCATCATTGTTATTTAATATGAGGTCTAGTGTATTCTCCAGTCTAGTAGGGTCTATTATTTGCTGTTTAAATTGAATTTTGTGCAGAGATTTAAAAGCTCGTGTGAGTGTGAGTTTTCATCAGAGCTGCCTCCTGGTGTTATTTTTTTGCAACAATATTATTTGCTATATTCCTCCATTTTAGGTGCCTTAAGTTGAAATCCCCCAGGAGCAAGATGTTGGGTGCAGGAGCTGCCAACATATTTTCTTTTCCGGCAATACATTTAACGGGAAAAATTATAGGGCTGCAGCCTTAGCATCCAGCGCATAAGCCTTGTGTTGTGGGTTTTTCATGGCTTGGAGATATACTAGAGGATTGTGATCACTGTAGACTGTGACCACCTGCGATGTCTGACCCACATAAACATCGAAATGCTCCAAAGCCATACCAGCGAGAGGGCTTCTTTTTTCAATGGTAGAGTAAGCCCTCTGATGTGGCTGGAACTTGGCTCAAAAATATGCTACAGGCTGCAACTCCTTGTTCCCGATTTGTAATAGTACTGCCCCAACCCCAGAATCACAAACATCAACCTGTAATGAAAAAGGTCTGGAGAAGTCTGGAGACTAGAGAATGGATTGCAGTACACAATAACTTTTGCTTTATTAAAAGCAGTGTTACAGTCTGAGGTCCAATTAAAGGGAACTTTGGT
>NC_069456.1:6421948-6440555 GCF_026875155.1 Cherax quadricarinatus
CACACCACAACCACCAAACCCAACCACCCCCACCCCCCCCCCCCCCCCCCCCCACCACAACCCCACACCACAACCACCACAGCCACAACCACCACACCCAACCCCAACCACAACCACCACAACCACCACTCCACAACCACCACACCCACAACCACCATATCCCAAAACCCAAACCACAGCCACAACCACACATCCAAAACCCCCCCCCCCACCAAACCCCCATATCCACAACCCCCACAGCCACAACCACCACGCCAAAACCACCACATCCACAACCACCACAGCCACAACCACCACACCAAAACCCACAACAGCCACAACCACCACAGCCAAACCCCCAAAACCCAAACCACCCAGCCACAACCCCCACACCCACCCCCACCACAACCACCACATCCAAAACCCCCATACCACAACCACCACAGCCACAACCCCCACAACCACCCATCCCAACCACCACAGCCACAACCACCACACCCCACAACCACCAAAACCAAACCCAACCACAACCAAAACCCACCACAACCACCCACCCAAACCACCAATCCAAAACCCCACCAAGCCACCCCCCAAACACCAAAACCACCACAGCCACAACCACCACCCCACCCATCCACACCTACCCCAAACCACATCCACAACCACCACAGCCACAACCACCACAACCACCCATCCACAACCACATCCACAACCACCACATCCCAACCCCCACACCACAAACCAAAACCACAACCACCATACCACAACCACCACATCCACAACCACCACATCCAAAACCCACCATACCACAACCACACATCCAAAACCCCCCACAACCACCCCCAACCCAACCACCACATCCACAACCACCACAGCCACAACCCCCACAGCCCAACCACCATATCCACAACCACCACAGCCCCACACCCACAATCACCACATCCACCATATCCCAACCACCACACCCAAACCACATCCAAAACCCCATATCCACCAATCCACAACCACCACACCCAAACCCCAATCCACAACCACCATACCACAACCACCATATCCACAACCCATCCCCCATATCCAAACCACCACAGCCACAACCACCCATCCAAACCACACACCCAAAACCCACCACATCCACAACCACCCACCCCCAAATTTAAACCCCCACAACCCACCACACCCAACCCCACATCCACCCCAACCAAATTTAAAAAAGGGGAAATTTAAGCAAAAAATGAACGTTGCTCCATAAAACAGCAGGATATAGCAAGAAAAACAAACCACACAAAAGATGAGGGAAGGGGGGGTGTACACGAAGTGTTTCAGTGAAACAAAAGTGAACAGTATTTAGAAAAGGTAAAGATTTTTTTGTGGCTTTTGGATTTGGAAAAGGCGTATGACGGGGCAGATCGCGGGTGTAGGAAGGCGGAAAGGTTTACGAGGCAGTGAAGATTTTTAAAAAGGAAACCTTAGGCTCATTTTAGAGTATGTGGAAGGGGGAGATAATTTCCCAGTAAAAGAGGGTGAGTCACCGTGGTTGTTAAATATATTTTAATGGGGTTTTAAGAAAGTGAATGCGGGGTTTTGGAAAGAGGCGTGGGTTAAAAGATAAAGAATCAAACAAAGGGGAGTTGTCACAGTTGTCTTTGCTGAGACACTGGTTTTTTGAAGATTCTAAAGAAAGTTGCAAAGGTTGGTGGATGAATTTGGTAAGGTATGTAAAAGAAGAAAATTAAAAGTGAATCAGAAATGAAAGGTATGGGGGATAACAAAAAATTAGGTGAGAAAGACGGGATATCAGTTTGGGGGAGAGATATGAGGGGTGAATGTATTCAGATATTTGGGAGGGGATGTCACAGATGGTTAGAAGGATGATGAACATAGAATTGATGGGGGGAAAAGGTAAAGGGAGCACTGAGGGTCTGTGGAGACAAAAATTTGCCATGAAAGAAAAGAGGGAGTGTATGAAGTATATAGTTGTACAAACACTCTTGTATGGGGTGAATATAACGCAAAATTCGTAGTTTGGAAATTGGTGGTGTAGGATTACCAAAACTATTACCAAGGGCTGAGGAGGGGTTGTTGAGGTGGTTGGACATGTAAAAATGGAACGAAACAATGATTTCGAGAGTGTATAAATCTGTTGGAGGGGGGTGGGGAAGGGTGGGCCGGGAAAGGGGTTTGGAAGGAAGAGGAAAAGGGGAGGTTTTGTGGCAAGGGCTTGGACTTCCCCAGAAGCAGCGTGAGCGTATTTAAAAGAGTGAATGAAGAAAAAGGTTTTTAATACTTGACGTGCTGTTGGAGTGTGAAAAAAGTAACATTTATAAAGGGGATTGAGGGAAACCCCGGGCCAGACTTGATCCGGGAGATGGAAAGCCGTGTCTGACTCGAAGGAAGGTTTTAAATGTTGCAGTAATATAACTGTAATGAAAAACCCCCTTGGCAAGACGTACGGAGTGAAGATAAAAAGTTTTTCTTTTTTCGGGCCACCCGCTTGGTGGGAATTGGCCTCCTACAGGAAGGCAAAAAGGTATAGTAGTAGAGGATCACAGGGGGTACCGGGACGAGGGGGGGTCCCACGGGTCGGTCCTAGCCGGGTGCTTTTTTTGGGTAATGTGAATGAAATAGGAAGGGAAGACTCAGAAGTGTCCCTTTTGGCAGATGATGAAAGTTAAGACGAGAATTAAATCAATGGGGACCCGAAATTCAAAGAGACCTGCAAATGCCAGCAAATGGCTTCTTGAATTTTAACCCCCCAAATGCAAAGTCATAAAAAGACCGCTTACAGGCAGGTGGCCAAAGACTATAAACCCGCTCAAGGAGAAAGACTTGGGTGGTGAAAAACCCGAGCACGTCTGGAAGACACAAACCAAAACTGCTGCACACAGAGCGCCTGGCAAACCTGAGAACACTTTCCCGATACCTTAGTAAGGAATTTTTTCAAGAATGTAACCGGTACATCATCCCCATAATGGAGTATGCAGCCCCAGTTTGGAACCCACACCGGGTCAAGCAGTCAAGAAATTAGAGAAAATGAAAAGGTTTCGACAAGGTTATTTCCGAGCTAAGGGGAATGTCCTACGAAAAAGCAAAAAAAAATCGGTCTGCAAACCTGGGGGACAGGAGGGATGGGGGGAGACATGATAACGAAAAAAAATAGCGTGGAACAGCGGTGGACGAGACAGGATGTTCCAAGGGGGGACACAGAAACAAGGGTCACCCCGGGAAAGTTAAACTCAGACAGTCCGGGGATGTTTAGGAAGTATTTCTTCAGTCACAGGGTTTGCGGGAAAGGGGTATTGTCTACAAGTGATGGGGGGTCGGGAACCATACATAGTTCCAAACTAGGTTAATAAAACCATGGAACAGGGGAACTAGTAGCCCCATAAGAGGGGGGCCCCCGGGAGCTGATCCAAACCCCCTGAAACCAAAATTTAGGGATACTGACACACACACACACACAACACAAAACACAACACCCACACAAAACACACACACACACACACCACGCATGTACAACGGGCCCCTAGTCTCAAATCCATATGCCTGGACAAATTTGGTTCTAACCCCAAAACGCATTTTCTTTTCCCCCCCCCTCTCCTTCTCCTCTCTCTCTCACCCCCTCCCCCCTCACCCTTCTTCCCTCCCCTCTCCCCCCTCCTTATTTTAGCACAAAACCTTCTAAATTAAACATAGTTTTGACAAATGAACTTTGAGGAAAAACGGGTTGATTGGTTTTTCGTTCGCGAAGTTGTGTGTGGTTGTTGTTGTGTGTGGTGTTTGTGGGTTGTGTTTTTGTGTGTTTTGGTGGTTGTGTGTATGTGTTATGTTGTGTGTTGTATGGTGGTGTTATGTTGTGGTATGTTGTGTGTGTGTGTGGGTGTGTGGTGTGTGTGTGTGTGTGTAGTGTGTGTAGGGTTGTTGTGTTTGTGTACTCACCTAGTTGTACACGCCTAGTTGAGGTTGCGGGGGTCAGTCCCAAGCTCCGGGTCCACCCTCTTCACTTCGCTATTTAGGTCACTCCCCAAACCTGACTTTATAACCTTTCGCTTAAAGCATTATGGATAGGCCTCCAAAAAACCGCTTCCCAAATTTTTCCACTTTTTGACTACTCTGGGCTGAAAAAAATACTTCCAACACCTTGATTCATTCTGTGTCTTCAACTTCCAACTGTGTTTCCCTTTTTTTTGCCCTCTCTGGGAAAATCCGTCTTTTTCCACCCCGTCAAATTCCCTAGTATTTTGTATTCATTTTCTGTCCCCCCTATTCTCCGTCCTCCATGTGCAGGTTGATTTCCCCCTTTAAACCTCTCTTCGTAGGACAACCTCTTAGCTCTGGGGTAGTCTTTTTGCAAACCTTTTGCACTTTCTCTAGTTTCTTTACGTGCTTGGGTAGGGTGGGTTTTCCAAAATGGTGCCGCATACTCCAATAGGGGGCCCAACTACACGGGTACAGGGGCCCGAACGATTCCTTATTAAGATGCGGGAAAGCGTTTTGGGTTTTGCTAGGGCCCCCTATGCTGCGCAGTTTTTGGTTGAAGTCGCTTCGGAGATTGGGCCCGGGTTATATCACCCCAACATCTTTTTCCCGAGTGAAGTTTGTATTCTGGGCCCCCAGACTGCATTCCATTGCGGTTTCTTTTCCCCCCCCCAACTTCGACTTTGCACTTGGTGGGGGGGAACCCCAGGAGCAATTGCTGGACCAGGTCTGCACCTTCCAGATCCCTTTGTATTTGCCTGGTCTTCGATCGAATAATTTCTCAATTTCCCTCATCTGCAAACAGGGACACTTTGGGGTCAATTTCCCTTTCCCTCATGGCGTTCATAAATACCCGAAACAGCACGGGCCTAGGACGACCCCCGTGGGCTATGGTCACAGGGGCCCATCGACACCTTTTCCCCGTACCATACTTGCTGCTGTCTTTCCCGACAAGTATTCCCCGTCCTTGTATGCATTCCCTGTTATCCTTTCTTAGCCCCCAGTTTTTGCTCTATCCTTGGTGGAACTTGCAAAAAGCCCTTCTTGCAGTCTAAGAAAAAGCAAACCCCCCCACCCATTTTTCTGTCTTACTGCTTACCATGTCATAGAACTCCGTAGGATTTCCCGTCCCAAAAACCCTGTTGGGCCCCTTTTTGTGAGATCATTCCTTTCTAGGTGTCCCACCACTATTCTCCTGAAAAATCTTCCATGACTTTATACATACATGTCAGTGACACTGGTCTGTAGTTTTGTGCTTTATGTCTGCTTTCCCTTTTTTTAAAAATAGGACACTTTTCTCCCTTTCCTACCCCAGCAATCTCCCTTTTCGTAGATGTATGAATATTGTTGTTAGGGTACACATACGCCTCTAAATTCCTCTTCAGGTCCATGGAGAATTTATCTGGCCCCATTGCCTTTGAGGTATCTAGCTCACTTAGAAGCCTCTTCACTTCTTCCTCGGTTGTTGTACTGTGTCCAGCACTTGGTGGTGACCCCCACCTCTCCTTTCTGGAGCCCCTCTGTTTCCTCTTGAACACTTCTTGAATCTCTTGTTGAGTTTCCCATATACTTTCCGTCCTTTCTTTTTCTCTCCTCCTTTCCCTTTCCCTTTGCCTGATTACCCGGGCCTTTATTGTTGTTTTTCCCTCCTGGTGGGCTGTAAACACTTCGGGGCAGATTGGCTTTCGCTGCTTGTCGTCTATATTGTGTTGGGCCTCCCTTATTGTGCATATTTATTTTTTTTCCCACGACTGCTTCCAATTCTTCTGGGTCCTTTTCCTTTTATTTTTTCATTCCCAAGATTTGGGTTTTTCCTCCCTCATTTTGGGTAACTGGCTTATCCAGGTTTTTCATTATTCCCGTTTCCTTTGGGGACAAACCCTCGCCCCCTGACATTTTTTTTACATATTCCATCTCTCATTAAACCCGCTTCCCTGCCAAAATTCTCTGTCCCCCCTGAACCCCCTCAGGGAAAATTCCCCATTTCCCCTTATCCCCTTTCTTGTAGTTTGGGTTTATTCGCCCTGGCCTTCCTGCTTCCCCTCCACTTGTAGCCTTACTGAGACCCGGCTTAAGCAGGACACAGTAGATATCTAACCCCTACCCGGGTCACAGCAATCCACAACTGCAGACATCCAATTGGGGGTGGTATTGCAATCTTTACCCTAACCAACTATCTTGATTAGCACCCCCTTTCTTTAGTGATGAAAATGGGGAATACATTTGCAAAATTTTACTGTAAAAAAACTTAAGACCCATAAAAATTGGGGCCATTTACAGGATACCCCACACAAATCCCAAATTTTAGTGAGAACTAAAGGCACTAATAACAACAAATGAAAAGCACCACCCCCCTTGCTGGAGACTTTAAATCAACCCTTCCTACCAATATCAGACTGTAATATTTTTAACAATAGAACAACACACTTCTCAACCAAAATAACTAAACCAAACCCGGCTGACTGAGACAAGTGCAACCATAAAAGACCAAAAAGGGCCAGTACTAGCCCCTCTTAAATTAGGGAAAATCCAGACAGCACTACGACCACACCCAATTTCCCCTTTTAAAAAACATTAGAAACACCCCTTGAATAAACAAAGTTTATTTAGATCCAGACGGGCCTCAATAAGGAATTCACAGCAGACCTATTGACTTTACTGGCCTATAAATTCTCCCAAAGCCCAATGGGATTGGCGATTGGGAAAGACATTTTTTTTAACAAATTACTTAAACTAACAACAAACTTGTCCCCAAAAAACGAAACAATCACGAATAAAAAGGCTTGTTTTCCCCTGGAACCAGCAATATTTTGAAAACCATTGAAAGAAACACCAATATAAAAGCAATGTAGACAGGGCTTAAAACCAAAGAAATTCTTAAAAAAATCTCACTTCTCACCAAATTTAAAAAAGAAAACCAAAAAAACTTACACTCCCAGATTCACTGACACAAGAGGAGAACAAAAAGACCTGGGAAAAAACTTCCCAGATTCTAAGACCCACAAACTGAAAAAAAAACAAGAATATTTTCCTAACTAAACCAAAAAAAACCCACAAAACCCACGAACAGTTAACAAGTAAATGACTTCTTCTCAAAAATAGGGTCTGACTCGCCAGTAAAATCCCACGTACCCAAACCGTGCCAGGGGCACCAAAATGGAAATTTTTCAAAAACCTTTTATCTTGTACCCAAAGAGGCCCCCGGAAACACGGGGTTTTTTGAAGTCACTCAAAAATAAACCCGGGAATCTGTTCACGCCCACCATTATTTTACAAGCGAGCCATCCATGTCCTTTTCGCATGCATACTTTAAATTTTTTAAAAATCATAAAACTAGCACTTTCCCGACATACTCAAGACACAAGGGTTAACCAATACATAAAGGTGGCGACCCTACAGATGTAAAAAACTATAGGCCAATATCAAACTTACCAAATTGCTATCCAAAATCTTCGAGACACTCGTGCACAGGAGACTATATTCATTTATAACGGCACAAAACATACTAAAATCCTGCCAATTTGGTTTCCCAGGAAAAATAAAAGCCCTAATGATGCAATTGTAAAAATGCTAGATCTGCTTTACACAGCATTGGAGAATGAGGAATATCCGCTAGGAATTTTTGACCTAAGAAAAGCATTTGACACAGCAGACCACAGCATCCTACTCCACAAACTTGACCATTATGGTGTAAGAGGCCTTTGCGCTTGCATATTTCAGATCCTACCTTACTAATAGGTATCAGAAATGTCACCATTAAAGACACAGCCTCATCAACACGGCCACTGGAGTTCCGCAGGAAGTGTCCTTGGTCCCTGCTCTTCCTCATTTACATTAATGATCTTCCAAACATACCCAACACCTGCAACCCATTCTCTTTGTGACGACACGACTTACATCATCTCCCCACCCTAATCGTGCCACCCTCAACACCAGTGTCAACGAGGAGCTGCTCAAAATTCTGACTTGGATGACAGCCAATAAATTACACTTAACACGGGACAAAACCTACTACATTATGTTTGGTAGAAGAGCAGGTGTTGCACAACTTAACATTAAATCAACAACACTCAAATTGCCTGACATAATGAGGGCTAATTCCTAGGTCTTACCTAAACAACAACCTAAATTTCAGCACCAATATCCAACACACAACAAAAAAAAAATCCAAAACGGTGGGGATCCTCTCCAAGATACGATATTACGTGGCTGCAAACTGCCTTTTCACACATACCATTCACTTATTTTATCCATAAAACCCCACCTATGCTATTTGTGCTTGGGGATCAACTGCAGCAACACATCCAAAGCCAATAATAACCCAACAAAAAGCTGCAGCAAGAATAAACACTAAATCCATCCCTGGCAACACACCCCCTACTCTTCATAGATCTAAACTTACTCCCTGTTCAGAACATCCACACTTACTACTATGCAATCTACAGCTACAGGACCTTAATTCCAATATTAACCTTGACCCAAAACGCCTTTCTTGATAGTTGTGACAGGACCCACAGGCATAAACACCAGACACAAACATCTCTATGACATTCCCCGTGTCAGACTAAACCTTTACAAAAATTCAATGTGTCAAAGGGCCTAAAATCTGGAACACCCTACCTGAAAACTCTAGAACTGCAGACACATTCATCACTTTCAAAAATACCGTTAGAAAACATCTTATCTCCCTGATACACCCCATCAACTATATGTAAACCACCTGGTGGTTCACACTTACACTCACCCATTGACTATAAACACAAATACGAATTTTAATCCTAAAATAATGAATCCTAACTAGTCATAAGTTTGCCTATGATACTCCAATATACACACCATTGTTGCGAATAAGAAATTTTTTAAAAACTTCAGAATGTGGCCTGTTACCATTTATTTCTTATGCAACAAGATTTTTGGATCCGAGTTATTTAAAGGTATTTTAGAGTCTAGGGGAAAAAAATTTCTACTGGGAAACTCCATAGAATAATATTCAAATTTATTAAAGTATTTAAATACAATACTTTATCTTCTCTTTGTAGTTAATGTAACTTAATACTTTGTACAATAAATTTACCATATACATTTAGTTCAAAATCATGGAAATGTCACATTAATAAGGAAGTTTAATTATTCTTCCTGTAATTAAGACTTCAATAACATTTACGTCTTTGTCTTAACAAGACTGTAAACTCAAAATACAAAAGGTACAAGATTTGGCAAGACCTTTGAATCTGGCCGTAAAGTATCTCTATGGATTACTGAACTGACCAAGAATATAAATATCAAAAGAATCTTTCAGAGCAATTAGGAACAAACTGAGTCAGCTCTAGAGTCCAATTCTCAAAACCATTCAAACTGTACACCATAAGAGCCAATATACGATCAGTTGTCAGGGCTAGAGCAGGGAGCAGACTGACTACTTGCCAGTCTGTTGACACGTCGTCAGGTTGGATCAGCTGACCCAAACATCAGCCAGCCGGACATAAACAATTGAACAATTCACCGGACAGTTCCGAGACTTAAACTCTATATACACAAGAAATCCTACCTAAGAATAATAAAAAAATAGTGATAATAACAAAATAGTGATAACAACAAAATAGCGATAATAACAAAATAGCGATAATAACAAAATAGCGATAATAACAAAATAGCGATAATAACAAAATAGCGATAATAACAAAATAGCGATAATAACAAAATAGCGATAATAACAAAATAGCGATAATACCATGGTATTTTTCATATATTAACAGATAATAATATAACGCCGAAAGTCTCTATTTTAGCTATAAACGGGACTTTCGCGCTATAATATTAAGTGATGAACATTTTCTCTTACAATAGTTAAATAACACAGGATGACCAATTTCGAAGATATAACAACCATGTATTGTGCCAAAACAAAAGCATTCACATTGTTAAACTCACAAACTATAATGTAGTCACTTAGCCTTTATACCACAATCTGTAATAATTTAAAGTTTAGAATTAATCTAAGTCTGCCCGAAATGCCTAGCCATGCTAGGTGTCCTAGTGGCCCCCTCTGTAATTAGTATTTTAAAACGTGTAAACCACACAATATCCAAAATTTGTAAACCCCGCATTGTAATCCTTATAGAGAATAAACTTGACTGATTGATTGATTGATTGATTGATTGATTGATTGATTGATTGAAGCTTAAAACCACATGATCGCTGGCCCCAAGGGGTCTTTTGTATGTGATGTCCTTAATATCTGCACTACTCAAGGTGAATACTAGGTCCAGTCTTGCTGGTTCATCCTCTCTTCTCTCTCTCTCTCTTTCGTAGTGTCACTTAGGTGTTGGTACATGAAGTTTTCCAGTGCCACCTTCATCATCTTAGCCCTTCATGTATCTTGGCCCCCATGTGGCTCCAAGTTCTCCCAATCGATTTCCTTGTGGTTAAAGTCACCCATGATCAGGAACTTTGCCCTGCATGCATGAGCTCTTCTGGCCACTGCAGCCAGTGTGTCAACCATCGCTCTATTGCTCTCATTATACTCTTGCCTTGGCCTCCTGCTGTTCTGTGGTGGGTTATACATCACTGCAATTACCACTTTGGGACCTCCAGAGTGAAGCGTTCCTGCTATGTAATCGCTTGCTTCTTCGCTCTGTCTTTCCTCAGGATCTGGTATCCTGTTGGAAAGATTGCATCTGTTATCATACCTGTAAGCTTGGTTTTTGTGAGAGCTATGATGTCCAGTGATGCCTCTTTGACTCTCGTGCCACTCCTCCCACTTATTTGTTATTCCATCAGCGTTTGTGTACCATACCATAGCCCCCCTTAAATCAGGGATAATCACAGATAGCACTACCTTCCTCCTGACAAACATTAGTAAACCACCACTTGAATACAACAATGTCTCATTTAGACTCCATGACGAGGCCTCAGTAAGGAAGTTCACAGCTGACCTAGAGACTGTTGATTGGCCTACAGAATTCTCCAAGGCCAATGGTATTGATGACTGGACAGACATCTTTCTTAACAAATTACTTAGACTATACAACAAACATTGTCCTATAAAAACAAAACAGATCACAAACAAATGGCTTGGTTGCCCATGGCTAACCAGCACCATTCTGAAATCCATAGACAAGAAACACCAATATGAAAAGCAATATAGACAGGGCTTAATTCACAAAGATACTCTTAAACACTATTCATCAGCTCTCACCAAAGTAATAAAAAAAGCCAAACAACTATACACTCCAGTAGATTCACAGACACTAGAGGAGATATAAAAAAGACCTGGAAAACACACTCTCAGATTCTAGGGACCCACAAACTGAGAAAAACCAAGAATATTGTCCTAACTAATCCTAATGAAACACCACTACATCCCACTGACACAGCTAACAAGATAAACGACTTCTCTCTCAAACATAGGATCTAATCTCGCCAGTAAAATCCCACATACCAATGCCCATGCCGGGGACTCCCTAGATGGTAATTTCCCTAATTCCTTCTATCTTGCACCAACTGAGCCCACGGAAGTCATTGGGATCATAAAGTCACTTAAAAATAACTCGGGGAATCTGTCTCATGTCCCACCATTACTGTACAAGCGAGCGGCCCATGTCCTTTCGCATGCTATTTCATTACTTTTTAACAAGTCAATAGAGACTAGCACCTTCCCGAAACTACTCAAGATGGCAAGGGTTACACCAATACATAAAGGTGGTGACCCTACAGACTTAAACAACTATAGGCCAATATCTAACTTACCATTGCTATCCAAAATCTTTGAGAAACTCGTGTACAAGAGACTGTATTCATTTATAACGGCTCAAAACATACTCAACCCCTGCCAGTTTGGATTCAGGAAAAATAAAAGCACTAATGATGCAATCATAAAAATGCTAGATCTGCTTTACACAGCATTGGAAAATAAGGAATATCCACTAGGAATATTTATTGACCTAAGAAAAGCTTTTGACACAGTAAACCACCAAATCCTACTCCACAAACTTGACCACTACGGTATAAGAGGCCATGCGCTTGCTTATTTCAAATCTTACATTACTAATAGGTATCAGTACGTCACCATTAAAGACACAGCATCAGCAACACGGCCACTTGATACTGGAGTTCCGCAGGGAAGTGTCCTTGGTCCCCTGCTCTTCCTCATATACATCAATGACCTTCCAAACGTATCCCAACACCTGAAACCCATTCTCTTTGCTGATGACACGACTTATGTCATCTCTCACCCTAATCTTGCCACCCTCAACACCATTGTGAATGAGGAGCTGATTAAAATATCGACTTGGATGACAGCCAATAAACTTACGCTTAACACTGACAAAACTTACTATATTATGTTTGGTAGCAGAGCAGGAGATGCACAAATTAACATTAAGATTGACAACACTCTAATTACCAGAAATAATGGGGGAAAATTCCTAGGCTTATACCTTGACAACAACCTGAATTTCAGCACCCATATCCAGCATATAGCCAAAAAAGTATCCAAA
Source organism: Cherax quadricarinatus (assembly GCF_026875155.1). Lineage (NCBI taxonomy): Eukaryota > Metazoa > Arthropoda > Malacostraca > Decapoda > Parastacidae > Cherax > Cherax quadricarinatus. Next base: position 6,434,401 of record NC_069456.1, read on the forward strand.
ACGGTTGGGGATCCTCTCCAAGATACGATACTACGTGCCGCAAAATGCCCTTCTCACACTATACCACTCACTTATTTATCCATACCTCACCTATGCTATTTGTGCTTGGGGATCAACTGCAGCAACACACCTAAAGCCAATAATAACCCAACAAAAAGCTGCAGTAAGAATAATCACTAAATCCCATCCCTGGCAGCACACCCCCCCACTCTTCAAAGATCTAAACTTACTCCCAGTTCAGTACATCCACACTTACTACTGTGCAATCTATATCTACAGGGCCTTAAACTCTAATATCAACCTTGACCTAAAACGCTTTCTTGATAGTTGTGACAGAACCCACAGGCATAACACCAGACACAAACATCTCTACGACATTCCCCGTGTCCGACTAAACCTTTACAAAAATTCAATGTATGTCAAAGGCCCTAAAATCTGGAATACCCTACCTGAGAACTCTAGAACTGCAGACACATTCATCACCTTCAAAACTACCATTAGAAAACATCTTATCTCCCTGATACACCCCGTCAACTAACTACACGAATACCACCTGGTGGTTCACACTTACACTCGCTCACTCATTTGACCATAAACAGAAATATTAATCTCAGTCTTAAAATAATGAATCCTGTGATACTCCAATACTGAAACTATATACTGTGCCAAAACAAAAGCATTCACATTGCTAAACTCATAAACTAGTATTTAGTCACTTAGCCATAAGACCAACTTACTTCATAATTTGTAATATTTTACAATTAAGAATAAAACTAAGTATGCCCGAAATGCCTAGCCATGCTAAGCGTTCTAGTGGTACACTCTGTAATCACAATTTTACTACATGTAAACCAAACAATAACCAAATTTCTGTAAACTCAGCATTGTAATCCTTATAGAGAATAAACTTTGAATTTGAATTTGAATTGAATTGAATACCTTCAGTTTTCTTTCCAACAGTGTGGTTTGGGGGGCTTGTGAGGGTGGGCGACCTGGTAGCATACTGTGGGGTGCTATAGCTGGATGTTGGGTGGAAGCTGTGAGTATGGATTGTAGATTGTAGTGTTGGGATGGTGTGATATGTTATGGGGTTCTGAGGATGGTTGTGCGTGCGCTTGCCCTTGCTGCTCTGTCCTTCTCTGATCGACCTCTGCTGGTTCTGTCCTTGTCTCCTTTCCTAGCTTCTTTCGCTTTTTTGTCCTCTCCCTCAGCTGCTGTCGTTCTGTTTTTGTTCTCTGTCTATCTAGGAACACCCTCTTGTACTCTTCCAAATACTTCAACAGTGGTTTCTCTTGGAGGATCCTGTTCCGCACTGTTTCTGCCCTGAGAATCTGCTTGATCGGTCATTTTCTCCCCTTCAAGTACCCCCCTATTCTCTGAAAATTTACAATCTCGTCCATGTCTTCGTCACCTATTTCTGTGATGTTCTCAATCTCCTTTCTTTCTGTCTGTCATCTTTCAGTGTGTGTCCTTTCCTCTCTCTCTTGAAGCCCATGGATAAACAGTGATTTTGCCCTTTCCTCCTCCCATTGCCTCTCCCTCTGTGACTCTGGTTCCTGCCTGTACGTGGTCATTTTTTCCCTTGTTTTTTTCCAATGGCTCTTGGTAGCATGGTTGTGCCTCTGCATTTGACCTATCACCCTCTCCATCTACACCCAGCTGCTCTCCCCTTTCACTCCTTGGCCCTTCTTGGCAGGCTGATATAACCTTAGCATAATTCATATATCCTTCCTGTTTCAGCCTCTCAGCTTCATATGTTGTATCTTCTCTGGTCAATGCCCCTGTAACTTGCTTCAGCCTGTCTACCTCATCTAACTACTGCTACTGCAGTAGATGAGGTAAACAGGCTGTGCCTCCCAATTCTTCTTCTTCTCCAACCTCTTTTCTAAGTTCACAGAAAGCTCTGTCTTCATTTTTTCAGAAAGCTCTCCTAATTTTCTCTCCCACTCTTGTTCCATCCTTTTCCACTGCTCCTCCATCCACTCCTTACCAGAACCCTTCTCATCTGATCCCTGTTTCCTTCGAGTCCCCACCATTTTTTTTCTCCTTCCTTCCCTTTCTTTTTTTTATTTTTGAAAGAGAGAAGAGTGAGAGAGTGAGAAAGAGAAGGGGTGAGTGAGAAGGGAAAATGGGGGAGGGAGAGAGAGAGATTGAGGGGAGAGAGGGGGCAAAGAGAGGGGAGAGGGGGAGAGACAGGGGAGAGAGGGAGAGAGAGAAGAGAGGGGAGAGAGAGGAGAGTGGGAGAGGGGGAGAGAGAGATGGGAAATGGGAGAAGGGAGAGATAATGAGAGGGGGAGAGATAATGAGAGGGGGAGAGATGTTAGAGTGGAGAGAGGGGAGAGATGGAGAGATGAGATAGGTAGAGATAGGTAGAGAGGTAGAGATAGGTAGACAGAGAGATAGGTAGCAAGATAGGAAGAGAGGTGGTGAGAGGTGGATAGTGAAATGTTAGAGGAAGGGTTATCAGGTCAATTTACAGGAAGGTGTGAAATCCTGTGTATGTGTGTGTGTGTCTGCATGCATGTGTACTACAGCTTTTACAAGTGCCTGACTGCTTGTTCTTTGTGTGTGTGTGCCCCCACTTCTAAGTATTCATACTGCTAATAAATACCAGTAGTAATACCAGTAATTCTAAAACTTACCAATAGTTATTCTAACACTTATCAATTCTACTTATAAAATATAGAAAGTAACAACTCTATCTTCACATTATCTACGCTATTTCTACTCTAATTCTGGTAATAGCTTGCAGGAGTGAGTGACCAGTATCTAACAGTGGTGCAGAGACCAGAATCTGACAATATGCAACCACAGTAGGTGAGCAATACTTGCGCTGGCAGCGGCGCGATGACAAGTTGCCAGATGCTGATGACGTAGTCGTCGTACATAGGCCTTCTATCACTATTTTGAAAATCCTTCACCTGTGATGTTTATAACCATATATGCTCATACATCCCGCGTTCCTCAAGTGATTTCACTTTACACTTATGATAGAATTGTGATGTCACTGCTTCAACAGGCCTACTCCTGCCGCCTTCCCTTGTTATATATTTTATATATCCTTTCTCCTTTTGCTTATTAACTTTTTCACTCTCACTGTTAACCAATCTCTCGTAATTCTTGAACACCCGCTTCCACACTCACTTTGATCTTTGTATATTTGAATGTGTGTGGCAACAGGTGCCTACTAGGTCCCTAACAGTTTGGCACTTTGAAATATTAATGATTTCAGGCTTCCTCTCGACTTTTTTTTTTTAACTAATAACTTTGGTTATCACTCGTAGGATTGTTCACTGACGTTGTCACTACCACTGATTACTGCTAGCAGATACTGCACGCCCTAAAAACACTAAGGTTCTCGGAGCCTTGTCACCCATGTCTGCTGACTCTGTGCGTGTGTGTGTGCGCGCGTGTGTGTGTGTGTGTGTGTGTGTGTGTGTGTGCGCATGTGTATGTGAATGCGTGTGTGTGCGTGCATGTGAGTATGTATATGTGTGAGTGTGTGTGCATGTGTGTGCGCGCGCGCGCATGTACTCACCTATTTGTGGTTGCAGGGGTCGAGTCCTAGCTCCTGGCTCCTGGTGTGTGTGTGCGCGCGCATGTGAATGCGTGTGTGTGTGTGTGCGCATGTGTATGTGTGTATGTATATATGTGTGTGTGTGTGTGTGCATGTGTGTGCGCGCGCGCGCATGTGTGTGTGTGTGTGTGTGCGTGCGTGCATGTGTGTGTATGTATGTGTATGTATATGTGTGTGTGTATGTATATGTATGTGTGTATGTATATGTGTGTGTGCATATGTGTGTGTGTGTGTGCATGTGTATGTGTGTGTGTCCCATATGTGTGTGTGCATATGTGTGTGTGTGTGTGTGTGTGTGTGTGTGTACTCATCTATTTGTGGTTGCAGGGGTCGCGTCTTAGCTCCTGGCCCCGCCTCTTCACCGGTTGCTACTGGGCCCTCTCTCTCCCCGCTCCATGAGCTTTATCAAACCTCGTCTTAAAACTGTGTATGGTTCCTGCCTCCACTACGTCATTTTCTAGGCTATTCCACTGCCTTACAACTCTATGACTGAAGAAATACTTCCTAATATCTCTTTGACTCATTTGTGTCTTCAACTTCCAATTGTGGCCTCTTGTTTCTGTGCCCCCTCCCTGGAACATCCTGTCTTTGTCCACCTTGTCTATTCCACGCAGTATTTATATGTCGTTTATCATGTCCCCCTGACCCTCCTGTCCTCCAGTGTCGTCAGGCCGATTTCCCTTAATCTTTCTTCATAGGACTTTCCCCCTTAGCTCTGAACTAACCTTTGTCGCAAACCTTTGTACTTTCTCTAGTTTCTTGACGTGCTTTATCAAGTGCGGGTTCCAAACAGGTGCTGCATACTCCGGTATGGGCCTGACATACACGGTGTACAGTGTCTTGAACGATTCCTTACTAAGGTATCGGAATGCTGTTCTCAGGTTTGCCAGGCCCATATGCTGCAGCAGTTATCTGATTGATGTGTGCTTCCGGAGACATGCTCGGTGTTATACTCACCCCAAGATCTTTCTCCTTGAGTGAGGTTTGCAGTCTTTGGCCACCTAGCCTATACTCTGTCTGTGGTCTTCTGTGCCCTTCCCCTATCTTCATGACTTTGCATTTGGCAGGATTAAATTCGAGAAGCCATTTGCTGGACCAGGTGTCCAGTCTGTCCAGGTCTCTTTGAAGTCCTGCCTGGTCCTCATCAGATTTAATTCTCATTAACTTCACATCTGCAAACAGGGACACTTCTGAGTCTAACCCTTCCATCATGTCGTTTACATTTACCAAAAATAGCATTGGTCCTAGGACCGACCCCTGTGGGACCCCGCTCGTCACAGGTGCCCACTGTGATACATCATTACGTACCATGATTCGTTGTTGCCTCCCTGTCAGGTATTCTCTGATCCATTGCAGTGCCCTTCCTGTTATATGCGCCTGATGCTCTAGCTTCTGCACTAATCTCTTGTGAGGAACCGTGCCAAAGGCCTTCTTGCAGTCCAAGAAGATGCCATCAACCCACCCCTCTCTCGTGTCTTCTGTTATTTTATCATAAAACTCCAGAAGGTTTGTGACAGAGGATTTGCCTTCCATGAATCCATGCTGGTTGGCATTTATACTCTTGTTCCGTTCCAGGTGCTCCACCACTCTCCTCCTGATAATCTTCTCCATAACTTTGCATACTATACACGTCAATGACACAGGTCTATAGTTTAGTGCCTCTTTTCTGTCTCCTTTTTTAAAAATGGGAACTACATTTGCCGTCTTCCATACCTCAGGAAGTTGCCCAGTTTCTAGGGACGTGTTGAAGATTGTGGTAAGTGGCACGCACAACATATCTGCTCCCTCTCTAAGGACCCACGGGGTGATGTTGTCCGGTCCCATTGCCTTTGAGGTATCGATGTCCCTTAGCAGTTTCTTCACCTCATCTGTATGTATGTCGTCCAACACTTGTTGGTGTATTCCTTGCTGGTGTCCCCATCTGGTCTGTCCCCCCAGAGTCCTTCCTGTCTCTACTGTAAATACTTCCCTAAATCTCGTGTTGAGTTCCTCACATACCTCTTGATCGTTTCTTGTGAGTTCTCCACTTTCTTTCCTCAGCCTTATCACCTGGTCTCTTGGACTGTTGTCTTCCTCCTAATGTGGCTATACAGCAGTTTCGGGTCAGATTTGACTTTCGATGCTATGTCGTTTTCATACTGTCGCTGGGCCTCCCTCCTTATCTGTGCATACTCGTTTCTGGCTCTTCTACTAATCTCCTTGTTTTCCTGGGTCCTATGCCTCCTGTACCTTTTCCATTCTCTGTTGCACTTAGTTTTTGCCTCCCTACACCTTCGGGTAAACCAAGGACTCGTTTTGGTCTTCCTATTACTTCTGTTTCCCTTGGGAACAAACCTTTCCTCTGCCTCCTTGCACTTTGTTGCCACATATTCCATCATCTCGTTTACTGATTTCCTACCATTTCTCTGTCCCCACTGAACCTCCTGCAGGAAGTTTCTCATACCTGTGTAGTCCCCCCTTTTATAGTTTGGCCTGTCCCCTTCAGTTCCTGTTACCTTCTCCACTTGTAACTCTACTATATAATCAAAACTCAGAACCACGTGATCGCTACTCCCAAAGGGGGCCCCTCGTAAGTGTG
>NC_069456.1:6441055-6461055 GCF_026875155.1 Cherax quadricarinatus
GTCCCCGACATCATAGCAGTTACAGAAACAAAACTCACGGAGACAAAAAACAGATGCAATCTTCCACCAGGATACCAGATCATAAGGAAAGATAGAAGGGGCAAAGGGGGAGGTGGGGTTGCTCTGCTCGTAAAAAACAGATGGAAATTCGAGAAAGTGGAAGGCATAGATGAGACGGGAGAAAGAGACTACATAGCAGGTACACTTCAGTCTTAAGAACACAAAGTGGTCATTGCAGTGATGTATAATCCACCACATAACTGCAGGAGGCCAAGAGAGGAATATGAAGAGAGCAACAGAGCAATGGTGGACACACTTGCTGAGGTGGCAAGAAGAGCTCATTCCAGCAGAGCAAAGTTGCTGGTTATGGGGGATTTCAACCACAGGGAGATCGACTGGGAAAACCTGGAGCCACATGGGGGTCCCGAAACATGGAGAGCCAAGATGTTGGACGTGGTGCTGGAAAACCTCATGCACCAACATGTTAAGGACACTACCAGAGTGAGAGGGGAGGATGAACCAGCAAGATTGGACCTTGTGTTCACCCTGGGCAGCTCAGACATTGAGGACATCAAGTATGAGAGTCCCCTAGGAGCTAGCGACCACGTGGTTCTGTGCTTTGAATACATAGTAGGGCTGCAAGTGGAGAGAATAACAGGAGTTGAATGGGAAAAGCCTGACTATAAAAGAGGGGACTACATAGGGTTGAAGAACTTCCTGCGGGAGGTCCAGTGGACAGAGAACTGGCAGGAAAGCCAGTAAATGAAATGATGGAATATGTAACAACAAAATGCAAGGAGGCAGTGGAAAAGTTTATTCCCAATGGCAACAGTAACAACAGGAAGACCAGAACGAGCCCCTGGTTTACCCGACGGTGTAAGGAGGCAAAAACAAAGTGTAATAGAGAATGGAAAAAGTACAGAAGGCAGAGAACACACGAAAATAGGGAGATCAGTCGCAGAGCCAGGAATGAGTATGCACAGGTAAGGAGGGAGGCCCAGCGACAGTATGAAAATGACAGCATCGAGAATCAAGACTGACCCGAAACTGTTGTATAGCCACATCAGGAGGAAGACAACAGTCAAAGGCCAGGTGATCAGATTAAGGACAGAAGGTGGAGAACTCACAAGAAATGGTCAGGAAGTATGTGAGGAGCTGAACAGGAGATTTAAGGAAGTTTTTACAGTAGAGACAGGAAGGGCTGTGGGAAGACAGCACAGAAGGGAACATCAAGAGGGAATATACCAACAAGTGTTGGATGACATACGAACGACTGAGGAGGAGGTGAAGAAGCTCTTGAGTGACCTTGACACCTCAAAGGCGATGGGACCGGACATCTCCCCATGGGTCCTTAGAGAAGGAGCAGAGATGCTGTGCGTGCCTCTAACCACAATCTTCAACACATCCCTTGAAACTGGGCAACTACCTGAGAAATGGAAGACAGCTAATGTAGTCCCCATATTAAGAAAGGAAACAGAAACGAGGCACTGAACTACAGACCTGTGTCTATGACATGTATTGTGTGCAAAGTCATGGAGAAGATTATCAGGAGAGTGGTCGAACACCTGGAAAGGAACAAGATAAATGAAAACCAGCATGGGTTCATGGAAGGCAAATCCTGTATCACAAACCTCCTGGAGTTTTATGACAAGGTAACAGAAGTAAGACACGAGAGAGGGGTGGGTAGATTGCGTTTTCCTAGACTGCAGGAAGGCCTTTGACACAGTTCCCCACAAGAGATTAGTGCAGAAGCTGGAGGATCAGGCGCATGTAAAAGGGAGGGCACTGCAATGGATAAGGGAATACCTGACAGGGAGGCAGCAACGAGTCATGGTACGTGAAGAGGTATCACAGTGGGCGCCTGTTACGAGCGGGGTCCCACAGGGGTCAGTTCTAGGACCAGTGCTATTTTTGATATATGTGAACGACATGATGGAAGGAATAGACTCTGAAGTGCCCCTGTTCGCAGATGTGAAGTTGATGAGAAGAATTAAATCGGACGAGGATGAGGCAGGACTGCAAAGAGACCTGGACAGGCTGGACATGTGGTCCAGTAACTGGCTTCTTTAATTCAATCCAGCCAAATGCAGTCATGAAGATTGGGGAGGGGCAAAGAAGACCGCAGACAGAGTATAGGCTAGGTGGAGAAAGACTACAGACCTCACTCAGGGAGAAAGACCTTGGGTGACTATAACACCGAGCACATCACCGGAGGCACACATCAACCAAATAACTGCTGCAGCATACGGGCGCCTGGCAAACCTGAGAATAGCGTTCCGATACCTTAATAAAGAATCGTTCAAGACACTGTACACTGTGTATGTCAGGCCCATACTGGAGTATGCAGCACCAGTCTGGAACCCACACCTGGTCAAGCACGTCAAGAAGTTAGAGAAAGTACAAAGGTTTGCAACAAGGCTAGTCCCAGAGCTCAAGGGAATGTCGTATGAGGAAAGGTTAAGGGAAATCGGACTGACGACACTGGAGGACAGAAGGGTCAGGGGAGACATGATAACGACATACAAAATACTGTGGGGAATAGACAAGGTGGACAGAGATAGGATGTTCCAGAGAGGGGACACAGGGACCAGGGGTCACAACTGGAAGCTGAAGACTCAGACGAGTCACAGGGACGTTAGGAAGTATTTCTTCAGTCTTAGAGTTGTCAGCAAGTGGAATAGCCTAGCAAGTGAAGTAGTGGAGGCAGGAACCATACATAGTTTTAAGAAGAGGTATGACAAAGCTAAGGAAGCAGAGAGAGAGAGGACCCAGTAGCAATCAGTAAAGAGGCGGGGCCAGGAGCTGAGTCTCGACCCCTACAACCACAATTAGGTGAGTACAATTAGGTGAGTACACACACACACACACACACACACACACACACAGACACACAGTCAGCAGACGTGGGTGACAAGGCTCCGAGAACCTTAGTGTTTTTAGGGCGTGCAGTATCTGCTAGCAGTAATCAGTGGTAGTGACAACGTCGGTGAACAATCCTACGAGTGATAACCAAAGTTATTAGTTAAAAAAAGTCGAGATGAAGCCTGAAATCATTAATATTTCAAAGTGCCAAACTGTTAGGGGTCTAGTAGGCACCTGTTGCCACACAGATTCAAATATACAAAGATCAAAGTGAGTGTGGAAGCGGGTGTTCAAGAATTACGAGAGATTGGTTAACAGTGAGAGTGAAAAAGTTAATAAGCAAAAGGAGAAAGGATATATAAAATATATAACAAGGGAAGGCGGCAGGAGTAGGCCTGTTGAAGCAGTGACATCACAATTCTATCATAAGTGAAAAGTGAAATCACTTGAGGAACGCGGGATATATGAGCATATATGGTTATAAACATCACGGGTGAAGGATTTTCAAAATAGTGATAGAAGGCCTATGTACGACGACTACGTCATCAGCATCTGGCAACTTGTCATCGCGCCGCTGCCAGCGCAAGTATTGCTCACCTACTGTGGTTGCATATTGTCAGATTCTGGTCTCTGCACCACTGTTAGATACTGGTCACTCACTCCTGCAAGCTATTACCAGAATTAGAGAAGAAATAGCGTAGATAATGTGAAGATAGAGTTGTTACTTTCTATATTTTATAAGTAGAATTGATAAGTGTTAGAATAACTATTGGTAAGTTTTAGAATTACTGGTATTACTACTGGTATTTATTAGCAGTATGAATACTTAGAAGTGGGGGCACACACACACAAAGAACAAGCAGTCAGGCACTTGTAAAAGCTGTAGTACACATGCATGCACACACACACACACACACACACACACACAGGATTTCACAACTTCCTGTAAATTGACCTGATAACCCTTCCTCTAACATTTCACTATCCACCTCTCAATACCTCTCTACCTATCTCTCTCACTACCTCTCTTCCTATCTTGCTACCTATCTCTCTGTCTACCTATCTCTACCTCTCTACCTATCTCTACCTCTCTACCTATCTCATCTCTCCCCTCTCTCCACTCTAACATCTCTCCCCCTCTCATTATCTCTCCCCTCTCCCATTTCCCATCTCTCTCTCCTCTCTCCACTCTCCTCTCTCTCCCACTCTCCTCTCTATCCCCTCTCTTCTATCTCCCCTCTCTCCCCTGTCTCTCCCCCTCTCCCCTCTCTTTGCCCCCTCTCTCCCCTCAATCTCTCTCTCTCCCTCCCCCATTTTCCCTTCTCACTCACTCCTTCTCTTTCTCTCTCACTCTTCTCTTTCAAAAATAAAAAAAAGAAAGGGAAGAAAGGAGAAAAAAAAATGGTGGGGACTCGAAGGAAACAGGGATCAGATGAGAAGGGTTCTGGTAAGGAGTGGATGGAGGAGCAGTGGAAAAGGATGGAACAAGAGTGGGAGAGAAAATTAGGAGAGCTTTCTGAAAAAATGAAGACAGAGCTGTCTGTGAACTTAGAAAAGAGGTTGGAGAAGGAGAAGAATTGGGAGGCACAGCCTATTTACCTCATCTACTGCAGTAGCAGTAGAAGATGAGGTAGACAGGCTGAAGCAAGTTACAGGGGCATTGACCAGAGAAGATACAACATATGAAGCTGAGAGGCTGAAACAGGAAGATATGAATTATGCTAAGGTTATATCAGCCTGCCAAGAAGGGCCAAGGAGTGAAAGGGGAAAGCAGCTGGGTGCAGATGGAGAGGGTGATAGGTCAAATGCAGAGGCACAACCATGCTACCAAGAGCCACTGGAAAAAAACAAGGGAAAAAATGACCACGTACAGGCAGGAACCAGAGTCACAGAGGGAGAGGCAATGAGAGGAGGAAAGGGCAAAATCACTGTTCATCCAAGGGCTTCAAGAGAGAGAGAGGAAAGGACACACACTGAAAGATGACAGACAGACAGAAAGAAAGGAGATTGAGAACATCATCACAGAAATAGGTGACGAAGACATGGACGAGATTGTAAATTTTCAGAGAATAGGGGGGTACTTGAAGGGGAGAAAAATGACCGATCAAGCAGATTCTCAGGGCAGAAACAGTGCAGAACACGATCCTCCAAGAGAAACCACTGTTGGAATATTTGGAAGAGTACAAGAGGGTGTTCCTAGAAGACAGAGAACAAAACAGAATGAAGCAGCTGAGGAGAGGACAAAAAGCGAAAAAGCTGGGAAAAGGAGACAAGGACGGAAACCACAGGGCGATCAGAGCAGGCAGAGCAGTAAGGCAAGCGCGCGCACAACCACCTCAGAACCCCATAACAAAATCACACATCCCAACCACTACAATCCCCAATCCATACTCACAGCTTTCAACCAACATCCACTATAGCATCCCACAGTATCTACCCGTCTCCCCCCTCACAAACCCCCCAAACACACTGTTGGAAAGAAAACTGAAGGTATGGTACACAAAGCTGAGGGAATAACAAATAAGGGGGAGGAGTGGCACGAGAGGGGTCAGAGGCATCACTGGACATCATAGCTCTCAAAAAAAAAAAACCAAGCTTACAGGTATGAAAAACAGATGCAATCTTTCCAATTGGATACCAGATCCTGAGGAAAGACAGGGGGAAAACAGGGGGGGTGGAGGAATGCACTGCTGATAAAAAACCCGATGGAATTTTGATGAGCTGGAGAGGGGAAAGAAGCGAAGAAGCAAAGCGATTACATAGCAGGAGCGCTTCACTCTGGGGGTCCCAAAGGGGTAATTGCAGTGATGTATAACCCACCACAGAACAGCAGGAGGCCAAGGCAAGAGTATAATGAGAGCAATTAGAGCGATGGTTGACACACTGGCTGCAGTGGCAAAAGAGCTCATGCATGCAGGGCAAAGTTCCTGATCATGGGTGACTTTAACCACAAGGAAATCGATTGGGAGAACTTGGAGCCACATGGGGGCCAAGATACATGAAGGGCTAAGATGATGAAGGTGGCACTGGAAAACTTCATGTACCAACACCTAAGTGACACTACGAAAGAAAGAGAGAGAGAGAGAGGGAGGAGAGAGGATGAACTAGCAAGACTGGACCTAGTATTCACCTTGAGTAGTGCAGATATTAAGGACATCACATACAAAAGACCCCTTGGGGCCAGCGATCATGTGGTTTTAAGCTTCAATCAATCAGTCAAGTTTATTCTCTATAAGGATTACAATGCGGGGTTTACAGATTTTGGATATTGTGTGGTTTACACGTTTTAAAATACTAATTACAGAGGGGGCCACTAGGACACCTAGCATGGCTAGGCATTTCGGGCAGACTTAGATTAATTCTAAACTTTAAATTATTACAGATTATGGTATAAAGGCTAAGTGACTACACTATAGTTTGTGAGTTTAACAATGTGAATGCTTTTGTTTTGGCACAATACATGGTTGTTATATCTTCGAAATTGGTCATCCTGTGTTATTTTTTTTTTTTTTATATTTTTATTTAAAAGGACACAGTACAAGATATAAATAAATAAAAGAACACAATAATTAACCGTTTGCAAATCCAATGACCTACCATCAACCCCATAGCATACTACAAGTGTTACATTCATATTGTATTAAAGGATATACCATCACCGAACAATGAAACGAACAGGATAACACCTGCTCAGAAAAAACATCAACAAATTCTAAACCTACAAATCCTGCCTGTTATACAGTACAGTAAGACCTCCTTGCACAAAGTACACAGATGATATGATGCAGCATACGAAGGATAAAATTATACATTACAATAATTAAACAAAAGCTAACCCTACAATAAAATTGCAAAGACATACCACATAATACTTCCCGCAAATAGCAGGAAACTCTTAACATAATAAAGAGCGAGAGAGCTCCAGCACCGAACAAAAAAATTAGAAAAAAACCAAAATAAAAAAATTTAGGGTCTGTGTCCACATAAATCCCCCACAACTCTGTACAATTAGACCCCTTGCACAAAGTGCACAATAAATATTAACATACAAAAATTAAAATTATACAGAACATTAATTTAAACATTAGGCAAACCAAAGCCTACAATAAACATTACATTGGTACATATCACAATGAAACTCCCCACATAAACACTGGGCAGGAAACACCCTCGAGTAAAAGACATAACATTATATACGCAAGTACAACCCATACAACTAACAAAATCCTAACAAAAGGGTATAAAAACCCTGTCTAGTTACAGGACATAAAAAACCTTATCTCCCTATTTGAAACACTAGTACATCATTGCTGATTTTTTTTTTTTTTTTTTTTTTTTTTATATAAACAGTCGAAAAGATAATATATAAACAAATAATTAGCATATAATTATAATTCTCATTGCCTAAAGACTCGCCGCACTTACTTCGTGCCGGCACATACTACCCCCCCCCCTTTTCCTTATTATCAATGTTATTATACTGAGCGTTATCATGGGAATAAAAATTCCTCATGCACATACAGTAGTCATAATTAAAAATATTGACATACAAGTTCGTACATGTTCCATCCTTGTTTTTTTCCCTAATAACACCATTGAACAAAACCAATTAACAATCTCACAGAAACCCCATTAAGGGCATCGCACAATAAAATTGTCCACTCCTAACCTAATACCTCACTATTCATTATAATTCATATATCATTACATAACATGATTAGGTACATAGAAAAAGGTGTCATTATATGTGATTATAAAATTGACTAAACCAAAGATCATGATTTCATTTACATAGCAGAAAATTTTTCCCACAAAGCAACTGTGCTGGGTCACAGCACTTCACAAACATAAGTTATACAACGATCAAGTTAACTGTGTGCTTATCTTAACATCATTCTGACTCTAAACCCGAGATCCCAAGGTTTAGTCATCATGGTTTTTAAGGGTTATCCTGTATGCAGTGAACATAACCATAGATTCCAACTCCTCAATTCATCCCCCTTCCACTCTATTCATAACCCCCCCACCATCCACACAAAAAAGAAGCCTAAACCAACCCACCCTCATGTATCCCCCGGTGGAGACCAACCTTTGCCCCCCCCCGGGGTTTCATGAGGAGAAGGCCCCCCACAGTGAGTTTCCCGGTAACCCCCAAAAAAGCTAACTACCCACCTCCCACCATAGATTGCCTATTCCTACACTTTAGTTCTATAAAATCTCGCTGCTAACGCTTTTATCCTCAACTCTCCCCAACCTCCCTCATCCCCAAGTACATGTAAAAACCGTCTTTAACATACATTAAGGCTCTACCCACATCACCCCCCACCCCCAGTTACATCCAACATTAAGGCCCGTAGGAATGGCCATTGCCCCCCCCCCCCCAAAAGTTGATAACTCTCACCATCCATAACCTCACCCCCTCCAAAGAGGGACAAAAATAAAACCGCATGAAAAGCCGTTTCGATGTCCCCACAATGCAAGCATGAGTCCTCTCTCACAAGACCCATTTTATATAACACATCCCTAGAGGCCAATATTCCCATCAGAAACATATACTAACTCTGTACCCTCGCTGTTATTCTAAGCAAGCCAAACTTCCTCCATATGCTATCCAGTCATATGTTGGATATACAGCAAGTCCCTGTAAGACACCCTTGCCTACTACAGCACTCACCTTTTCGTTTGACCTTTACGTGGACACCTGTTTAACATGTAATAAAACCCTCAACATATCCTCAAAATTTACCGAAAAACCCCTTCCACACCACCATCTTCGTGCACCCTTTCATTACCCTACCTACCCTGACTCCTCTGTTCCCCCAGTCCGGATATATCTTTGTTTATATATAAAGCCATTACTCTATGACCCAATGACATCAGGCCAAGACCCCCACGTCTCCCCTCCGTCATCACCACGTCCTTGCTCAACCATGCCCCCCCAAACCCCCACACATACCTTAGAACCTTCCTCTGGATCTCTGCAATATCCTCGCTCTTAAAGGAACACCTCAGTCACTCCCCACACCTTACTGTAAACCAGAGAGTTGACCACTAAAACTCTCTGCTGTAATGTTACGTCCCTAGCCCTTTAAGCCACCTAGCCTCCCCAAAAAACCCTGCTCGTAACTAATTCCGGAATTTATCTTTCCTACTCTCCTGCCTTCCGCCATGAAACCATATTCCACAAACCTTAATTCTGTCCACTACTGACCTTTCCCAAACCCTCCCCCAAAGCCCCCTCCACCCAATCCCCCACCTCTAATAGTCTCGACTTCATTAAATTAACTCTCATACCGTGGCGTCCCCAAAAATCTGAATGATTCCCCCAACTTTCCTTAGATCTTCCTCTTTTCCCGACCAGCACAGTAGTATCATCTACGTACCCCAATCCCCCCCGCCCACCCCCCCCAATCCCATGTTCATTCATCACCTCATCCACCAGCCCATAAATGGATTCTGTCGCAGGCAAACAATAACTGAGAAGTGGACAGCCCTGCCTCAAACCTCTCTCCATCAGTACTGGGTCCCCCAACTTACCATTAACCTGTACCTAATAACTGCTCCCTCATACAAGGTTTGCACCCATCTCACCACCTTCTCCCCCAAACCCAACTGTTCCAAACAAACTTTTAAGAAATCCCCATTCACACAATCATACGCATTAGCCCAATCTAATCCAAGTATTCCCCCTCCGGTGCAGTCCTCAATAAAAACCCTTATGTGACATGCCCCTCCCCATACTTCTTCCCGGAATGCCAAACTGTCCCCCATGTACCATTGATCTGAACCTTCTTCAGTCTATTGCCCAGAATTTTACATAAATTTTATAATCTGCACACATTAAGGATATTGCTCTATAATCATTCAATACTTTCCCATCCCTTTTTCTTCGGCACCAACACAACGATCCCTGTTTTCTGGGTCTTTTCCCCCTCCTCCCACTGCTCCACATATGATTCAAGACTTCCACTAACCCATACCTAATGCATTCCCAATAAACTCTATAAAAATCATTCGGTATTCCATCAATGCCGGGGTTTTTACCCTGACTCATCCCGTAAACCGCCTCCCCCACCTCCTCCTCACTAATACTACCCTCCAGCATTTCCCGTTCCTCTTGTTTCCCCAAAACAATAGTATTCTGCATAACCCCCAAATACCTCCTCACTGACAACTTCCTTGTTCCTCCTCCCTTTCTCCCTAAAACCAATAATCAGCATAACCACTAATATCATCTGTATCAGTAAGACCTTGACCCACCACATATCCTCCCCCCCCTCAGCGACCACTAGATGCGCTATTTGGGAGTCACCATCTGGGCCTTTCCCTAAATTTTCTCAGGACATAACCTGATGGTCGATCACCCCTTTTAAAACCTCCTCTAATCCTGCCCTAACTCTAATTTGCGTTAAACCTTTCATATGCAATCCTTCAATCCTACTCCTTAAGCCATCCACCTCACCTCGCACATCTTCCCTTTCCCCCCCGTCGTAAACAGCATTCAGCTTGTCCCTCCAGGTAGTTTTGCAAACCATAAACTCCACCTTGCCTGTTCCTTTCCACGTATCCTAAAAAAATCTGCTATTGCTGTCTTTGCCCGCCCTCTCCCACCAGTCAAGCAAATCCATCCCACCCTCCCTACCCTCCCAGCAATGTCTCCACCATTCCTCAAAGGATGAGCCTTCATCCCCTCCTGCAGAAGCCTCACATTCAATTTCCAATACCCAGCATATATGGTACTATACCATCCACCCCGCAGATCAGCTATCACCCCCCCCTGTGATCCGAAAAAACCGACATCAAAAGCCCCCACTCTCTCCACACCAATCCCCCGCATCACATATAATCCTATTAACCTCGGCCCCCTAATTCCCCCGAATGAACGTGTGCTCCACCCCCTACCCCCCCTACCCACCACCCTCTACAACTCCTACATCCCTTAAAAACATCCCTTAGCGCACCTAAAACACATCCTGCCCCCCCGGCGACACATCACCATACCTAATCACACAGTTCCAGTCACCTCCAAGGACAGTTATAGAAGGTAAACCTCGCAAATAATACATCAAAACATCACGTACAAAATCAACTTTGACTCTAACATTGTTACATGCCGGCATATTAAAACCAATGAAACATACTCTCCCCCCCCCCCCAGTGCCCATCTACCCTTACAACCCTCCCCCCTCCCCCCTCCTCCCAAACCCCTGACACGCAATGGGCTGGTCTCCTTTACAGCTACTGCTACCCCTCCTTTTAATTGCAAAGCCATTACTGACAAACATTTTAAACCCCTCAAACTCAATTCACTCCCTAACCTATGGTTTTTGCTCCTGCAAAAAACATACATCCACATCAAACCTTCGTAAAAAACCACTCTAACCAAACCCTTTTTACCTCTGATTTAAGCCCATTGACATTTTATTGTGAAACACTTGAATTTGCCAGAAGAGGGGGCTTACCCCTATGCCTCTGTATACTTACTCACTTCACCTTTCTCATACTGTACCATTTTTATTTCCTTTTTTCTAACCTGTCCACCAGCCCCCTCCTTGCCCCCCCCACTGACTTCCCCGGTAACAAACCCCTCCCCGGGTTGCCTTTTCCCCTACAACTAAACCCATGACTTCTTCCGGGTCTCTGCCCAGGTGTTAAAACCTCATCGAGGTCAAAGCACCCGCAGTTCTTTTTCGTGAGCTCTCACTCACACACAAATCTACGTCCTGCACGTCCTCCTGATGGACTTCCACCACCACTTCCATGTCCTCTCTGTCATTCCTCGGGCCCTTCACCTGTCCCTGCTGCCAACCATCAGCTTGTATCTCACTTGACTTCTCAGGACATCCTCCCCGGCCACCTTCTCGTCGAAAAACTCCTGCAGAAAATGCTTCCAGCAACTTCTCCTGGGTAGACCCCTTCCACGTCCACCCGTCCCTCAGGCGATGGGGGCCCCTCCCTGTCACCTCCGGAGGGGGAACACAGGTAAACCGACCGTCGATACTTCCCGTTCTACTTCTTCACTCCATCTACCACTCGTCACTGCTTCCCTCTACCAACTCCCGGCATCAACTCACATGGTCTCTGCTCCACTGCCAACGTACCAGGAGCCCTGGTAGGCTGCCTTTTAGGACACTGTGCTGCCATTTTGTTCATATGAGCTACATAGTCGACAGGTCTTTCTCTGGCCGGCATAGTGTACAAAGACTTGCGTCCTGGACTCCGCCAGCATGACATAGGACGGTATAGGCCTAGCCCAAAGTCATTTTTAGGGTATAAGAGCCCTCAGGTCTTCCCTTATATGGCCCCTCTGTCCATACTCCCATCGTTGCCGAATGGACTTTTCCGTAGTTATGGAATACCTCCTGTATACTATACGCCGTCACCTCAAAAGGGACATTTCTCACCCTTTACCCACGTATAGTACCTGGATACATCATGCAGAAACAACCTCCACTGCCGAGTTCACTGCACCTTCCTCTCCTGATACTCTTCAACAAGTCTGTCGTAGACCCCCGGTATGATTCATTTCAGGAATACTCTGGTCATCCCATTTAAGGCAACACCATAAACTTCCTCGTTGGGGACACCATAGGCGTCCCTGATGATAGCAGGCAGCAATGTATGCATCGTTGTTCCAGTAAGTGTGCCACGTATCAGCTGTATACAAACAGTGTTAATTCGCTGTCCCACTCGGTACGCCATTTTGTCTTCTAGTTGCTAAAGGTCACCACCAGAGGGCAGGTGTAGCTACTAGGCGTGCGTCCTCTCTCCCCGGAGGTCGAGAGACGAATATCCTGTGTTATTTAACTATTGTAAGAGAATATGTTCATCACTTAATATTATAGCGCGAAAGTCCCCGTTTATAGCTAAAATAGAGACTTTCGGCGTTATATTATTATCTGTTAATATATGAAAAATACTATGGTATTATCGCTATTTTGTTATTATCGTTATTTTGTTATTGCTATTTTGTTGTTATCGCTATTTTGTTATCGCTATTTTGTTGTTATCGCTATTTTGTTGTTATCGCTATTTTGTTATTATCGCTATTTTATTATCACTATTTTGTTATTATCACTATTTTATTATTCTTAGGTAAGATTTCTTGTGTATATAGAGTTTCAGTCTCGGAACTATCCGGTAAATTGTTCAATTGTTTATGTCCGGCTGGCTGACGTTTGGGTCCAACCTGACGACGCGTCAACAGACTGGCAAGTAGTCAGTCCGCTCCCTGCTCTAGCCCTGACATCTGATCGTATATTGGCTCTTACGGTGTACAGTTTGAATGGTTTTGAGAATTGGACTCTAGAGCTGACTCAGTTTCTTCCTAATTGCTCTGAAAGATTCTTTTGATATTTATATTCTTGGTCAGTTCAGTAATCCATAGAGATACTTTACAGCCAGGTTCAAAGGTCTTGTTAAATCTTGTACCTTTTGACTTAAGAAATCGTAATGACACGATTGCAAATAAACCATACCCCCGGCCGGGATTGAACCCGCGGTCATAGAGTCTCAAAACTCCAGCCCGTCGCGCTAGCCACTAGACCAGCTAGCCACAATAAGATTCATCCAACTAGGTATATTTCTACACCATAGGAAAGTTAGCACAGGCACCTCTGTGACCACAAATGCAAGTTTTTACAGACGAATCTCCAGCTAGCGTGGCCGTGACGAACTCTAGCTCAAGTCCCTTCACTGCCGTCAACATGACGGCTTGAGCTAGAGTTCGTCACGGCCACGCTAGCTGGAGATTCGTCTGTAAAAACTTGCATTTGTGGTCACAGAGGTGCCTGTGCTAACTTTCCTATGGTGTAGAAATATACCTAGTTGGATGAATCTTATTGTGGCTAGCTGGTCTAGTGGGTAGCGCGACGGGCTGGAGTTTTGAGACTCTATGACCCGGGTTCAATCCCGGCCGGGGGGATGGTTTATTTGCAATCGTGTCATTACGATTTCTTAAGTCATGTTGACGGCAGTGAAGGGACTTGAGCTAGAGTTCGTCACGGCCACGCTAGCTGGAGATTCGTCTGTAAAAAACTTGCATTTGTGGTCACAGAGGTGCCTGTGCTAACTTTCCTATGGTGTAGAAATATACCTAGTTGGAAAGAATCTTATTGTGGCTAGCTGGTCTAGTGGCTAGCGCGACGGGCTGGAGTTTTGAGACTCTATGACCGCGGGTTCAATCCCGGCCGGGGTATGGTTTATTTGCAATCGTGTCATTACGATTTCTTAAGTCATGTTGACGGCAGTGAAGGGACTTGAGCTAGAGTTCGTCACGGCCACGCTAGCTGGAGATTCGTCTGTAAAAACTTGCATTTGTGGTCACAGAGGTGCCTGTGCTAAAATTTCCTATGGTGTAGAAATATACCTAGTTGGATGAATCTTATTGTGGCTAGCTGGTCTAGTGGCTAGCGCGACGGGCTGGAGTTTTGAGACTCTATGACCGCGGGTTCAATCCCGGCCGGGGTATGGTTTATTTGCAATCGTGTCATTACGATTTCTTAAGTCATGTTGACGGCAGTGAAGGGACTTGAGCTAGAGTTCGTCACGGCCACGCTAGCTGGAGATTCGTCTGTAAAAACTTGCATTTGTGGTCACAGAGGTGCCTGTGCTAACTTTCCTATGGTGTAGAAATATACCTAGTTGGATGAATCTTATTGTGGCTAGCTGGTCTAGTGGCTAGCGCGACGGGGTGGAGTTTTGAGACTCTATGACCGCGGGTTCAATCCCGGCCGGGGGTATATGGTTTGTTTGCAATCGTGTCATTACGATTTCTTAAGTCATGTTGACGGCAGTGAAGGGACTTGAGCTAGAGTTCGTCACGGCCACGCTAGCTGGAGATTCGTCTGTAAAAACTTGCATTTGTGGTCACAGAGGTGCCTGTGCTAACTTTCCTATGGTGTAGAAATATACCTAGTTGGATGAATCTTATTGTGGCTAGCTGGTCTAGTGGCTAGCGCGACGGGCTGGAGTTTTGAGACTCTATGACCGCGGGTTCAATCCCGGCCGGGGGTATGGTTTATTTGCAATCGTGTCATTACGATTTCTTAAGTCATGTTGACGGCAGTGAAGGGACTTGAGCTAGAGTTCGTCACGGCCACGCTAGCTGGAGATTCGTCTGTAAAAACTTGCATTTGTGGTCACAGAGGTGCCTGTGCTAACTTTCCTATGGTGTAGAAATATACCTAGTTGGATGAATCTTATTGTGGCTAGCTGGTCTAGTGGCTAGCGCGACGGGCTGGAGTTTTGAGACTCTATGACCGCGGGTTCAATCCCGGCCGGGGGTATGGTTTTGTACCTTTTGTATTTTGAGTTTACAGTCTTGTTAAGACAAAGACGTAAATGTTATTGAAGTCTTAATTACAGGAAGAATAATTAAACTTCCTTATTAATGTGACATTTCCATGATTTTGAACTAAATGTATATGGTAAATTTATTGTACAAAGAATTAAGTTACATTAACTACAAAGAGAAGATAAAGTATTGTATTTAAATACTTTAATAAATTTGAATATTATTCTATGGAGTTTCCCAGTTGAAATTTTTTTCCCCTAGACTCTAAAATACCTTTAAATAACTCGGATCCAAAAATCTTGTTGCATAAGAAATAAATGGTAACAGGCCACATTCTGAAGTTTTTAAAAAATTTCTTATTCGCAACAATGGTGTCTATATTGGAGTATCATAGGCAAACTTATGACTAGTTAGGATTCATTATTTTAGGATGAAGATTCGTATTTGTGTTTATAGTCAATGGGTGAGTGTAAGTGTGAACCACCAGGTGGTTTACATATAGTTGACGGGGTGTATCAGGGAGATAAGATGTTTTCTAACGGTATTTTTGAAAGTGATGAATGTGTCTGCAGTTCTAGAGTTTTCAGGTAGGGTGTTCCAGATTTTAGGCCCTTTGACACATTGAATTTTTGTAAAGGTTTAGTCTGACACGGGGAATGTCATAGAGATGTTTGTGTCTGGTGTTATGCCTGTGGGTCCTGTCACAGCTATCAAGAAAGCGTTTTAGGTCAAGGTTAATATTGGAATTTAAGGTCCTGTAGCTGTAGATTGCATAGTAGTAAGTGTGGATGTTCTGAACAGGGAGTAAGTTTAGATCTATGAAGAGTAGGGGGGGTGTTGCCAGGGATGGGATTTAGTGTTTATTCTTGCTGCAGCTTTTTGTTGGGTTATTATTGGCTTTGGATGTGTTGCTGCAGTTGATCCCCAAGCACAAATAGCATAGGTGAGGTATGGATAAATGAGTGAATGGTATAGTGTGAGAAAGGCAGTTTGCAGCACGTAATATCGTATCTTGGAGAGGATCCCCACCGTTTTGGATATTTTTTTTTGTTGTGTGTTGGATATGGGTGCTGAAATTTAGGTTGTCGAGGTATAGACCTAGGAATTAGCCCTCATTATGTCAGGCAATTTGAGTGTTGTTGATCTTAATGTTAAGTTGTGCAACGCCTGCTCTTCTACCAAACATAATGTAGTAGGTTTTGTCAGTGTTAAGTGTAAGTTTATTGGCTGTCATCCAAGTCAGAATTTTGAGCAGCTCCTCGTTGACACTGGTGTTGAGGGTGGCACGATTAGGGTGGGAGATGATGTAAGTCGTGTCGTCAGCAAAGAGAATGGGTTGCAGGTGTTGGGATATGTTTGGAAGATCATTAATGTAAATGAGGAAGAGCAGGGGACCAAGGACACTTCCCTGCGGAACTCCAGTGGCCGTGTTGATGAGGCTGTGTCTTTAATGGTGACATACTGATACCTATTAGCAAGGTAGGATTTGAAATATGCAAGCGCATGGCCTCTTACACCATAATGGTCAAGTTTGTGGAGTAGGATGCTGTGGTCTGCTGTGTCAAATGCTTTTCTTAGGTCAAAAATTCCTAGCGGATATTCCTCATTCTCCAATGCTGTGTAAAGCAGATCTAGCATTTTTACAATTGCATCATTAGTGCTTTTATTTTTCCTGAATCCAAATTGGCAGGAGTTGAGTATGTTTTGTGCCGTTATAAATGAATATAGTCTCCTGTGCACGAGTTGTCTCGAAGATTTTGGATAGCATATGGTAAAGTTTGATATTGGCCTATAGTTGTTTACATCTGTAGGGTCGCCACCTTTATGTATTGGTGAACCCTTGCTGTCTTGAGTAGTGTCGGGAAAGTGCTAGTTTCTAGTGACTTGTTAAAAATTAATGTAATAGCGAAAGGACATGGATGGCTCGCTTGTAAAATAATGGTGGGACGTGAGACATTCCCTGAGTTATTTTTGAGTGACTTCATAATCACGATGACTTCCGTGGCTCAGTTGGTACAAGATAGAAAGAATTTGAAAAATTCCCATTTTGGTAGTCCCCGGCACAGGCTTTTGGGACGTGGGATTTTACTGGCGAGATCAGATCCTATGTTTGAGAAGAAGTCATTTATCTTGTTAACTGTATCAGTGGGATGCAGTGGTGTTTCATTAGGTTTAGTTAAGACAATATTCTTGTTTTTTTTTCAGTTTGCGGGTCCCTAGAATCTGGGAAAGTGTTTTTCCAGGGCCTTTTTTTTAAATATCTCCTCTTTGTCAGTAAAACGCGGGAGCATACAGTTTTTTTGGCTTTCTTTATTTTTTTGGGGAGAACTGATAAAATATTTTTTTAAGAATATCTTTGTGTATTAACCCTGTCTACATTGCTTTTCATTTTTGGGGTTTTTTTTTATCCCAAAGGATTTCAGAATGCTGCTGGGAAACCATTGGGGAACCAAGCCTTTTTTTCGTGATCGTTTCGTTTTTAAAAGGGCAAAATTTTTTTTGTATGTCTAAGTAATTTTGTTAAGAAAAATGTCTTTTTAATCGCCAATTTCCATTTGGGTTGGAGGGAAATTCATAGGCCAACAAAGTCTCTAGGGCTGCTGTGAACTTCTTTAAATTTAGGGCCCCGTCATGGAGTCCTTAAAAAGAAACTTTTTTTGTTTTTCAAGTGGTTTTTACTAAGGGTTTTTAAAGGAAAAGGGTTTGGGGAGTGGTTTCCGTATGCTGTCTGTGGGTTATCCCAAATTTTAAAAGGGGCCCATTTTAAAAAGTCCATATGTGGTCTTTTTATGGGGTTTCAAATTGTCTCAGTCCCCTGGTTGGTTTTTGTTATTTTGGTATGAGAATGAGTTTTTCAAAATTTTTGAAGAAAACATTTTCAGGCTGATCATCTGGTAGGGCCCAAAGGGGGATAAATTGGGAAACTCCAGCAAAGGTGGTGGTGCTTGTTCTTTTCCCGTTATTATTCCTTTTGTTTTCCCCACTGAAAATTTGGGGTTTTTTTGTGGGGGACCTGTAAATGGCAAACCCCTTGTTTTAAGGGGCTTAAAGGGTTTTTTTCAGTAAAAAATTTGCAAAAAAGTATTCCCCATATTCCTCACTAAAGCAAGTGGTGCAAAAACAAAATAAATTTTGGGTTTGAGTAATAGAAATTTCAATACCCACCCCCAACTTGGTATGTCTGCAGTTTTGGATTGCTGGGGTATCCTGGGAGTGTAAAATCTACTGTTTTCCCGCTTAAGCCAGGTCTCATTTAAAACTACAAGTGGAGGGGGGAAACAGGGAAAGGGCCCGGGGGAAAGAACCAAACTACAAAAAAAGGGGGCTACCGGGGGAAAGAGGAACTTCCTGAAACGGGGGTTCCCGTGGGAAAAGAGAACTGGGGGGGGAAGCCGTTAATTGAAATATAATATGTAAAAACAATGGCAGGGGGGGGTGAAGGTTTTTTTCCCCGGGAAAAGGGGAAAAATGAAAAACCGGGTAAGCCCAATTTCCCCCCAAAGAGCAGGGATGAAAAAAACCCAATAAAGCTTTTGGGAAAGGAAAAAAATATAGAAGGCAAAGGAAACCCCGAAAAATTTGGAGAGGGAACGTCGGGGCCAAAAAAAATATCACAGATTAAAAAGGGGGGCCCAAAAAAAAGACAATATTAAGAGACATAGCAGGAAAACCAAAACTGACACGAACTTTTTCAGCCACATCAGGGGGGAAAAAAATCAAGGGCCATAAACAGGCTAAGGAAGGAAGGAGGAGAAAAACAAGAAAAAGGGCCGTGAAGTAAATGAGGAACTCAACAAGGATTCAAAGAAGGTTCACCCGAGGAAACAAAGGGGCTCCAGAAAGGAGAGGTTTGGGTTTTTCCCACCCAAGTGCTGGACAAAAGTAAAACACCAAAACCCAGGAAGAAGTAAAGGCTTTTGGAATGAGCTAAAATACCTCAAAGGCAAAGGGGCCAATAACTCTCTCCCTGGATCCTGAAAAGAAAGGGAAATAGAGGGGCCATGTGTAAACCCCCAAAAACCCAAACCCAAAACATCTAACGAAACAGGAGATTTCCTGAGGTTTTGGAAGGGAGCAAATGTATCCTAATCTTTAAAAAAGGGGGCCCGACAAAAGCCAAACCACAGACCATGTTTTTCGACTTTTATAGTTGCAAAAGTAATGGAGAAGATTATGGAGGAAAAAGTGGTGGAAAACCAAAAGGAATGATCTCATCAACACAGCCCCCATGGTTTTAAAGGGGGGGGAAAACCTACGGGGTTCTATACAAAGGTGACAGCAGTAAGACGATGGGGGGGGTGGATTGCATTTTCTTGACTGCAAAAAGGCGTTTGGAAAACCCGTTCCACACAAGAAATTTGAGCAAAAACTGGAGGACTAAGCAAGGGTAAAAGGGAACACACAAAAGGATCAGAGAATACTTTTTCAGGGAAACAGCAGCAATCCTTACGTGGGAAGGTGTCAAGTGGGCACCTTGACCAGGGAGTTCCCCCAGGGTCAAATCCTTTGGACCATTTTGTTTTCCCGGGGAATTTTTTTTAACGACATGACGGAAGAATAGACCCGAAAGGGCCCTGTTTGAAAAGACGTAAGTTGATGGAAAAATTCATTCGGGTCGAAGACCAGGAAAAACTACAAAGGGATCTGGGCAGGGTGCCGACCTGGTCCAGCAATTGGCTCCTGGGGGTTCAACCCCCCCAAGTGCAAAGTCATGAAGATTGGGGAAGGGCAAAGAAGACCGCAGATGGAAAGCAGTCTAGGGGCCAGAGACTACAAACTTCACCCCAAGAAAAAGATCTTGGGGTGAGTACAACACCAGGCACATCTCCTGAAGCGCACATCA
>NC_069456.1:6464069-6511303 GCF_026875155.1 Cherax quadricarinatus
TTATTTGACATATGTTAGACATCTTTGAGTAGGCAGCACAAGCCTGGAACCCTCACCGCATGAAGCATATTAAAAAGCTGGAGAAAGGTCAAACAAGGAGTCACTAGCAGAGATGGTCTCTAAAGATAGGGAGGCTAACGGTATGGTGAAGACAAAGTAATCTGGAGTGAAAAGCAATGGGAGGAAAAAAGGAAGGTCACTAAGGATCCATGGACTCCGTCAGGCTAGAGACCCAAAAAGCAGGACATGGAACGACATGGAATTTGAGATTGTATTGATCATTGAGTGTATATGAAGGGAGAGAGACAGGATAGATTGCAAATTTTCAGAATATCAGGTCTTCTCACGGCATACAAAACACGATTAAACTAAGACACACAGGCAACATTTAGGGATATTTATTCGAAACGTTTCGCCTACACAGTAGGCTTCTTCAGTCGAGTACAGAAAGTAGGCAGGAGCAGTAGAGATGTGAAGACGATGTAATCAGTCTATCACCCTTGAAGGTGTAGATTTGACGTTGTCAGTTCTTCAGCCTGGAGAAGAATTCTGTTTCACAGTCTGAAACAAAGTGAAGAACCAGCGACGGTGTGGAGACTTATATACTGTCGGCAGAAGAGGTGTGGAGTAGTAGAAGAAAGAATGTAATCACTGAGAGTCACATCCCTCTCAGATCCAACCATTCTCTTGAAAAAGTTGTCGGTATTGTATGCCATTTTGATATTCACGATTAAACTAATCTTATCTTCTGGTCACGTATAGCTCAGGACAGGATCTTAAGATAGAAAGCTTGCCTGCAGACTAAGCGATGTTACAATCGTTTATACCTATGTAGATTGGTACAGGACAGTTACAGAGGAAAAATCTGAGGGAGTATGTGAAAACCATCATATATGGTAAAGCGCAGTAACAATGAGGCCTGGAGGAACACTTTCCTGGCAGGCCCAACTCAAGACCTGTACCCAGTTTCCTGGGACCAACACTAACACAAACTCCTCACCCTTTCCCAGTATCATCCTGTTTACACCTTATCAACCCAACTCCAACCCTACCTTATCCCACTCCTGTCAGATAAGCAACATGCAGGAAGACCAGACAATACAGACCAGTGTATGGTAAGGAAAAGCAAGCTCAGATTATGAAAATGGCAATAAGCTGAAAGAACGAAAAGCTCAGGTAACCCCCAGACATTGTAGCTGAAAAAGACAAAAATAATGAAACTGATATCAGACGCCATATTTCCAGCAAGATGTATCAGCCACACACTGCAAAAGAGCTTGCAGGATTCACTTTTGACGTCTTTGCTGCCCCTACACCCACATTCTAACTGACCTCCTCGCAGATAGTCCCACCTAACATGTAGACACTCTTTGACTTTATAACAGAAACTAACCAAGTGAATCAACTTTGTAGCTTTTACTCTAACACTGTCCCTGTCTCCACTAACTCTAACCCTTACACACTCCTGACCCTTACTCCATCCTCTTCTTCGTCCATCTTTCCCTGCAGTACTGTAAAACCCCTTTGGGTTTAGTGCTTAACTTGATTATATTATTATAATAACCTATGTGACATGCCAAGATATTAATGAAAATAATATAGATATGCTAAGTAAATTTTCTGAATTTGATGGAACAGACAAGTGAAATGTAGATACAACGCCTATTGTGTATCCATATGCTTTTGCGCTACCGTCCATAGGATGGATATGGGGTGCACAATAAACTAGCCATTTCGGTGGCAAAATCTAAAAAAAAAAAACTTATTAACCAACAGGATATCAAGTGATAAGGAAAGACGGGAAACAGGGGAGTAGCGGCACTCTTGATGAATGGACCTTTCTGAGGTGTGAGGGATAAACAGATAAGAAGCAAATAACTTAACATTGAGCTCACTTAAGATTGAGAAGACACATTAGTGGTTGCAGTGACATAAATCCTTTACCTAATAGTGGGAGGCCAAGACAGGAACTCGAAGACAAAAAATCATTGTTGACATAGCAGGAGCAGTTTGGAGTGCACAGAGGGCTGGTACAAAGTTACTTATCGTGGATGATTTAAACCATAAAGAAATAGATTAGGAGAACTGGGACCCATATGAGGGACCGAAATCCTGTAGGGTTACATTTATGAAGGTGATTAGGGAAAACTTGTTTGAGTTACCATGCTGAGGACATGACAAGGGAGAGAGAAATGAGCCAACAAGACTGTACCTATTATTTACCGTAAGTACTGCTGATATAGATGAAATAGAATATGACAGTTCTTAACGTAAAGACTCTCTGAGAACTAGAAATAGAGGGAAGAACGACAGTGGGAACGCACGCACGCAGCACGCACGCAACGCGCGCAACGCAACGCCACACACCACACACCCCACACACACACACACACACACACACACACACACACACAACACACACACACAACACACACACCACACACACACACACCACCACACAGACGCAAGGAGGGAACGAGAGGCAATGACGGAAGATGAGCAGGACCCAGACAGGAGGAGGACGGTGGTCCTCCCCCCCCCCCCCCCCAACCCCCAAACACCACCCCACAGAATCTCCCGCCAAAAGACTCCACCGCGACATTCCCAAACGCAAACTGAGCAACTATACTACAACCCATCCCTGTTCCCTCTGCCACCAACCCCATATCACCAAACCTCACCCCAACAGACAGCCCTTACGGGATTCTGACCCCACACCATATCACAAACCCACTAACCACAGGCCCCATATGGCCCCCACAAGGCTACTCGCTCCCCCAACCCCATATTCTTGGGGCCCCATGACACCAATGATAGAAAAGAAACTGTAGTTTGGTTACACAAACGCGGCTGATCTAACGAATAACATGGAGTCGTGGACCGAAAGAATCAGTGAAAAATCCCCTGACATCATAAGCAGTCCACGAAACAAAATCGCTGAGACAATATCGACACAATCTCCCAACGGGATATCAGATCCTGAGGAAAGATAGGGTTAGAGGGGGGAGGAGGGGTTGCATGCTCATAAAACCGATCGGGATTTGAGGAAATGTAAAGGCATGGGACATGATTGGAGAAAGAGACTACCATTGTAGGTACAATTCAGTCCAGAGAACATAAAGTAGTCATTGGAGTGTGATAAACCCACCACAGACTGCAGGAGGCCAGATAGAGAGGAGTACGAAGTAAACAACAGGGTGATGGTGGACACACTGGTGAGGTGCAAGAAGAGCTCACTCGGCTGAGCAAAGATACTGGTAATGGGCGATTTCAACACAGGGAGATCGACTGGGAAAAAACCTGGAGCCACATGGGGGTCCGAAACATGGAGACGGCCAAGATGATGGATTTGGTACTTGAAAATCATGCATCAACATGTCAGGGACACAACCAGAGAGAGAGGGAGGATGAGCAGCCAAGATGGGATCTGTGTTTCACCCTGGCGGCAGTTCAGACATTGGGACAACACTTACGAGAGGCCCCTTGGAGCTAGAGATCAAGTGGTTCTGAGTTTTGATTATATAGTAGAGTTTCAAGTGGAGAGGTAACAGGTAAAACTGAAGGGGACAGGCCAAACGATAAAAGGGGGCGGACTACACAGGTATGAGAAACTTCCTGCAGGGGAGGTTCAGTGGGACAGAGCAGAGAAAATGGTAGGAACATCCGTAAACGAGATGATGGAATATGTGGCAACAAAGTGCAAGGAGCAGTGGAAAGAGTTGTATCCCAAGGGAAACAGAAGTAATAGGAAGACCAAAACGGTCCTTGGTTTACCCGAAGGTGTAGGGAGGCAAAAATAAGTGCAACAGAGAATGGAAAAGGTACAGGAGGCATAGGACCAGGAAAACAAGGAGTATTAGTAGAAGAGCCAGAAACGAGTAAGCACAGATAAGTAGGAGGCCCCAGCGACGTATGAAAACGGAATAGCATGAAAGTTCAAATCTGACCCGAAACTGCTGTAAGCCACATAGGAGGAAGACAACAGTCCTAAGGACCAGGTGAATCAGGGCTGAGGAAGGATAAAGAAAGTGGAGAACTCACAAGAACCGATCAGAGGTATGTGAGGAAACTCAACACGAGATTTAGGAAATTATTTACAGTAGCGACTGGGAAGGACTCTGGGGACAGACAGATGGGGACCCCAGAAGGAATACACCAACAAGTGTTGGGACGACATACATACGGATGAGGTTGAGAAACTGCTAAGGGACCATCGATACCTAAAAGGCAATGGACGGGCAACATTCACCCCGTGGGTCCTTAGAGAGGGAAGCAGATATTGTTTGTGGCGTGCCACTTACCACCAATCTCAACACGTCCTAGAAACTGGGCAACTTCCTGAAGGTATGGAAGACGCAAATGTAGTTCCATTTTAACAAAGAGACAGAAAAGATAGCCACTAAACTATTTAGACCTGTTGTCATTGACTGCTAGAGTATGCAAAGGTTATGGAGAAGATTATCAGGAGGAGAGAGTGGTGGAGCACTGGGAACGGAACAAGAGTATAAATGCAACCAGCATGGAATCATGGAAGGCAATCCTCTGTCACAAACCTTCTGGAGTTAAGTTTTATGATAATATAACAGAAGACACGAGAGAGGGGTGGGTTGATGGCATCACTCTTCTTGGACGGCAAGAAGGCCTTTGGCACGGTTCCTCACAAGAGATTAGTGCAGAAGCTAGAGCCTCAGGCGCATATAACAGGAAGGGCACTGCAAATGGATCAGAGAATACCTGGACAGGGAGGCAACAAACGAATCATGGTTTTACGTAATGATGTATCACAGTCGGGCACCTGTGACGAGCGGGGGTCCCACGGGGGTCGGTCCTAGACAATGCTATTTTTGGTAAATGGTAAACGAATGATGGAAGGGTTAGATCTGCAAGTTTCCTGTTTGCAGATGTGAGTTAATGAGAATTAAAATCAGATGTCGGACCAGGCAGGACTTCAAAGAGAACTGGACCAGACTGGACACTGGTCCAGAAATGGCTTCTCGACTTTAATCCTGCCAAATGCAAAGTCATGAAAAGGGGAAGGCAAGAAGACCCCAGACAGAGTTATTGGCTAGGTGGCCAAGGACTGCAAACCCTCAACTCAAGGGGGGAAAGATCTTGGGGTGAGTATACACCGAGATGTCTCCGGAAGCACACAATCCAATCAGATAACTGCTGCAGCCATATGGGCGCCTGGCAAAACTGAGAACAGCATTCCGATACCTTAGTAAGGAACGTTCAAGGACACTGTACACCGTGTTAGTCAGGCCCATACCGGAGTATGCAGCACCTGTTTGAGAACCCGCACTTGTTAAAGACGACAAGAAAAATAGAGAAAGTACAAAGGTTTGCGACACAAGGTTAGTTCAGGAGCTCATGGGAATGTCCTATGAAGAAGATTAAGGGAAATCGGCTGACGACACTGGAGGACAGGAGGGTCAGGGGGCAGGATCAAGACATATAAATCTGCGGGAATAGTGACAAGGTGGACAAAGACAGATGTTCCAGGGAGTGGGCATCAGAAAACAAGGGGGCCACAAAGGAGTTGAGAACAAATGAGCAAGAGATATTATGAAGTATTTCTTCAGTCATAGGTTGTAGGCCCAAAAAGTGGAATAGCCTAGAAAATGACCCGTAGTGGAGGCAGGAAACCATACACAGTTTTAAGACGAGGTTTGATAAAGCTATGGGCGGGGTGAGAGAGATGGCCCAGTAGCAACCGGTTGAAGAGGCGGGGGCAGGAGTAAGACGCGACCCTGCAACCACAATAGATGCTCACACACACACACACCACACACACACACAATATGCACACACCAATATGCACACAAACATACCATGCACACACACACACACATATGCACACACACATATACTTACACACATACATTATACATACACACACACATATTCCATACACATACATACACACACATGCACGCACGCACACACACACACACACAACATGCGCCGCGCGCACCACATGCACACACACACACACACATATATAATACACACATACACATGCGCACACACACACACACGCTTTCACATGCGCGCGCACACACACACCAGGAGCCAGGAGTAGGACTCGGACCACTTGCAACCACAAATAGGTGAGTACATGCGCGCGCGCGCACACACATGAACACACACTCACAATATACATACTCACATGCCGCACACACACGACATTCACATACACATGCGCACACCACACCAACACCACCAACACACACACACAGCGCGCACACCACACACGCACTAGAGTCAGCAGACATGGTGACAAGGTCCCGAGAAACCTTAGTGTTTTCTAGGGCGTGCAGTATCTGTAGCAGTAATCAGTGGAAGAGTGACAACGTCAGTGAACAATCCTACGAGGTGATACCAAAGTTATTAGTTAAAAAAAAAAAGTGAGAGGAAAGGAAGCCTGAAATCATTAATATTTCAAAGTGCCAAATGTTAGGGACCTAGTAGGCAACCTGTTGCCACACACATGCAAATATACACAGATCAAAGTTGAGTGTGGAAGCGGGTGTTCAAGAATTTACGAGAGATTGGTTAACATTGAGAGTGAAAAGTTATAAGCAGAAAAGGGAAGGTATATAAAATATATAACAAGGGAAGGCGGGGTGGCAGGAGTAGGCCTGTTGAAGCATGATTCAAATTAATTCTTATCAAAAGTGTAAAGTGAAATCATTGAGGAACGCGGGATGTAAGAGCATATATGGTTATAAACATACAGGTGAAGGATTTTCAAAATAGTGATGATAGAAGGCCTTGGTACGATCGACTACGTCACAGCATCTGGCACTTGTCATCGCGCCGCTGCCAGCAGCGCAAGAAGTATTGCTCACCTACTGTGTTGCATATTGTTCAGGATTCTGCCGTCTCTGCACCACTGTTAGATACTGGTCACTCCCTCCTGCAAGCTATTACCAGAATTAGCGTAGAAATAGGCGTAGATAATGTGAAGATAGGTTGAACTTTCTATAATTTTATAAAAAGTAGAATTGATAATTGTTGAATAACATTGGTAAGTTTTAGAATTACGGTATTACTACTGGTTATTTATTAAGCAGTATGAATACTTCGAAGTGGGGGCACACACACAAACGAACAAGCAGTCAGGCACTTGTAAAAAGCTGTAGTACACATGATGCTGAACACACAACACATAACAGGATTTCACCACCTTCCTGTAAATTGACCTGATAACCCTTCCTCTACAAATTCACTATCCACCTCTCCCACCTCTCTTCCTATCTTGTACTATCTCTCTGTCTACCTATCTCTACCTCTCTACCTATCTCTACCTATTCATCTCTCCCATCTCTCCCCTCTCTCCACTCTAACATCTCTCCCCTCTAATTATCTCTCCCCCTCTCATTATCTCTCCCTTTCTCCCATTTCCCATCCTCTCTCCCTCTCCCACTCTCTCTCTCTCCCTTCTTCTCTCTCTCCCTCTCTCCCCGGTTCTCTCCCCCTCTCCCCTCTCTTTGGCCCCCTCTTCCCTCAATCTCTCTCTCTCCCTCCCCATTTTCCCTTCTCACTCACCCTTCTCTTTCTCACTCTCTCACTCTTCTCTCTTTCAAAAAATTAAAAAAAAGAAAGGAGGAAGAGAAAAAAATGGTGGGGGGACACGAAGGAAACAGCGGAATCAGATGAGAAGGGTTCTGAGTAAGGAGTGGATGGAAGGCGCAGTGGAAAAGGATGGAACAAGAGGGAGAGAAAAATTAGGGAGAGTTTCTCTGAACAAAATGAAGACAGGATTTCTTGTGAAAACTTGAAAAGCGGTTGGAGATAGAAGAGATTGGGAGGCACAGCCTGTTTACCCTCATCTATGGCAGTAGCAGTAGTAGTTAGGATGAGGTATAGACAGGCTGAAGCACGTAACAGGGGCATTGACCAGAGAAGATACAACATATGACGCTGAGAGGTGCTGAAAACAGGAAGGATATATGAATTATTGATATGGTTATATCAGATTGCAGAAAGGCCAAGGAGTGAACAAGGGGAGAGCAGCGGGTGTAGATGGAGAGGGTTATAGGTCAGATGCAGAGGCACAACCATGCTACAAGAAGCCATTGGAAAAAAACAAGGGAAAAAATGACCACGTACAGGCAGAGGAACAGAGGTCACAGAGGGAAAGAGGAATGGGAGGAGAGAAAGGGCAACATCACTGTTTATCAATGGGCTTCAAAGAGAGAGAGGGAGGAAAGGTCACACACGAAAGTGACAGACAGAAAGAAAGGAGAATGAGAACATCACAGAAATAGGTGTACGAAGACAGACGGATTGTAAATTTCAGAGAATAGGGGGTATTGAAGGGATGAAAATGACCGATCAAGCAGATTCTCAGGGCAGAAACAGAGCGGACAGGATTCTCCAAGAGAAACCACTGTTGAAGTAATTTGGAAGAGTACAAGAGTGTGTTGTGTTCTAGATAGACAGAGAACAAAACAGACCGACAGGCAGCTGAGGGAGAGGACAAAAAAGCGGAAAGAAGCTAGGAAAGGAGACAAGGGACAGAACCAGCAGAGGTCGATCAGAGAAGGACGACAGGAGCAGCAAGGGCAAGCGCACGACAACCATCCTCAGAACCCCATAAATATACACCATCCCAACACTACAATTACAATACATACTAACAGTTCCACCCAACATCCTGTCTATAGAACCCCACAGTATGCTACCATGTGCCCCCTCCAAGCCCAAACCACACTGTTAGGAAAGAAAATGAAGGTATTCAATTCAATACAAATTCAATTCTAGTTTATTGCTCTCCTATAAGGATTACAATGGTGAGATTACAGAAATTAGGTTTATTGTTTGGTTTACATGTAGTTAAAATTGTGTTTACCGAGAGTACCACCTAGAACGCTTAGCATGGCTTGCATTTCGGGCATACTTAGTTTTATTCATTATTGTAAAATATTACAAATTATGAAGTAAGTTGGTCTTATGGCTACGTGACTAAATATCGTTTATGAGTATACAATAGTGAATGCTTTTGTTTAGGCACAGTATATAGTTTCAGTAATGGAGTATTCCCAGGATTCTTATTTTAAGACTGAGATTACATATTTATGTTTTATGGACAAATGAGTGATTGCCGAGTTGCGGTGTAAGTGTGAACCACCAGGTGGTATTCGTGTAGTTAGTGGCGGGGTGTTGTATCAAGGGAGTAAGATGTTTCTAATGGTGGTTTTTGAAGGTGATGATGTGTCTGAGTTCTAGAGTTTCTCGGTAGGGGTATTCAGATTTTAGGGCCTTTGACATACATTGAATTGTTGTAATGGATTAGTCGGACACGGGGAATGTCGTAGAGTAGAGAGTTTGTGTCTGGTGTTTGCCTGTGGGTTCGTCACAACTATCAAGAAGCGATTTTAGGTCAAGGTTGATAATTTGAGTTTCCAGGCCTGTGACTATAGATTGACAGTAGTAAGTGTGGATGTACTGGAACTGGGAGTAAAGTTTAGATCTATTGAAGAGTGGGGGGGTGTGCTGCCAGGGATGGGATTAGTGATTTCTTCTTACTGCAGCTTTTTGTATGGGTTATTATTGGCTTTAGGTGTGTTGCTGCAGTTGATCCCCAGCACAAATAGCATAGTGAGGTATGGATAAAAGAAGTGAGTGGTATAGTTGTGAAGAAGTCCTTTTGCCGGCACGTAGTATCGTATCTTGGAGAGGAAACAAACCGTTTTGGATACTTTTATGGCTTATATGTGGATATGGGTGCTGAAATTCAGAGTGTTGCAAGGTATAAGCCTAGGAATTTTCCCCCATTATTTCTGGTAATTAGAGTGTTGTCATCTTATGTTAATTTGTGCTCTCCTGCTCAGCTACCAAACATAATATAGTAAGTTTTGTCAGTGTTAAGCGTAAGTTTATTGGCTGTAATCCAAGTCGATCTTTTAATCAGCTCCTCTTTCACTGGTGTTGAGGGGAGCCACAAGATAGGTGAGAGATGACATAAGTCGTGGTCATCAGCAAAGGAGAATGGGTTTCAGGTGTAGGGATACGTTTGGAAGGTCATTGATGTATATGAGGAAGTTGCAGGGGACCAAGGTAACTTCCCTGCGGGAACTCCAGTATCAAGTGGCCGTGTTGCTGAAGTTTCCTGAGTCTTTAATGGTGACGTTACAGATCCTATTATTAATGTAAGATTTGAAAATAAGCACGCGCATGGCCTCTTATACCGTAGTGAGTCAAGTTTGTGGAGTAGGGATATGGTGGTTTTACTGAGTCAAAAGCTTTTCTTAGGTCAATAAAATATTCCTAGTGGATATCCTTATTTTCCAATGCTGTGTTAAGCATATTAGCATTTTTATGATTGCATCATTAGTGCTTTTATTTATCCTGAATCCAAAAACTGGCAGGGGTTGAGTATGTTTTGAGCCGTTATAAATGAATACAGTCTCTTGTACCACGAGTTTTCTCCAAGATTTGGATAGCAATGCGTAAGTTAGTTATTGGCCTATAGTTGTTTAAGTCTGTAGGGTTCACCACCTTTATGATTGGTGTAACCCTTGCCCTCTTGAGTAGTTTCGGGGAAGGTGCAAGTCTCTATTGACATGTTAAAAAGTAATGAAATAGCATGCGAAAGGACATGGGCCGCTCGCTTTGTACAGTAATGGTGGGACATGAGACAGATTCCCGAGTTATTTTTAAGGGACTTTATGATCCCAATGACTTCCGTGGGGCTCACGTTGGTGCAAGATAAGATGGAATTAGGGAAATTACCATTTGGTAGTCCCCGGCCATGGGCATATTGGTATGTGGGATTTTACTGGCGAGATTAGATCCTATGTTTGGACGAGAAGTGTTTATCTTGTTAGCTGTGTCAGTGGGAGGTAGTGGTTTTTCATGGATTAGTTAGGACAATATCGTGGTTTTTCTCAGTTTGTGGGTCCCTAGAATCTGAGTGTGTGTTTGTCAGGTCTTTTTTTTATCTCCTCTAGTGTCTATGAATCTACTGGAGTGTCGTATGTTGTTTGGCTTTTTTTATTACTTTGGTTGAGAGCTGTGATGAATAGTGTTTAAGAGTCTCTTAGTGACTTAAGCCCTGTCTATACATTGCTTTTCATATTGGTGTTTTTGATATGGATTTCAGAATGGTGCTGGATAGCATGGGCAACAAAGCCTTTGTTTGTGATCTGTTTTGTATTATAGGCAATGTTTGTTGTATAGTCTAACGTAAATTTGTTAAGAAAGAGGTCTGTCCAGTCATCAATCCCATGGCATGGAGAATTCTGTAGGCCAATCAAACCCAGTCTCTAGGTCAGCGTTGAACTTCCTTACGATGGCCTCTTCATGGAGTCTAAATGAGACATTGTGTATTCAAGTGGTGGTTTACTAATGTTTGTCAGGAGGAGGTAGTGCTATCTGTGATTATCCCTGATTTAGGGGGGCTATGGTATTGTACCAAACGCTGATGGAATAACAAATAAGTGGGAGGATGTGGGCACGAGAGTCAAAGAGGCTCACCTGGACTCATAGCTTCACAAAAACCAAAAGCTTACAGGTATGAATAACAGATGCAATCTTTCCAACAGGATACCAGATCCAGAGAAAAAGACAGAGCGAAGAGAAGCAAGCGATTACATAGCAGGAACGCTTCACTTGGAGGTCCCAAAGTGGTAATGGCGTGGGTATAACCCACCACAGACAGCAGGAGGCCAAGGCAAGGTATAATGAGACAATAGAGCGATGGTTGACACACTGGGCTGCTGGGGTTTTGGCCGAAAAGAGCTCATGCATGCAGGGCAAAGTTCCTGTTCATGGGTGACTTTAACCACAAGGAAATAGATTGGGAGAACTGGAGCCATGGGGGCCAAGATACTTGAAGGGCTAGATGATGAAGGTGCACTGGAAAATTCAAGTCCAACACCTAAGTGACACTACGAAGAGAGAGAGAGAGAGAGAGGATTGAACCAGAAGATGGACCTAGTATTCACCTTGAGTTAGTGCAGCTATTAAGGACATCACATACAAAACGACCTTGGGGCCAGCGGATCATGTGGTTTTAAGCTTCAATCAATCAATCAATCAATCAATCCATCAATCAATCAATCAGTCAAGTTTATTCTCTATAAGGATTAACAATGCGGGGTTTACAAATTTTGGATATTGTGTGGTTTACACGTTTGAATATACTAATTACAGAGGGGGCCACTAGGACACCTAGCATGGCTAGGCATTTCGGGCAGACTTAGATTAATTCTAAACTTTAAATTATTACAGATTTGTGGTTAAAGGCTAAGTGACTACATTATTAGTTTGTGATTTTTAAAACAATGTGAAGCTTTTGTTTTGGCACAATACAGGGTTGTTATATCTTCGAAATTGGTCATCCTGTGTTTTTTAACTTTTGGGTAAGAGAAAATGTTCATCACTTAATATTATAGCGCGAAAGTCCCGTTTTATAGCTAAAATAGAGACTTTCGGCGTTATATTATTATTGTTAATATATAAAAAAATACCATGGTATTATCGCTATTTTGTTATTATCGCTATTTTGTTATTATCGCTATTTTGTTATTATCGTTTATTTTGTTATTATCGCTATTTTGTTATTATCGCTAATTTTGTTATTATCGCTATTTTGTTATTATCGCTATTTTGTTGTTATCACTATTTTGTTATTATCACTATTTTTTATTTTCTTAGGTAGGATTTCTTGTGTATATAGAGTTTAAGTCTCGGAACTGTCCGGTGAATTGTTCAATTGTTTTGTTCCGGCTGGCTGATTTTGGGTCAGCTGATCCAACCTGACGACGTGTCAACAGACTGGCAAGTAGTCAGTCTGCTCCCTGCTTTTACCCCTGACAACTGATCGTATATTGGCTCTTATGGTGTACAGTTGAATGGTTTTGAGAATTGGACTCTAGAGCTGACTCAGTTTGTTCCTAATTGCTCTGAAAGATTCTTTTGATATTTATATTTTTGGGTCAGTTCAGTAATCCATAGAGATACTTTACGGCCAGATTAAAAGGTCTTGCCAAATCTTGTACCTTTGTATTTTGAGTTTTAAAAGTCTTGTTAAGACAAAGACTTTAAATGTTATTGAAGTCTTAATTACAGGAAGAATAATTAAACTTCCTTATTAATGTGACATTTCCATGATTTTGAACTAAATGTATATGGTAAATTTATTGTACAAAGTATTAAAGTTACATTAAATACAAAGAAGAAAAAGTATTGTATTTAAATACTTTTAAAAAATTTGAATATTATTCTATGGAGTTTCCCAGTAGAAATTTTTTTCCCCTAGACTCTAAAATACCTTTAAATAACTCGGATCCAAAAATCTTGTTGCATTTAAGGGAAATAAATGGTAAAAAGGCCCACATTCTGAAGTTTTTAAAAAATTTCTTATTCGCAACAATGGTGTGTATATTGGAGTATCATAGGCAAAATTATTTACTAGTTAGGATTCATTATTTTAGGATTAAAATTCGTATTTGTGTTTATAGTCAATGGGTGAGTGTAAGTGTGAACCACCAGGTGGTTTACATATAGTTGATGGGGTGTATCAGGGAGATAAGATGTTTTCTAACGGTATTTTTGAAAGTGATGAATGTGTCTGCAGTTCTAGAGTTTTCAGGTAGGGTGTTCCAGATTTTAGGCCCTTTGACACATTGAATTTTTGTAAAGGTTTAGTCTGACACGGGGAATGTCATAGAGATGTTTGTGTCTGGTGTTATGCCTGTGGGTCCTGTCACAACTATCAAGAAAGCGTTTTAGGTCAAGGTTAATATTGGAATTTAAGGTCCTGTAGCTGTAGATTGCATAGTAGTAAGTGTGGATGTTCTGAACAGGGAGTAAGTTTAGATCTATGAAGAGTAGGGGGTGTGTTGCCAGGGATGGGATTTAGTGTTTATTCTTGCTGCAGCTTTTTGTTGGGTTATTATTGGCTTTGGATGTGTTGCTGCAGTTGATCCCCAAGCACAAATAGCATAGGTGAGGTATGGATAAATAAGTGAATGGTATAGTGTGAGAAAGGCAGTTTGCAGCACGTAATATCGTATCTTGGAGAGGATCCCCACCGTTTTGGATATTTTTTTTGTTGTGTGTTGGATATGGGTGCTGAAATTTAGGTTGTTGTTGAGGTATAGACCTAGGAATTAGCCCTCATTATGTCAGGCAATTTGAGTGTTGTTGATCTTAATGTTAAGTTGTGCAACACCTGCTCTTCTACCAAACATAATGTAGTAGGTTTTGTCAGTGTTAAGTGTAAGTTTATTGGCTGTCATCCAAGTCAGAATTTTGAGCAGCTCCTCGTTGACACTGGTGTTGAGGGTGGCACGATTAGGGTGGGAGATGATGTAAGTCGTGTCGTCAGCAAAGAGAATGGGTTGCAGGTGTTGGGATATGTTTGGAAGATCATTAATGTAAATGAGGAAGAGCAGGGGACCAAGGGACACTTCCCTGCGGAACTCCAGTGGCCGTGTTGATGAGGCTGTGTCTTTAATGGTGACATACTGATCCCCTATTAGTAAGGTGGGACTGAAATATCAAGCGCATGGCCTTTAACCCCTTAATGGTAAATTTTGTGGAGTAGATGCTGTGGTCTGCTTGTAAATGCTTTTTTTAGGTCAAAAATTCCTAGCGGATATTCCTCATCCCAATGCGTGTAAAGCGATCTAGCATTTTTAAAATTGCATCTTAGTGTTTTTTATTTTTCCTGAATCCAATTGGCAGGAGTTGAGTATTTTTTTGTGCCGTTATAAATGAATATGTCTCCTTGCCGAGTGTTCAAAATTTTTGGATAGCAAGGGTAATTTTGATTTTTGGCCTTATTTTTTTTACTTTAGGGTCGCCACCTTTATGTATTGGTGTAACCCTTGTGTTTTTGGGTGTCAAAGGGGGAAAGTGCTGTTTCTAGTGATTTGTTAAAAATTTAATGTAATCATGCAAAAGGGGACATGGAGGGCTCGCTTGTAAAATAATGGTGGGACGTGAGACAGTTCCCTGAGTTATTTTGGTGCTTCATAATCACGATGACTTCCGTGGGCTCATTTTGGTACAAGATAAAAGGAATTTGAAAAATTTTCCATTTTGGGTCCCGGACAGGCTAGGTAGTGGGATTTTACTGGCGAGATCGATCCCTTTTTTGAGAAGAATATTTTCTTGTAAATGTATCATGGGGTGTAGGGTGTTCATTAGGTTTAGTTAGGACAATATTTTTGTTTTTTTTTTCAGTTTTTTGGGTCTAAATCTGGGGAAAGTTTTTCCAGGGTCTTTTTGTATCTCCCCTTGTGTCAGTGAATGTGGATTTGTACGTTGTTTTGGCCCTTTTTTTATTAATTTGGTGAGAAGTGATGAATTTTTTTTAAGAATATCTTTGTGTATTAAAACCCTTCTACTTTCTTTTCAATTTGGTGTTTCTTATCAATGGATTTCAGAAAAACTGTGGTTAGCCATGGGCAAAACCAAAAACCGTTTATTGTGATCGTTTCGTTTTTATAGGACAAAGTTTGTTTATATTTTAAAAAAATTTGTTAAGAAAAATGTCTTTTTCCCTCGCCAATACCCTTGGCATTGGGGAATTCTTGGCCGTCAAGATCAATAGGTCTGCTGTGAACTTCCTTATTGAGGCCTCTCATGGAGTTAAAGAAACTTTTGTATTCAAGTGGTGGGTTTATAATGTTTTTTAAGAGGAAGGTTGGGGAGTGGTCAGTAGTGCTGTCTGGATTATCCCTAATTTAAAAGGGGGGTAGACATAGGTCCCTATATGGTCTATTATGGTTGCACTTGTCTCAGTCAGCCTGGTTGGTTTAGTTATTGTTGGTATGAGAAGTGTGTTGTTCATATTGTTGATGAAATCAGTTACAGTCTGATCATCTGGTAGGCCAAGGTTGATATTGAAGTCTCCAGCTAAGAGGTGGTGGTGCTTGTTCATTTGTCTGTTATTAGTGCCTTTAGATTCTCACTGAAATTTGGGATGTTTGTGTGGGGTATCCTGTAAATGGCACCAATTGTTATAGGCGTCTTAAGTTTTTTTACAGTAAAATTAGCAAAAATGTATTCCCCATATTCATCACTAAAGCAAGTGGTGCTAATACAAGATAGTTGGTTAGGGTAATAGATTGCAATACCACCCCCAACTTGGTATGTCTGCAGTTGTGGATTGCTGTGTATCCTGGTAGTGGGTAGATATCTACTGTGTCCTGCTTAAGCCAGGTCTCAGTAAGAGCTACAAGTGGAGGGGGAAGCAGGAAGGCCAGGGCGAATGAAGCCAAACTACAAGAAAGGGGACTACACGGGAATGAGGAATTTCCTGAACGGGGTTCAGTGGGACAGAGAACTGGCAGGGAAGCCAGTTAATGAGATGATGGAATATGTAACAACAATGTGCAGGGAGGCTGAGAGGTTTGTACCCAAGGGTAACGGGAATAATGAAAAAACCTGGATAAGCCCATGGTTCACCCAAAGATGCAGGGAGGTAAAAGCCAAGTATGCTTGGGAATGGAAGAAATATAGAAGGCAAAGGACCCAGAAGAATTAGGAGAGCAGTCGTCGAGCCAAAAATGAATATGCACAGATAAGGGAGGCCCAACGACAATATGAAGACGACATAGCAGCGAAAGCCAAATCTGACCCGAAGCTGTTATACAGCCACATCAGGAGGGAAAACAACAATCAAGGACCAGGTAATCAGGCTAAGGAAGGAAGGAGGAGAGAACAAGAAATGACTGTGAAGTATATGAGGAACTCAACAAGAGATTCAAAGAAGTGTTCACAGAGGAAACAGAAGGGGCTCCAGAAAGGAGAGGTGGGGTACACCACCAAGTGCTGGACACAGTACACACAACCGAGGAAGAAGTGAAGAGGCTTCTAAGTGAGCTAGATACCTCAAAGGCAATGGGGCCAGATAACATCTCTCCATGGATCCTGAGAGAGGAAGTAGAGGCGCTATGTGTACCCCTAACAACAATATTCAATACATCTATCGAAACAGGGAGATTGCCTGAGGTATGGAAGGCAGCAAATGTAGTCCTAATCTTTAAAAAAGGAAGCAGACATGAAGCACTAAACTACAGACCAGTGTCACTGACATGTATAGTATGCAAAGTCATGGAGAAGATTATCAGGAGAATAGTGGTGGGACACCTAGAAAGGAATGATCTCATCAACAGCAGCCAACATGGTTTTAGGGACGGGAAATCCTACTGGAGTTCTATGACATGGTGACAGCAGTAAGACAGAGATGGGTGGGTGGATTGCATTTTCTTAGACTGCAAGAAGGCGTTTGACAAAGTTCCACACAAGAGATTAGAGCAAAAACTGGAGGACTAAGCAAGGATAACAGGGAATGCACTACAATGGATCAGGGAATACTTGTCAGGAAGACAGCAGCAAGTCATGGTACGTGGCAAGGTGTCAGAGTGGGCACCTGTGACCAGTGGAGTCCCACAGGGGTCAGTCCTAGGACCAGTGCTGTTTCTGGTATTTATGAACGACATGACGGAAGGAATAGACTCCGAAGTGTCCCTGTTTGCAGATGACGTGAAGTTGATGAAGAATTCATTCGATCGAAGACCAGGCAGAACTACAAAGGGATCTGGACAGGCTGCAGACCTGGTCCAGCAATTGGCTCCTGGAGTTCAACCCCACCAAGTGCAAAGTCATGAAGATTGGGGAAGGGCAAAGAAGACCGCAGATGGAATGCAGTCTAGGGGGCCAGAGACTACAAACTTCACTCAAGGAAAAAGATGTTGGGGTGAGTATAACACCAGGCACATCTCCTGAAGCGCACATCAACCAAATAACTGCTGCAGCATACGGGTGCCTAGCAAACCTCAGAACAGCATTCCGACATCTTAATAAGGAATCGTTCAGGACCCTGTACACCGTGTACGTTAGGCCCATATTGGAGTATGCGGCACCAGTTTGGAACCCACACCTAAACCAAGCACGTAAAGAAAACTAGAGAAAGTGCGAAGGTTTGCAACAAGACTAGTCCCAGAGTAAGAGGTATGTCCTACGAAGAGAGGTTAAGGGGAAAACAACCTGACGACACTGGAGGACAGGAGAGATAGGGGGGACATGATAATGACATACAAAATACTGAGAGGAATTGACGAGGTGGACAAAGACAGGATGTTCCAGAGATGGGACACAGCAACAAGGGAACACAGTTGGAAGTTGAAGACACAGAATGAATCACAGGGATGTTAGGAAGTATTTCTTCAGCCACAGAGTAGTCAAGAAGTGGAATAGTTTGGGAAGCGATGTAGTGGAGGCACTATCCATACATAGCTTTAAGCAGAGGTATGATAAAGCTCACGGTTCTGGGAGAGTGACCTAGTAGCGACCAGTGAAGAGGCTGGACCAGGAGCTTGGACTCGACCCCTGCAACCTCAACTAGGCGTGTACAACTAGGTGAGTACACAAACACACACACCCATACACACACTACACAACACACACACACACACACACACACACACACACACACATACATACACACACACATAC
Source organism: Cherax quadricarinatus (assembly GCF_026875155.1). Taxonomy (NCBI): domain Eukaryota; kingdom Metazoa; phylum Arthropoda; class Malacostraca; order Decapoda; family Parastacidae; genus Cherax; species Cherax quadricarinatus. Next base: position 6,482,550 of record NC_069456.1, read on the forward strand.
ACACACACATACACACACACACACACATACACACATACACACACACACCCCACACACACACATACACACACACACACACACACACACACACACACACACACACACACACACTAACTCTCGCTGAAGCGAAAACCAATCAACCAGTTTTTACCTCAAAGATTCATTTGTCAAAACTATGTTGAATTTCAGAAGGTTTTGTAGCTAAACTAAGAGAGGGAGAGAGACGAGAGGAGAGAGGGTGAGGGGGGAGGGGGTTTGAGAGAGAGAGAGAGAGAGAGAGAGGGGTGGGGAAAGAAAATGCGTTAGTGTGTTAGATACCAAATTTGTCCTAGGCATATGTCGATTAGAGACTAGGCCTGTTGTACATGCGTGCGTGTGTGTGTGTGTGTGTGTGTGTGTGTGTGTGTGTGTGTGTGTGTGTGTGTGTGTGTGTGTCAGTACTCGCCTAATTGTGGTTACAGGGGTTGAGACTCAGCTCCTGGGCCCGCCTCTTCACTGGATGCTACTAGTCCTCTCCCTGTTCCATGAGTTTTATTATACCTAGTCTTGAAGCTATGTATGGTTCCTGACCCACATCACTTGCTAGACAATACCACTTCCTGACAACTCTGTGACTGAAGAAATACTTCCTAACATCCCTGTGACTCGTCTGAGTCTTCAACTTCCGAGTGTGACCCCTTGTTTCTGTGTCCCCTCTCTGGAACATCCTGTCTCTGTCCACCCTGTCTGTTCCACGCAGTATTTTGTATGTCGTTATCATGTCTCCCCTATCCCTCCTGTCCTCCAGTGTCGTCAGACCGATTTCCCTTAAGCTTTCTTCGTAGGACATTCCCCTTAGCTCTGGAACTAACCTTGTCGCAAACCTTTGCATTTTCTCTAATTTCTTGACATGCTTGACCCGGTGTGGGTTCCAAACTGGTGCTGCATACTCCATTATGGGCATGATGTACACGGTGTACAGTGTCTTGAACAATTCCTTACTAAGGTATCGGAACGCTGTTCTCAGGTTTGCCAGGCGCTCATGTGCTGCAGCAGTTATCTGGTTGATGTGTGCTTCCGGAGACGTGCTCGGTGTTACACTCATCCCAAGATCTTTCTCCTTGAGCGAGGTTTATAGTCTTTGGCCACCTAGCCTGTAAGCTGCGGTCTTTTTCATGACTTTGCATTTGGCGGGATTAAATTCAAGAAGCCATTTGCTGGACCATTTGCAGGTCTCTTTGAAGTCCTATCTGATCCTCATCTGATTTAATTCTCGTCATTAACTTCTCATCATCTGCCAACAGGGACACTTCTGAGTCTATCCCTTCCATCATTTCATTCACATATACCAAAAATAGCACCGGTCCTAGGACCGACCCCTGTGGGACCCCGCTCGTCACAGGTACCCACTGTGATACCTCATCACGTACTATGACTCGTTGTTGCCTTCCTGTCAGGAGGCCAATTCCCACCAAGGCAGGGTGGCCCGAAAAAGAAAAACTTTCATCATTCACTCCGTCACTGTCTTGCCAAAGGGGTGTTTTACATTACAGTTATATTACTGCAACATTAATACCTCTCCTTCAGAGTGCAGACACGGTACTTTCCATCTCCAGGACTCAAGTCTGGCCTGCGGGTTTCCCTCAATCCCTTCATAAATGTTACTTTGCTCACACTCCAACAGCACGTCAAGTATTAAAAACCATTTTTCTTCATTCACTCCTATCAAATACGCTCACGCATGCTTGCTGGAAGTCCAAGCCCTTCGCACACAAAACCTCCTTTACCTCTTCCTTCCAACCCTTCCTAGGCCGACCCTTACCCCACCTTCCCTCCACTACAGATTTATACACTCTCGAAATCATTGTTTCGTTCCATTCTCTACATGTCCGAACCACCTCAACAACCCCTCCTCAGCCCTCTGGATAATAGTTTTGGTAATCCTACACCACCTAATTTCCAAACTACGAATTCTCTGCGTTATATTCACACCCATACAAGAGTGTTTGTACAACTATATACTCTCATACACTCCCTCTTTGCTTTCATGGACAAAGTTCTTTGTCTCCACAGACTCCTCAGTGCATCACTCACCCTTTTCCCCTCATCAATTCTATGATTCACCTCATCCTTCATAGACCCATCTGCTGACACGTCCACTCCTAAATATCTGAATACATTCACCACCTCCATACTCTCTCCCTCCAATCTGATATCCAGTCTTTCGTCACCTAATCTTTTTGTTATCCTCATCACCTTACATTTCCTGTATTCACTTTTAATTTTCTTCTTTTACATACCTTACCAAATTCATCCACCAACCTTTGCAACTTCTCTTCAGAATCTCTCAAAAGCACAGTGTCATCAGCAAAGAGCAACTGTGACAACTCCCACTTTGTTTGATTCTTTATCTTTTAACCCCACGCCTCTTGCCAAGACCCTCGCATTCACTTCTCTTACAACCCCATCTGAAAATATATTGAACAACCACGGTGACATCACACCTACTTTTACTGGGAAATAATCTCCCCCTCTCCTACATACTCTAACATGAGCCTAAGTATCCTTTTAAAAACTCTTCACTGCTCTCAGTAACCTTCCGCCTATACCATACACCTGCAGCATCTGCCCTGTCATACGCCTTTTCCAAATCCATAAATGCCACAAAAACCTCTTTACCTTTATCTAAATACTGTTCACTTATGTTTCACTGTAAACACTTCGTGTACACCCCCCTTCCCCTCATCTTTTGTGTGTGTTAGTTTTTCTTGCTATATCCGTGCTGTTTTATGGAGCAACGTTCATTTTTTGCTTAATTTCCCTTTTTAAGTTGTGGTTGTGGTGGATGTGGTGGTTGTGGATGTGGTGGTTGTGGATGTGGTAATTGTGGATGTGGTGGTTGTGGATGTGGTGGTTGTGGATGTGGTGGTTGTGGATGTGGTGGTTGTGGCTGTGGTGGTTGTGGATATGGTGGATGTGGTTGTGGATATGGTGGTTGTGGATATGGTGTTGTGGATGTGGTTGTGGATGTGGTGGTTGTGGATATGGTGGATATGGTGGTTGTGGATGTGGTTGTGGATGTGGTGGTTGTGGATATGGTGGATGTGGTGATTGTGGATGTGGTGGCTGTGGTGGTTGTGGATATGGTGGTTGTGGCTGTGGTGGTTGTGGCTGTGGTGGTTGTGGATGTGGTTGTTGGATGTGGTGGTTGTGTGGTTGTGGATGTGGTGGGTTTTGGATAGGTGGTTGTGGATGGGTGGTTGTGGGTGTGGGGGTTTTTGGATATTGGGGGTTGTGGTGTGGGTTTTGGCTGTGGTGGTTGGGAGTGTGGTTTTTGGAGTGGTTTGGGTTGTGGTTTTTGGGGGGTTGTGGCTGTGGGGTTGGGGATGTGGTTGTGGATAGGGTTTTGATGTGGGGGGTTTGGGGGTTGTGGCTGTGGTGGGTTTTGGGGTGTGGTGGTTGTGGGTGTGGGGGTTTTTGGATATGGTTTGTGGGTGTGGGGGTTGTGGGGGTTGTGGGTTGGGTTTGGGCGTGGTGTTGGGATTTGGTTTTTTGGGTTGGGGGGTTTTTGGATGGGTGGTTGTGGGGGGTGGCTGTGGGGGTTGGGTATGGGGTGTGGGTGTGGTGGTTTTGGGGGTGGGCTGTGGTGGTTGTGGGGTGGTGGTTTTTGGGTTGGGGGGTTTTGGCTGGGTGGTTTTGGCTGTTGTGGGGTGGGTGGGGTGGTTGTGGGTGTGGTGGGTTTTGGGTGTGGGGTTGTGGCTGTGGTGGTTTGGGTGGGTGGTTTTTGGGGAAAGGGGGGTTGGGATGTGTGGTTTTTTGGGGGTGTGGTGGTGTGGGTTTGGGGGTTGGGATATGGGTTTGTGGGGGTGGGTTTTGGATGTGGGGGTTGTGGTGTTTTTTTGGTGGGTTTTTGGATTGGGGTTGTGGGTGTGGTGGGTTTTGGGGGTGTGGTGGTTTGGCTGTGGTGGTTGTGGGTTGGTGGGTTTGGTTTGGGGGGTGGGTGGGGTTTTGGGGTTGTGGTTGTGGATGTGGTGGTTTTGGGGGGTTTTTGGCTGTGGGGGTTTGGGTGTGGGGGTTGTGGGTGTGGTGGGTTTGGGTGTTGGTTGTGGATGTGGGTTTTTTGGGTGTGGGGGTTGTGGGTGGTGGTTGTGGTGGGTGGTTTGTGGTGGTGTTGGGGTAGGGGGTTGTGGATGTGGTGGTTTTGGATGGGTGTTTTGGGTTGGGGGGTTTGGATATGGTGGTTGTGGGGGGGGGTTTGGATTGGTGGGTTTTGGGGGTTGTGGGTGTGGGGGGTTTTGGGGGGGGTGGTTGTGGGTGGTTTTGTGGATGTGGTGGGGGGGCGTGGGGGTTGTGGTGTGGGGTTGTGCTGTGGTTTGTGGGTGGGTTGTGGGTTTTGGGTGTGGTTTGGTGTGGTGTTGTGGTTTTGGTTTTTTTCTGGGGGGTGTGAAAATGGGGTTTGGCTGTGGTTTGGGTATGGTGGTTTGGCGGGGTGGGTTTTGGGGGTTGGGGGTTGTGATAAGGTTTGTGGTTTGGGGCTGTGGGGGTTGTGGCGTGGTGTTGGGAGTGGGGTTGTGGAGTTGGGTTTTGGTGTGTGGGGTGGTTGTGGATGTGGTGGTTTTTGGAGTGGGGTTTTGGATGGGTGGTTGTGGATTTGGGTTGTGGATTGGGGGTTTTTGGATAGGGTGTTGTATGTGGGGGTTGTGGGTATGGTGGTTGTGGGTTGGGGTTTTGGCTGTGGGGTTGTGGATGGGTGGTTGTGGGGTGTTTTTTGGTTTGGTTGGGGGGTTGTGGTGGTGTTGGCTGGGGGTTTTTGTGGGGTTTTTGGTGGTTGGGCGTGGTGGTTGTGGGTGTGGTTGGTTGGGGGTTGGTGGGTGGGTGCTGTGGTGGTTGGGTGTGTGGTTGGGTGGTGGGTTTGGTGTTGTTTGGGGGGTGGTTGTGGTGTGGTGGTTGTGGGTTGTGGTTGTGGGTGTGGTGGTTGTGGCGGTGGTGTTTGGGGGGTTTTGGTGGGTTTTGGGTGTGGGGGTTGTGGTGGGTTTTAGGTTTGTGGCTTTGGGGTTTTGGGTTTTGGGGTTGTGGGTTTGGGGGTTGGGATTGGGGGTTTTGGTGGGGTGGGTTTTGGTGTGGTGGTTTGGTGTGGTGGGTTTTGGGTGGGGTTGTGGGTGTGGTGGTTTTGGCGTGTGGTTTTGGTGTGGTGGTTGTGGGTGTGGTGGTTGTGGGTGGTGGTTGTGGGTTGGTGGTTTTTGGCTTTGGGGTTGTGGTTTGGGGGTTTGGCTGGGGGTTGTGGTTGGTGGGTTTTGGTGTGGGGGGTGGTTGTGGTTTATTTTTTGGGGGTTTTGGGGGTGTGTGGTTGTAATGGGGTTGTGGCGTGGTGGTTTGGATATGGGGGTTGTGAAAAGGGGGGGCTGTGGGGGGTTGTGGATTGGTGGTTGTGGATATGGGGGTTTGTGGATATGTGGTTGGCTGTGGGGGTTTGGCTGGGGTGGTTGGGGCTGTGGGGGTTGGGGCGTGGGGTTGGGCTGGGTGTTGGGATATGGGGGGTTGTGGATATGTGGTTGTGATATGGGGGTTTTGGGATAGGGTTTTTGTGCGGGGTAGTTGTGGATTGGTGTTGGGGATAGGGGTTGGGGATAGGGTGGTTTGGATATGGGGGTTTGGGCTGGGGTGGTTTGGAATGGTGGATTTTGTGATCCCATTTTTATAAAATATTTTTTTTTTACCTTGTAAAATGACACTATTATTGAAATAAATTTATTATTACGTTTCTTAATAAGTCTGAGGATGATCTAGTTAATTTTGAAAAATTCATATTGGTAAAGAAGTAGAAAATACTAGATTATAGGTTTTTGGGACGAGGGAATAATCTCCAAGTTTGTTTGGGACTTGCCTAGTATGGGCAATAACCCAAAAATTAGACAATCCAATCAACTATTTTTTGTGTTTTTTAATTCCTAAACAAAAACGACAGTTTGTCTTTTCATTTTTAAGAAGGGGGGGGTTGAGCCTTCCAGTTTTAAAATGAACGACCACACTGGCTTATATAAAATAAGTAACTAATAAAAAAATTTAAAATAATAAAATGGAATGATTCCAAACTTAATCAATAATACATTAATAATAATAAAAAATGATAATTCCTTTTCTTTTTTCATATTTAATTATTTTTATTTTAGGGTTTTCACGAAAGCTTAAATTACCATAGCAATTTAGCCGGTTGTTTGGAGAGTGGGCGGGGCTGCATGTTAGTCGGCCTGGTGGCAGCTCTCCCCGTTATCCTTGTCTGGGGGACAGTCGGGGAGCCCAGGGTGGGAGTGAGAGATGACGGGCCCATTACTTCATTTATCCTTTCATCCAACCCCTCTTCACCTAAAAACCAATATCGCCATTGCTATCTAAAAATCCACCACTGTCTATTCACAAAAAAAATCCATCTACACATTTGTTCATCCACCTTTCTATCCATTCACCATTTTTCAATAAATAAAATTTTATCCGACCACAAATTCACCCTCTAGCACTGGCTATACATTCATCCATCACTCTGTCCACCCACCCACTATTCCCCTTTCCTTTTATATTATTCTCCCCCCTCTAACATAAAATTTAATCTACCATCCACACCGCAAAACCACTTTTCATTTCTTATCTACCCAAACTTTTCATTAAATCACCCTTTTGTATCCAACTATCAAACCTGAGGGACGGACCACCTCCCAAAGGGTTGGGGATTAATCACTTTTAAAAAACTACTGCCTTTGCTGTTTTTCGCGAAGAAGCCTTTGGCGGGCAAATTTTTCATCAATATAAATCCCATGGCCCGGGGCCGCGGGGCTTTTGATCCCCGGAATAACCCCGGGTAACCTCCGGGTAACCCCCAGGAAACCCCAGTTTTGCACATGTGCCCCCGCACTTCCGGTACGTACATCATTTGTAAAATGATGCCCTGTGGTTTAGCGCTTCTTTTTATTATGTGAAAATGATGTACAATGGACTGAACAAATCGATTCCAGACTGGGGGACTGATTATTCAGCACTCCCCTTTTCCCTACGCTTCTTTTGTTTTGAACTGTAACCCACTGGTGGCGAAACTTTCTTTAAATACAGTTTCCCCCCGGCTGCACAATCCCCTTTCAGATTCCCATTTTTTCATTAACATCATTTTATAACAGTAACCATCCAATAATAAAAGCCTTTTACCCCCTCAATTTTACCGCTAAAGAATATTGATTTTTCATATTTAAAAATACATAGGGGGCCTAAAATCCCGGGGTGTATGGGTCCCACTTAAACCCGTTTTATACATGACTTTATAGGGCTACGATGCTAGGAACCGACTAACACATGCTGGAATCATGCCTGTCCCCGCCACACATGAATCAAAGTTAAACGGTACTAAAGTGTTTATTTCGTAAAACAGTTATCAAACATTTGGGGCCCCAAAATAAACTTACATTAGGGATGGCGGGGAGTGCGGACGATTGCAAGACTCTTGCACAGATTGAAGTACTCATGGCTTATCAAAGGGTCAATTAACAAAAAACACCGTGACTTGAACAAAACATAGATAACTTCTCCAATTTTTTTCCCCCCTCTCTGTAACTTTCCTTCCCCACTCCTATTTTAAATGGCTCCTCACCTTCGTAGTTAAGGTGACTGTAAATGGGCCCCCGCACCCAAAACCGCTTAAGTTCTTTCCAAGGTTAATTTTTATCTTTTTTTAAGTACCATACCCATCCTGTGGGGGAAGAGTCTAAAGATTTCCGGGACATAATGGGCCAGGACCGGCCGCAAATTTGATAGCTGAGCAAAATACACTTTTTTAAAGTATATTAGGTGCTTATATCTTCACAACCGTAAAGAATTATGTATCAGACATAATTAGATCTCCACAAACCCAAAAAAAAAAAAAATGTTGAAGCTTTATTTACAAGACAATCGGGGATTTTTCCAGAATGGCTTGTATGTACCACTTTTTTTTCCAAAGTTTTTTTTCTACGGGATAAAATACTATACATTTCTTTAACATTTCTGAGTGAGTTTTTTCTCTGATTCATGTTCAGTGCAACGACCATACCATGCACACCCGTCTTTTAAACCCGTACGAAACCCCACCCTTTCACACCTTCTTATATCTACTTCAACGACCTACTTCATCTCATCCCAGAATCCCTCAATCAGATGATGTACACTGACATTCACTTTTCCCAAAAGAAAAAATCCAGCTGTCTAACTACATCAGTCACCACTAAGAGCATATCACTTGGGAAATAAGGCAATAACATTTTTTCACCTGAGAAAACGCAAATGATGGGGGGCTCTAGGGCCCCGATGGTAATGCGGTCATAGTAAGGATAATGGGAGGGTGTTGGGACCTGGAGAAAAGTGTATCCTTTGGGGGAAATTTACTCCAAACTGACCATGAAGAAAAACCCGTTGTAAAATTTACAAACAAGGGACCGGAAACTTAGAGCACTTCGCCGTACTCGCACTGCTTTACAGTAGGGGTTGCAAGATTCTTTAAAGAGGCACAGTAGGCTCAACCTTGAGTATGCCCACTTTCTTTTGGTTTTTCCTCCCCCAATCTCATCTCGACGCTTGACAAGTAAGAAGAGAGCAAGACGTCTCATCTCTCGCCTGGGCCCCCCCTGGATAGATCTGTCATTTCAGCAGAGCCTTCAACACAGGAGGGATGTGGGTGGCCTTACTGTTATGTACAAGGCCAATATTGTCAAAGTACCACACTCGGATCCACTTTGAGGACAGCGTGAAACAAACTTTTATGCCACAAGACGGGCAGAAAGCAGCAACTTCACTCTGGCTGTACCCTTCTCCAGAACATCACTCCATCTGAGATCATATATACCCAGGATGACTCGAGTATGGAACACATTAGTACAGCATAATGATGTCAACGAGATAGTTGATCAGATGAAAATGCTGGCCCACAGATGGCTCCAGCTTCATCCTGTTCCCTACTTGTATGTCTCATAACAAAAATGCTTTCAAATGAGCTGATGTAGGTAACAGCTCTTAGCTTGCCAATAAAGTTAGGGATCCTTAACCTAACCTTGTCAAACCCTGTGAAAAAAAAAACTGGTATTATAAGTGAAACGTTTTAGTTACACATTAGACTTCTTCAGTCGCAGACAGAAGTTACCGAATAGGGCGACGGCAGAAGCAGCGGAGATATCAAGATGTGATCAGTAAATCAGTGTTGAAGAGGTAGTTTTTGAAGTGGTCAGTCCCTAACCAAAGTTAGGTCTTGTTCAAGACCGAGCTAAACATTCTTAACTCCTGACTTCATCTGATTACCTGTATGTGAACCACACCATGCACACCTGTTTTATACCTGTATCTGAACCACACCATGCACACCTATCTTATACCTGTATCTGAACCACACCATGCACACCTGTTTTATACCTGTATCTGAACCACACGATGCACACCTGTCTTATATCTGTATCTGAACCACACCATGCACACCTGTCTTATGCCTGTACCTGAGAGAGACACACCTGTCTTATTACCTGTACCTGAGCCCCCCCAACACACACCTGACTCTTATTACCTGTACCTGAGCCACACCCACTGCAATTGGCTCGTTTTCTGTCATTAATCAGTTTTGTCATGCAACCAGACACGTCATTACTGAAATTATCATTCAGTATCTCACCTCCAACAACCAGTGCAGTTCTCTCACCTCCAACAACCAGTGCAGTTCTCTCACCTCCAACAACCAGTGCAGTTCTCTCACCTCCAACACTCACTGCAGTTCTCACCTCCAACACTCACTGCAGTTGTTTCACCTCCAACACTCACTGCAGTTGTTTCACCTCCAACACTCGCTGCAGTTCTTTCACCTCCAACACTCGCTGCAGTTCTTTCACCTCCAACACTCACTGCAGTTCTTTCACCTCCAACACACGGTGCAGTTCTCACCTCCAACACACACTGCAGTTCTCACCTCCAACACACACTGCAGTTCTCACCTCCAACACACACTGCAGTTCTCACCTCCAACACACACTGCAGTTCTCTCTCTCGCTTCAGGAATCTGAACAAGGTGGTGTTTATATCATCGTCAAGTTACAGGTCAGACAGATTTTGAGCCCACAACAGCAGGAAACCCTTGTATGTTGAGAGTGAACGGAGGTTTGCAAGCCTTGTGCCAAGGCTTGTGCCCAAGGCTTGTGCCCAAGGCTTGTGCCCAAGGCTTGTCAAAGAATAACGTGGACTGGGATAAGAATTTTGGAGTATCAAGCTGTAAGATATGAGACTAACTGGAGATCAGAGGAGACATGATAAAAACTGAAAGAGTATAGACACATAAATTTGTTCGGATCATTGTTTACCTGGAGTTTACCTGGAGAGAGTTCCGGGGGTCAACGCCCCCGCGGCCCGGTCTGAGACCAGGCCTCCTGTGAGGTGGAAGGAGGCAGAACAACTGGCAACTTGAACTCTGGGTCATAAGAATTTTTTTTTTCACTAGGAGTGTAAAAAATATATTTGAATGGGATACTCTCACTCATTCGGCTCTTGGCCATCCTAATTACTCACGAACATTCAGACTTCATGGGCTATAGGGACCTCTTTCATACATACTTTTAAAAGTTGTGTACGGCATCTGCTTCCTTCACTTCCTCATCCAGATGGTTCCATTTCCTTCACTTCCTCATCCAGATGGTTCCACTTCCTAACCATCCTGTCTGAAAAAGGACTTTTTTAACACGCTTGTGCTTTGTCTTCTATCGATGTTCCTTCGTTTCCAATATCTTTAAAAAAAAAATGGTTATTAGCTGTACTGAGTTCTCTGAATATTTTGTATATTGTGATCATGTCTCCTCTCTCTCTTCCAGTGATGTTGAAGGAATCGTTCATGTTAGTGGTGTTAGTAATTGTGGTGGTAGATTTGTGGCGGTGGGGGCGCGGCGGCGGCGATGGCGGCGATGATAACTGTAGTGGTAACGGTAATGGTGGTGGTGGTGATTCCCATTCCCTGGTGTCAAATACTTGCAGCTTCCACTTATTCAAACTATCCTTCTCTCCTCTCCAGCTTCACTCTATATCTGAAGACAATGCTCCAACCCAACCACAGTATTACTCACATCATACGCTTGTTTATTCTCGTATATGTAGTGTGTGTGTGTGTGTGTGTGTGTGTGTGTGTGTGTGTGTGTGTGTGTGTGTGTGTGTGTGTGTGTGTGTGTGAGTAAATACATGAAAGTACATGGGAAAGGTCTGAGAGGATATAATAATCCACACTGACAATCTGCTGAGAACTATCTACTTCTACATAAAGAACTATCATGCATTATCTAGGTGTGTAAGTCAAAGAGAGAGAGAGAGAGAGAAATAAAGAGAAAGAGAGGGAGAAAGGGAGAGGGAAGGGTTACAGTGAAGACTGATGGCCACATCGAGTATTGGAGAGTGCGGTTCAAACTTCCTCCTCTGATGAATGGCTTTCATTTGCATTCTCTTGTGATTTTGTGTTTGTATGTGAAAGAGGGGTAAAGGAGGGTAGGGAAAGGGTTTTTGAGAGGAGAGGGAGAGAAGGGTGTGGGTGAGAGTGGGAGAGGTGTGGGTGAGAGTGGGAGAGGTGTGGGTGAGAGTGGGAGAGGTGTGGGTGAGAGTGGGAGAGGTGTGGGTGAGAGTGGGAGGGAGGGAGTGTGGGGGTAATGAGTAAAGTTATGGGAGGGAAAAATTTACACAAGATAGTACTAAATAACAATTAGTCTTTCTGTCAATCACTTTTTTCACATAAAATTGAGATAATCATTATTTCGCTAAGTAACAAAACCAAATTCGTCTTTTGGAATAAAAGTGAAGTGTGAGAAGACAGGAGAAGGGTGAAGTAAGAGAACTTAGGGGTGTTAGGGAAGGAAGGGAGGGAGGATGGGTGAGTAAAGAAGGAAAGGAAGGTGAAGGAAGAAAAGAGTGAGGGAAAGAATTTAAGAATGAAGAGGAAGCGAGAATGAACGAGATGAAGAGACTTGAAACTGTTCTTTGTCATCAAAGTTTGTACAGTATATTTGGTAGAGTTGTAGAGAGCACGTGGAAGGTCAGGTTCAACATCTAATTTAGATCTGTGTTGCGTCTTCATTACAAGCAGTGTGGAGAACCTACACTCACAAAAGTATATTGAGGAAAATGTTATCAAAGTTGTCAAAGCAAGAATGTGCCAAGTTATTGTAAATCTGTCCTTGATGTTACTCTCAGTAGTGAGGTCCAAGAACTCTTGTGTGTCTCGTCAACCTCTATTTCAGGAAAGTATCACTTGACCTTTTCTGCCAAAAATTGCAAATGTACATAGATATTGTCAGTCAAATGCTGTTCATCTAGATTATCACCGAGAGATAATACAGTCAGCATCAATAATTATTTGAAGTGAATGATAAAAGAAAATCCTCCTCAACTGAATCATAGTGATAGCGGACAAGAACCAGAAGCTGGAACAAGGGGCTTCATCTGTTGTTTCTTTTACCTGAACTGAAAATAACTGCTGCATCTCTTGTGTATCAAGAATGACACTGACGTATCAGAGATGAGTGATTTGGCTATCATTCGACAGTGACACCTAGCGGACCTTAGCACAACTTACCGTAAACTTGATGCAAGGATTGATTAAAATCTCTCCAGTGGTACGAGGCTTTTTTTTTTTTTTTTTTTTTAAGAATTACTGTCGTCAGAGATACTTCATATAATGACTTAGTCATTATATGAAGTATCGTCTACTTTATCAGCCATAAAAATCGATTGTGTACAATACAAAAACGTTTGTTATCGATGATGCATCAGTCAAAATGGATCAAAAACTTAATGAAAGCAAATGACTAGATATTGATGTTTCGTATATTTCAAGTTCCCTGATAAAGATCCTTATTTTTTTTTGTTTTTTTGTATTTTGTGCCTCGATTTCCAAACATTTTTGTGGGAGGCAAACATTTTTTTATGCAGAGACTGTAGTCTAGCTATTTTTCAAACCAGAATATTTTCGTTTGAAGTACTCAATATATTTATATGCAACGACTGGATGAAGTTTGGTAAGATGAAGATTGAACTTGGTAGGCAACGCACTAGCTTCACACATGAGCGTCTGTGGTTTAATCCTCGGCAAGGGTTTAAATGTTTGGCATGTTCCCTTTAACCTGCTGTCCCTGTTCACCTAACATTAAGCAGGTACCAAAGTGTTAGTCGACTGGTGTGGGTGGCATCTTGGGGGACAAGATTGAAGGACCACAATGGAAATAACACAGTCCTCAATGACGTACAGATTTTCTTGGGTTATATTTGTTCAGAATTTTAACCCTCCGGGTTAAAATTCTTTGCAAATCTTATCTCATTACTTGACTCAATGAGTCATTTATTACTACATCTGTACAAAAATATGCACTATGGAATTTGACGGTCATCGTTTTGAGAGACATGCGAACCCGTGTTGAAGGTAAGATTCATATTTAATAGTTGCAGGATCCCTGACACACTGTGGTATAGAAAACAATCTAACTGCAATAATAAGAAAATACATTTCTTTTACAAACACAACATTAAATAACCTGGCAATGAAGTATATGTTTATTGCCGAGTATTATTATTTTTATTGCTGTCTATCCCAATGATAATATGAAATGAGCTATGAATATTTAATTAATGTAGCTTATGATCAAACTTATTACAAAGAGAGAACTTAATTTGGGCAACTGTCGCAGGAAGAACATCAGAATAAAACACAGCTCTTATGTACGATTTGTAGCCTCTCTCCCCAGAGTCTGTATTCAGTTCGTGGTCTTCTCCCGCTCCCCTCCCCAATTTTCATAGTCTTTGCTGGAGTTGAATGTCAGTAGCCACTTGTTTGACTTGTCTTGCAGTGTGTTCGGGTCAATTTGTAGACTTTGTTTTCCCTCCTTGGTTTTTATTCTCCTCACTAATTTTACATTATCTACAAACAAAGAGACATATGATTCAACCTCTTCTGGGATATGTCATTCACATAAACCTGATAGAGTACTGGTTCTAATACCGATTCTTGCACAACTATTCTGACATCTTTTCTCAGTATAAACACTCCTTGTGTTATAACAGTAAGGTGCTCTTTGATCTACTGTAATACATTCCATGTTGTTTCTGCCTGCTTCTCAAGCTTTTGTTCTAGCCTATTGTGAAGTACAATATCAAATGTCTTCTTGCACTTAGACTTTGGAATCCGCACATTTCTCCCTCTCCCTCTCTCTCCTCTCTTCCTCGCCTCACTTCTGTCGTTTTATCATAGAACTCTAGCAGGTTTAACATGAAAGATACGCTATTCCTAAACCCATGCAAGTTATTGTTTATAAAACTACGTCTCTAAGTGCTTTACCAGTCTCTTTCTTATCTTCTTAATTACCTTAAATAGCATATGTCTGTGATACTGATCTGAAGTTTTAGATTTTCTGTCTGTCTCCTCTCTTAATTATTTTGGTTACGTTTGTTGGCAGTTCTCCAATCCATCGACTTGTCTTAGACCGTAGTGGTTCAGACAGCGCTTCTGGGCCCTCTTGCAGATCACTGTTGACATATCAGGACCCATTGCTTCTGATGTATTCAGTTCACTCGTATTTTTTCCTCCTGTTATGTGAATGTTGCCCATTATCTGTTGGTGTACACTTTCTCAGCAATTCTTTGATGTTTTCCCTGTTTCCATTGAGAATTCTCTTTTAAACTTTTTTTTATCAGCACTTTAAACCTTTTTTTTTTGTTTTCCGTGAGCTATCCTCTTTCCTTCATCAGTATTATTACCTGATCTTTAACTGTTGTCTTCCGTATAAAGTAACTGAAGAAATTTTAGTCCAGTCTTGATTGTTGGTATGTCATTCTCAGTTTGTCACTCAGTCTTTCTCCTCACATTGGCATATTGTTTTATAATTTCGCTGTGTTCGTGCACTTTTGTTTATTTACTCCCTGAATCTTTGGTTGAATCATTGGCTCACTCAGTTTCTTCTGGGTATGAAGTGTTGTGGTGGTGTGAGATTCGTGGTAGTTGGGGTGGTGAGGGAATGAGGGTCTGAATGGCGGTATTAGGGTGGTAGTGAAGGTAGTTGTGGTGGCGATGGCATGGCGGTAGCAGTGGTGATAGGTCCGGTGGCGAAGGCATGAGGGAGGTAATTGTGGTGGCGATGGCATGAGGGTGGTAGTTGTGGTGGCGAAGGCATGAGGGTGGTAGTGTTGGTAATTATGGTGGCAAAGGCATGAGGGTGGTAGTTGTGGTGGCGAAAGCATCAGGGTGGTAGTTATGGTGGCGAAAAAATGAGGATGGTAGGGGTGGTAGTTATGGTGGCGACGGCATGAGGGTGGTAGGGGTGGTAGTTATGGTGGCGACGGCATGAGGGTGGTAGTGGTAGTAGTTATGGTGGCGACGGCATGAGGGTGGTAGTTGTGTTGGCGAAGGCACGATGGTGGTAGTAATGTTGGTGCTCATGTAGTGAGTTTTTGAAATCACGTGGAAAAAACAATTACAAGAACATATTTGTTGAAATTGAGGTGAATAACAGTAAATGTTGGTCGGCTCTTCTAATTACGACTTTACGCCTAAGTTGATTACTCGAGGCAATATAAATTTTACGTGTACCATGACCATTGTATGTACTGAAACCCAGAGTTCTAAGTTCATATGGCTAAGATTCTGCATCCAGGTTCTTAAGTTCAGATTCGCCAGGAAAAAGGACAAGTGTTATCCGAAGCTGGTCTTAGTCATATGATGGCCAGCCACTGGAGCTTTTGATCATTGGACCGAGGCCTTCCACTGGCTTACCCCTCCACTTCTTCAAAATTGAAGATTTGTAGTAATCATGAGGAAATTTATAAACTGTTTAAAAACTTTACGAAAATTACTACTTGATATAATGTGCATTATTATTGAAAAGCCCTGTAATGGTGAGCCTGACAGTTTCATCAAGGCACCACACTAAGGGAACACTGATGGTGAAAACAGTAGACAGTTGATAATTTAAAATATCAAGATGTATTTCAGTGGCTGAGAGAACCGATAAAGATATCCATGTATCTAATATGGTTCAGCACCTCTACCTCAGTGAACCGATAAAGGTATCCTCGTATTCCATAAGCCCAGCCACCTTTACCTCAATGATCCTAGAAATGTATTCCTCGTAAATCCACGACACCAGTTTCCCCTTCCCTTTTATCTCAATCCAAGAAAGGTATCTCCGTATGCCATAAAACCGACCCTTTCTACCTTAATGCAGTCGAAATAAATAGTGCAGAGTATGACATAAATTTCCAGTGCAGTTAAATAATAGCACTGTCCCAACAATATAACATCAACAATTGTGGCGAGTGGTCAGTACGCTGAGGTCAGTGGTCACCTGCGATCCTACCTGCCTAAGCTCTTGGGAGTTAGCGTGGGCTGTTACCAAGCACCATGGCTTGTTGTAGTGTTTTAGAATCTCAGGTTCAAGTGTTGAAGAAGGAGATTCTACTACTTCAGGAGGAAAATAGGAGGCTGAAGCTTCGCATAGATGAGTTTGGGAGCGAGTGTGAGAAGGATTTAGCTGGTAAGGAAGGAATGGTCGCCATCAGTGATAGTGGCAGCCGCTTTAAGTGGCAAGTGGTTCACAGTTCAGGAAGAAGGAAGATGAGGAGAGTTAATAGAGAAGATGTGAAGGTAGGAAATCGATTCTCTGTTCTCCAAGATGAGTGTACTTCAGTGGTTAGAGAGGTTGAAGGTACCACTGATTCCTCTGCTAATCAAGGTAAGAATATTTTAATAGTAGGCGATTCTCAAGTAAGATACATGGACCGTGCATTTGGTAACAGAGACAGAAAGGTCAGACAAAGTGTGCCTTCCTGGAGCTGGTGTTGGTGACATAGTCAGCAGGTTGGATAATATTATGGCAGGTAATGGGAACAAACCCATTATCTGTCTTAGTGCTGGGGGTAATGACATTGGGAAGGGCAGGAGAAAGGAGCTGCAGGATAAGTACATTTCAGCCATAGAAGTAGTTAGGTCTAAGGGAGGGATCCCAGTCATATGTAGCATCTTGCCTAGAAAGGGAGTGGGCAATGAATGGATGTCTAGGGCAATTGGTATAAATTGCTGGCTAGACAGGTACTGCAAGGAACTTGCAATCCCATTCATTGATAACTGGGACGTATTCTTTGACAAACGTGATATGTATGCAAGGGATGGGGTTCATCTCTCTGGGGATGGAGGGGTTGCATTAGCCAATTCAATTGAGAGGGTAATTGATGACTTGTCTAGGAATTTAAACTGATAGATGATAGAGGTATGGGTGTTTGTGGGAAACAATCAGGCTGCAGCATTAGGGTTAAAAACAGCAGTTATTACCGGGATACCTCAGGGATATGTTTAAAAGACAATATTCAAAATAAAGTTGCTAGTAATGGCAAATCAATTGATCAACAAAGAGGGATAGTAGAGGGCAACGAGTGACTAGCTCCCTTAAAGTTTACTATACAAATAGTAGGAGTCTAAGAAATAAGATAGATGAGCTAAGATTACTTGCAAGTGTAGGTAATATAGATATTGGTATAACAGAGACCTGGTTCAACCTGAAAGATAGAGAAATGCCTTCTGAATGCAACATACAGGGTTATAAACTATTCCACACTGACAGGGTCGACAGGAAGGGTGGTGGGGTGGCGATGTATGTCAGAAAATTTAAATTGTCGTCTTAGACATGATATAAGATTAGAGACATCGAACACAGAATCTGTTTGGCTACAGTTTCTCGAAGGACATGACAAATTAATTTTGGGTGTGATTTATAGCTCCCCAAACCTTAATAGGGAGTGCAGTAAGCTGTTATGGGACAAAATTCATAAGGCATCTAGATATGAAAATGTTGTGATAATGGGAGATTTTAACTTTAGACAAATTGATTGGAACAATATGACAGGAAATCTTGAGTCTAGTGACTTTCTTGATACGGTTCAGGATTGCTTTTTAGAACAGGTTGTGACAGAACCAACTAGAGGAAACAATCTGCTACACTTGGTTCTTGCCAACAAAGATTCACTAATTAATAATCTTGAGGTTAATGATGAGCTTGGGGAAAGTGATCACAAATCACTTAGTTTTAATATATCATGGAATTACCCAGATAACTGCAATCAAATCTCTGTCCCAGATTTTCGCTTGGTCGACTTCATGGGACTGAAAAATTACCTGGGTGTGCTAAATTGGGATGTCCTGACTATGGGTCAGGTAGGTGATCTTGGTTGCCAATATGACGTTTTTCAGAGCATAGTTCTAGCTGCCCAGACAACTTTTGTATCCGAGTGGGGAAATTAGATCTAACAAAAAATGATCCCAAATGGATGAACAATAGATTAAAACATCTCATTGGTCAAAAGAGAGGCATATATAGGCGTATCAAAAGAGGGGATGGGCAGTTAAGAAATCAATATATTTAATTAAAGAGAGAAATAAAGAAAGGAATAAGAAAAGCAAAAAGGGATTATGAGACTAAGGTCGCAAGGGATTCAAAGATTAACCATAAAGGATTCTTTCAGGTATACAGAAGTAAGATTAGGGACAAGATTGGCCCACTTAAGAGTAACTCTGGTCAGATCACTGACAGTGATAAGGATAGATGTGAAATTCTAAATACCTACTTCCTCTCAGTTTTCACCCAGGAAAATACTAGCGATATTCCTGAAATAATAGATTATGTAGAACAGGATGATAAACTATGTACGATTGCAGTAACTAGTGACATGGTCCTCAGACAAATAGAGAAACTAAAACCTAACAAATCCCCAGGTCCTGATGAACTGTTTGCAAGAGTGTTAAAGGAATGTAAAGAGGAACTTAGCATACCTTTGGCTAATCTTTTTAACATATCACTACAAACCAGCATAGTGCTTGATAAGTGGAAAATGGCAAATGTAATACCTATTTACAAGGCAGGTGACAGGTCCTTGGCTTCGAACTATAGACCAATAAGCCTTTCCTCCATAGTGGGAAAATTTATGGAATCAATAATTGCCGAAGCAATTCGTAGCCATCTTGACAGGCACAGATTGATTAATGAATTTCAACACGGTTTTACAAAGGGGCGTTCCTGTCTTACGAATTGACTAACTTTTTTCACTAAGGTGTTTGAGGAGGTAGATAATGGTAATGAATATGATATTGTGTATATGGACTTCAGTAAGGCATTCGATAAAGTTCCACACCAGAGGCTATTGAGGAAACTTAAGGCACACGGAATAGGAGGAGAAATTTTTTCCTGGTAGAGGCATGGCTGACAAATAGACAGCAGACAGTTTGCATAAATGGGGAGAAATCAGAATGGGGGCACGTCACAAGCAGTGTTCCTCAGGGGTCAGTGTTGGGCCTGTTGTTGTTCACAATTTACATAAACGACATAGATGAGGGAATAAATAGCGACATAAGCAAATTTGCTGATGGCACCAAAATAGGCCGTCCAATTCATTCTAATGAGGACACTAGAGCACTCCAGGATGATTTGAATAGACTGATGCAATGGTCGGAGAAGTGGCAGATGCAGTTTAATATTGATAAATGCAAAGTTCTAAATGTTGGACAGGTAAATAACCATGCCACATATAAACTAAATGATGTAGATCTTAATACTACTGATTGCGAAAAGGATTTAAGAGTTCTGGTTAGCAGTAATTTAAAACCAAGACAACAGTGCATTAGTGTTCGCAATAAAGCTAACAGAATTCTTGGGTTCATATCTAGAAGTATAAATAATAGAAGTCCTCAGGTTGTTCTTCAACTCTATATATCCTTGGTTAGGCCTCATTTAGACTATGCTGCTCAGTTTTGGTCACCGTATAACAGAAGGGGATATAAATCTCTGGAAAACGTACAGAGGAGGATGACAAAGATGATCAATGTATCAAAATCTTTACTATGAGATAATTGAGGGCCCTGAATCTGCACTCTCTCGAAAGGCGTAGAATTAGGGGGATATGATCGAGGTGTATAAATGGAAAACGGGAATAAAAAAAGGGGGATGTAAATAGCGTGCTGAAAATTTCCACCCAAAAGACAGGACTCGCAGCAATGGTTTCAAGTTGGAAAAATTCAGATTCACGAAGGATATGGGAAAGCACGGTTTGGTAATAGAGCTGGGGTTTGAGTGGAACAACTCTCGAGTGCATTTATTCAGACTATAACGTTATGTATTTTTTAAAAAAATAGGTTAGATAAATACATGAGTGGGTGGTGGGTGGGTGGAGTTGGACATGACTAGCTTGTGCTGCTAAATCTGTGCAGTGCTCCATCCTTGAGTGGAGATGATCAGACGGGGTTTGGGTCATAGGGCTAATCCGGGGGTGGTCATTGGTCTAATCCGGGGGGGGGCATGGACCCTTGCTCCGCATGGGCAGTAGGCCTGGCAGTTTTCCTTCTTTCTTATTTTCTTAGTTTAAGAACCTCTGTCATTCATCTTTCACAATTTAATGCATAAAAAAAATCATTTATTTTTTCAATAATATAAATTAGCATCTACTAGCCCAAAACCCAAATTTCAAACCTTCCATTTAATATACAAAACTGAAAGTTAAAAATCAGTCAAAAAAACATGTAAAGAACAGAAACCAGTAACCATGTATAACGCACTTCAAACTGGAGCCGCCAAATTGCTTTTTCCCAAGTTATTCGCGATGACGTTTGAAGTCGTTCGGATAAGCAAATTTTTAAATCTTCCCATTTAAATTTAAATAAAATTAGCAAGCTGGCCCTTGTCCAAATTTGTACACACACACACACACACCACACCACACACACACACACACCACACGCACACACACACAACACACACACACACACACACACACACCACACACACACAACACACACACACACACACCCCAAAACCCACACACAACAAAACACACACACAGAGCTGCCCAAGCAGCACGGTAAACATCAACAGTCAGAAGAAAAACCTTGATAAAATTTAGCTTTGCCAATGCTTTACTAGTCAAAGGGGTTCCCCGCTCTCCAACATTTTTCTAGACACTTCCCTTCCCTCTATTTCTTCTATAAAGTGTGACTTTTACACTATTTTTTGGAAACCGGAACTGACTCTTTGGGGTGTGCAACAGGGTCACACTCCCCCCCCTTTTCCCTTCTGCTGGTCATAAAGGAAGTCACGAACGCCTCCAGAGAGCCAATATCTGTTTTTGGGATATGGTCCCCTAGCGGGCACTACAAACTCCCTGATGACATCAAAAAAATTTAAAGACATGGGAGAAGTCTGAGCCTATTTAAGCCCCACTAATACGAAAAAGTTTCCACCAATCAACAGATCATTGAAGATATTAGGGGTTGTTTTTGCGAGGACACGACCATTGATCTAGCTAACAGCACCCCCTTGGTGCTCCTCTTGGACCCTGCCATTGATCTAATCATAGAAAAAAAAAATCTCAACCTAGACATGGAAGGCGGGATAAAGGGGACATTGATACACACAGCCTTCTCCCTACTCACCAGGTCCCTTTCCATCCCAAAAAATTGCCTACTTCCGAGATTTTCCCCCCAGTTTCAGCAGCCCGAAACTCAAGGAATATGCTTCCTCCTAGGGGCATTGAACTTTCCCCTTGAAGATTGCAGTGGTTTTTCAAGCCCTCTTCCATCAGGGTTGGGAGTGCGTAGACCCCCCAATTGCCCTACCAATTGCCTACCCCTCCATAACACCAAATAGGAAAAAAAACAAAATCTTTCCGGGCAACCCAGTGACTTTGGGAGGGAAAAATTACCGAATGGCCAGTGCAATTACCAAATGGACACTCTTCTAGTACGAAAACTAGAAAAGCACCGGCCTACAGTCAAGTTGGGGTTGCCCCACACCGAAAAGGTGCATCCAACATGCTTAGTGCTTAACATCAGACAGGGAGACTGCCCATCTCCCCGCTGGAGTCACATCACCTGGGGACCCACCCAAACACTTCCCAAACGGCAAAGGGAACACCCCCCCTACAACCCCCCCGTAGCAGTGGCCTCCGCCTGCCTCCCCAAAAACACACGGAATAACTGTATTTGCGGCAGGTGCAAGCCAAACCCAAAAGGTCTACATGGTCTTTAACTGTTTTAAAACCAAGGCTGCACATCATAGAGAAAACTTTTCTACAGCTGGATGCCCAGGGCCGGGGAGAGAGAGAAAAGAAGAGAGGAAAAAAGAGAGAGAGAGGAGAGAGAGAGAGAGAGAAAAGAGAGAGCCCCGATCCCCACATCAACAATATTCACATCCCCTCAAAGCACCCGACGGGATCACCATCGATCCTTTGGGAAAAAGGGAACTTAGCAGGGGGTTTTAACCCCAGTGTACTGGCTCTGCTACAGCAAAACTTGTCGGGGTGACAGGGGGAGCTGCTGATCACAGGGGCATACAAGATCGGCAAGTACGAGACATAGCCAACAGATCAATTTGTCCAAGAAGGATCAGAACCTTGGGATCATGGGGGGAAAAAAGCCACACGCTTCCCTTTAAAAAACTGGTTTTCCAACTTATCGACACCCCCAGGGGCCCAAGGGGGGCCACTCATTTCTAGCGCTCAACGTGGCCATCCAGAGGGAAAATGCTTGCTGCTACGGGCTCGTATTCAGCTTTGGAGGGAAATGGAGGAGATTCATAATGTTTGATATATTGTACCAAAATCTCACGTTTTCACCTTTTTTTGGGAATGATTCTGTCATAAAAAAAGTTGACATAGAAATAGAAAAGGAGGGGGTAGAAGAAAAAATTCAAACAGCTCTGGAAAGAAAAACCCGGGGGTTTTCTCTAAAATTTCTTTATTTCTTTTGAGGGTGAGGTCCCATCCATTTAGAGGGGGTACTTCAAAAAATAATATATTTCATGCCGAATAGGCAAAGCGGTTGTTAGCAAAAACGCATTTAAAATTAAAACCCCTTTTTAAAATTTTTTTTTTCCCATAAAGTTTAAAGATAATTTTTTTTTTTATTTATGTTTAAGGAAAATTAATAATTTTGTACCCAAAAGGACCTTAGAAAACTTACCTAACCTGATTATAAAAAGCGAAATTTAATTTAGACTAATCCAACTAAATTTTATTTTAGGTAAGTTGATAATTTAAATAATAAACAGTGAAATATTTTTTTTTTCGTTAGGTTCAGAATTATTTTTTGCGAAATTATTGCATATATATATATATATATATAATATATATATATATATATATATATATATATATATATATATATATATATATGTATGTTCGTGCCGAATATATAAAACTGGTCAATTAGCAAAGAACTCATTTAAAAATTAAGTCCTTTCTAAAAATTACTCTTATACGTTTTAAGATATATTTTTTTCATTAATGTTAATGAAAAATTTGTAATTTTTCACCAGAAGGAATTTAGAAAACTTACCTAACCTTATTATAACAAGAACAATTTATTTTAGCCTAACCCAACAAAATATATTTTAGATTTGTTTACAATAATTTAATACTAAACAAACACAGTGAAATATATTTTTTAGTTAGGTTCAGAATGATTTTGGCGAAATTATTGCATACACAAATTTTCACTTGTCCTATATGGCAAGATGAGCGTTGCTATTTAAGCCAAGATCTCAAGTTTCCTATTTGGCACGAATATATATAATTTTTTTTTTCAACAAGTCGGGGCCCTCTCCCACCGAGGCAGGGGGACCCCAAAAAAAAAAGAAAGAAAATCCCCAAAAAAAAAATACTTTTTAATCATTCAACCCCTTTTTACCACACTCACACATTATCACTGCTTTTGCAGAGGTGCTCAGATACAACAGTTTAGAAGCATATACGTATAGAGATACACAACATATCCCTCCAAACTGCCAATATCCCAAACCCCCCTTTAAAGTGCAGGCATTGACTTCCCATTTCCAGGACCAAGTCCGACTATATGAAAATAACCGTTTTTCCCTGAATCCCTTCACTAAATATTACCCTGCTCACACACCCAACAGATCGTCAGGTCCCAAGTATCATTCGTCCCCATTCACTCCTATCTAACACGCCATGCACGCTTGCTGGAAGTCCAAGCCCCTCACCCATAAAACCTCCTTTACCCCCTCTTTCCAACCCTTTCGAGGACGACCCCTACCCCTCTTTCCTTCCCCTATAGATTTATATGCTTTCCAGTCATTCTACTTTGATCCATTCTCTCTAAATGACCAAACCACCTCAACAACCCCTCTTCTGCCCTCTGACTAATGCTTTATTAACTCCACACCTCCTAATTTCCACACTCCGAATTTTTCTGCATAATATTACACCACACATTGCCCTTAGACAGGACATCTCCACTGCCTCCAACCGTCTCCTCGCTGCTGCATTACCCCCCAAGCTTCACATCCATATAAGAGTGTTGGTACTACTATACTTTCATACATCCCTTCTTTGCCTCCATTGATAACGTTTTTTGACTCCACATATACCTCAACGCACCACTCACCTTTTTTCCCTCATCAATTCTATGATTAACCTCATCCTTCATAAATCCATCCGCCGACACGTCAACTCCCAAGTATCTGAAAACATTCACTTCTTCCATACTCCTCTTCCCCCAATTTGATATCCAATTTTTCTTTATCTAAATCATTTGATACCCTCACACCTTACTCTTTTCTATGTTCACTTTCAACTTTCTACCTTTACACACATTCCCAAACTCATCCACTAACCTTTGTAATTTTTCTTTAGAATCTCCCATAAGCACAGTATCATCAGCAAAAAGTAACTGTGTCAATTCCCATTTTGAATTTGATTCCCCATAATTTAATCCCACCCCTCTCCCGAACACCCTAGCATTTACTTCTTTTACAACCCCATCTATAAATATATTAAACAACCATGGTGACATTACACATCCCTGTCTAAGACCTACTTTTACCGGAAGTATTCTCCCTCTCTTCTACACACCCTAACCTGAGCCTCACTATCCTCATAAAAGCTCTTTACAGCATTTAGTAACTTACCACCTATTCCATATACTTGCAACATCTGCCACATTGCTCCTCTATCCACTCTATCATATGCCTTTTCTAAATCCATAAATGCAATAAAAACTTCCCTACCTTTATCTAAATACTGTTCACATATATGCTTCAATGTAAACACTTGATCTACACATCCCCTACCCACTCTGAAGCCTCCTTGCTCGTCCGCAATTCTACATTCGTCTTACCTCTAATTCTTTCAATTATAACCCTACCGTATACTTTTCCTGGTATACTCAGTAAACTTATTCCTCTATAATTTTTACAATCTCTCTTGTCCCCTTTCCCTTTATATAAAGGGACTATACATGCTCTCCGCCAATCCCTAGGTACCTTCCCCTCTTTCATACATTTATTAAACAAAAGTACCAACCTCTCCAACACTATATCCCCCCCCTGCTTTTAACATTTCTGTCATGATCCCATCAGTTCCACTGCTTTACCCCCTTTCATTCTACGTAATGCCTCACGTACCTCCACCACACTTACATTCTGCTCTTCTTCACTCCTAAAAGATGGTAACCTCCCTGGCCAGTGCATGAAATTACCGCCTCCCTTTCTTCCTTAACATTTAAAAGTTCCTCAAAATATTCTCGCCATCTACCTAATAACCTCCCTCTCCCCATCTACAACTCCCCTACTCTGTTTTTACTGACAAATCCATACTTTCCCTAGGCTTTCTTAACTTGTTTAACTCACTCCAAAATTTTTTCTTATTTTCATTAAAATTTCTTGACAGTGCCTCTCCCACTCTTTCATCTGCTCTCCTTTTGCACTCTCTCACCACTCTCTTCACCTTTCTTTTACTCTCCATATACTCTGCTCTTCTTATAACACTTCTGCTTTGTAAAAACCTCTCGTAAGCTACCTTTTTCTCTTTTATCACACACCCTTTACTTCATCATTCCACCAATTACTCCTCTTTCCTCCTGCCCCCACCCTCCTATAACCACAAACTTCTGCCCCACATTCTAATACTGCATTTTTTAAAACTATTCCAACCCTCTTCAACCCCCCCACTACTCATCTTTGCACTAGCCCACCTTTCTGCCAATAGTCGCTTATATCTCGCCCGAACTTCCTCCTCCCTTAGTTTATACACTTTCACCTCCCTCTTACTTGTTGTTGCCACCTTCCTCTTTTCCCATCTACCTCTTACTCTAACTGTAGCTACAACTAAATAATGATCCGATATATCAGTTGCCCCTCTATAAACATGTACATCCTGGAGCCTACCCATCAACCTTTTATCCACCAATACATAATCTAATAAACTACTTTCATTACGTGCTACATCATACCTTGTATATTTATTTATCCTCTTTTTCATAAAATAATGTATTACTTATTACCAAATTTCTTTCTACACATAGCTCAATTAAAGGCTCCCTATTTACATTTACCCCTGGCACCCGAAAATTACCTACTACTCCCTCCATAACATTTTTACCCACTTTAGCATTGAAATCCCCAACCACCATTACTCTCACACTTGATTCAAAACTCCCCACGCATTCACTCAACATTTCCCAGAATCTCTCTCTCTCCTCTACACTTCTCTCTTCTCCAGGTGCATACACGCTTACTATAACCCACTTTTCACATCCAAATCTTTATTTTACTCCACATAATCCTTGAATTTATACATTTGTAGTCCCTCTTTTCCTGCCATAGCTTATCCTTCAACATTATTGCTACTCCTTCTTTAGCTCTAACTCTATTTGAAACCCCTGACCTAATCCCATTTATTCCTCTCCATTGAAACTCTCCCACCCCCTTCAGCTTTGTTTCACTTAAAGCCAGGACATCCAGTTTCTTCTCATTCATAACATCCACAATCATCTACTTTCTTATCATTTGCACAACATCCACGCACATTCAGACTTCCCACTTTGACAATTTTCTTCTTATTCTTTTTAGTAATCTTTACAGGAAAAGGGGTTACTAGCCCATTGTTCCCGGCATTTTAGTTGACTTTTACACACGCATGGCTTACGGAGGAAAGATTCTTATTCCACTTCCCCATGGATATAAAAGGAAAAGTAATAAGACCAAGAACTATTAAGATAAAATCAAAGAAAACTCAGATGAGTGTGTATAAATAAACGTGTACATGTATGTGTAGTGTGACCTAATTGTAAGTAGAAGTAGCAAGACGTACCTGTAATCTTGCATATTTATGAGACAGACAAAAGACACCAGCAATCCTACCATCATGTAAAACAATTACAGGCTTTCGTTTTACACTCACTTGGCAGGACGGTAGTACCTCCCTGGGTGGTTGCTGTCTACCAACCTACTACCTACTACCTACGATATATATATATATATATATATATATATATATATATATATGTATTATTATATTATATTGTGTGTGTACCAAACGAGGAGTAGAATGAAATTAAGTCAAAGGCACCCAAAAACCACCGTATGCCCTCGGAGGGTAAAACCCCTAGCTCTTCTGGTGCATCATTCTTGTAGAATTGTGGGGTCCCGTGGATTAGTGCATTGTGTGTTTTTCACTCCCCACGAGGGGGGCCCAAAAAACGATATGGGTTCGAATCCTCGCTAGTCGCAGTGTTTTTATTGATTAACCCCATCTTTTTGTGGTTAAAATATAATATATCAGTGGCCCCCCCCTTTTCGTATTCCCGGCAATCGTAAAATTCCCCAATCTAGGGGTTTTTTTTTCGTATAAACAGGGACTCGCTTTTCATAGGTTGACTCGCGAGTCGTATTCGTCCGGGGGCGCGTACCCCAAAGGGGTGAGCCAGGGGCGGCGCCTCGGCATTGTTTACCCGTGAGCGAAGGTCCCCCCCACGTGCTCCACGAAATATTTCAAATATTCCTTTTT
This sequence comes from Cherax quadricarinatus, assembly GCF_026875155.1. Taxonomy (NCBI): domain Eukaryota; kingdom Metazoa; phylum Arthropoda; class Malacostraca; order Decapoda; family Parastacidae; genus Cherax; species Cherax quadricarinatus. Next base: position 6,510,381 of record NC_069456.1, read on the forward strand.
TTAGTGCTTCAGTACATAAAGTACCATGGCTCCAAAGAAAGCTCCTGTGCCAAGCTTGTGGTAAAGGTGAGAAAAATGATTGAATTTAAAAAACCATCATTGAACAATATGAAAAATGGGGCAATGTGGCCGAACGTCCAGGTGTATAAGAAACCCTACACAACCTATGTTTCCCTGTGGCCAAGAAAAATGAAATAAAGGGGTGCTGTTGTTTTCAAAGGGAGTAACATGCTGCAAAAATGAGATCAGTCTGGAAGGGTTGAGAAGTTATTTTTTGGTGTGATAAATGAGAAACAAATTTGCAGGGGGATACTCTTAGACTTGTTTTTTTTGTGAAAAGGCAGGCATTGCATGAAGATTTGGTAAAGAAAAAGCCTGCAAAAAGTGGTAATGATGAATTTAAGGGCCCGCAAAGGCTGGTTTGAGAGATTTTTAAAAACTGACTGGGATACACAGTGTGGTAAGGGATGGTGAGGCTGCCCGTTCGGACCACAAGGCGGCTGAAAAAATGTGATGAATTCCAGGAGTCATGAGGTGAAGGACTGAAACCTAACAATGTTCAATTGTGACGAAAAAGGCCCCTTTTTGGAAGAAAAAGCCAAAAAGGACCTTCTTACACAAGAGGAAAAGGCAAGCCCGGAACAAGCCCAAGAAAAAACAAAATGACCAAGTTTTGTGCTAAGCAGTGGGGATTTCAAAGTGAAGCATTACTTTTGTGTCCATTCTGAAAATCCCGATGTTCAGGAAAAACAAAGTTATGAAGAGTAAATTGTGTGGTTTTTTGGAAATCAATGTAAGGCATGGGGCACGAGGGAAATTTTCGTCGAGTGGTTCAAAGGAGTAAAATTTCCCGGAAAAGAAATTGGATCTCAAGTGCCCCGCAGTAATGGACAATGCACCTGCCCTACTCCAAACTTTGGGTG
>NC_069456.1:6511803-6514303 GCF_026875155.1 Cherax quadricarinatus
TATTAAAGGTGGGATTTGAAATATGCAAGCGCATGGCCTCTTACACCATAATGGTCAAGTTTGTGGAGTAGGATGCTGTGGTCTACTGTGTCAAATGCCGTGTTGATGAGGCTGTGTCTTTAATGGTGACATACTGATACCTATTAGCAAGGTAGGATTTGAAATATGCAAGCGCATGGCCTCTTACACCATAATGGTCAAGTTTGTGGAGTAGGATGCTGTGGTCTACTGTGTCAAATGCTTTTCTTAGGTCAAAAATTCCTAGCGGATATTCCTCATTCTCCAATGCTGTGTAAAGCAGATCTAGCATTTTTACAATTGCATCATAAGTGCTTTTATTTTTCCTGAATCCAAATTGGCAGGGGTTGAGTATGTTTTGTGCCGTTATAAATGAATATAGTCTCCTGTGCACGAGTGTCTCGAAGATTTTGGATAGCAATGGTAAGTTTGATATTGGCCTATAGTTGTTTACATCTGTAGGGTCGCCACCTTTATGTATTGGTGTAACCCTTGCTGTCTTGAGTAGTGTCGGGAAAGTGCTAGTTTCTAGTGACTTGTTAAAAATTAATGTAATAGCGAAAGGACATGGATGGCTCGCTTGTAAAATAATGGTGGGACGTGAGACATTCCCTGAGTTATTTTTGAGTGACTTCATAATCACGATGACTTCCGTGGGCTCAGTTGGTACAAGATAGAAAGAATTTGAAAAATTCCCATTTTGGTAGTCCCCGGCACAGGCTTTGGTACGTGGGATTTTACTGGCGAGATCAGATCCTATGTTTGAGAAGAAGTCATTTATCTTGTTAACTGTATCAGTGGGATGCAGTGGTGTTTCATTAGGTTTAGTTAAGACAATATTCTTGTTTTTTTTTCAGTTTGCGGGTCCCTAGAATCTGGGAAAGTGTTTTCCAGGTCTTTTTTTATATCTCCTCTTGTGTCAGTGAATCTGCTGGAGCAGTACAGTTGTTTGGCTTTCTTTATTAATTTGGTGAGAACTGATGAATATTGTTTAAGAATATCTTTGTGTATTAAGCCCTGTCTACATTGCTTTTCATGTTGGTGTTTCTTATCAATGGATTTCAGAATGCTGCTGGTTAGCCATGGGCAACCAAGCCGTTTATTCGTGATCTGTTTCGTTTTTATAGGACAATGTTTGTTGTATAGTCTAAGTAATTTGTTAAGAAAAATGTCTTTCCAATCGCCAATACCATTGGCATTGGAGAATTCTATAGGCCAGTCAAGAGTCTCTAGGTCTGCTGTGAACTTCTTTATTGAGGCCTCGTCATGGAGTCTAAATGAAACTTTGTTGTATTCAAGTGGTGGTTTACTAATGTTTGTTAAGAGGAAGGTTGGGTAGTGGTCAGTAGTGCTGTCTGTGATTATCCCTAATTTAAGAGGGGCTAGTACATAGGTCCATATGTGGTCTATTATGGTTGCACTTGTCTCAGTCAGCCTGGTTGGTTTAGTTATTGTTGGTATGAGAAGTGAGTTGTTCATATTGTTGATGAAATCAGTTACAGGCTGATCATCTGGTAGGCCAAGGGTGATATTGAAGTCTCCAGCTAAGAGGTGGTGGTGCTTGTTCATTTGTCTGTTATTAGTGCCTTTAGATTCTCACTGAAATTTGGGATGTTTGTGTGGGGTATCCTGTAAATGGCACCAATTGTTATAGGCGTCTTAAGGTTTTTTACAGTAAAAATTAGCAAAAATGTATTCCCCATATTCATCACTAAAGCAAGTGGTGCTAATACAAGATAGTTGGTTAGAGTAATAGATTGCAATACCACCCCCAACTTGGTATGTCTGCAGTTGTGGATTGCTGTGTATCCTGGTAGTGGGTAGATATCTACTGTGTCCTGCTTAAGCCAGGTCTCAGTAAGAGCTACAAGTGGAGGGGGAAGCAGGAAGGCCAGGGCGAATGAAGCCAAACTACAAGAAAGGGGACTACACGGGAATGAGGAACTTCCTGAACGGGGTTCAGTGGGACAGAGAACTGGCAGGGAAGCCAGTTAATGAGATGATGGAATATGTAACAACAATGTGCAGGGAGGCTGAGAGGTTTGTACCCAGGGTAACGGGAATAATGAAAAAGCCTGGATAAGCCCATGGTTCACCCAAAGATGCAGGGAGGTAAAAACCAAGTATGCTTTGGAATGGAAGAAATATAGAAGGCAAAGGACCCAGAAGAATTAGGAGAGCAGTCGTCGAGCCAAAAATGAATATGCACAGATAAGAAGGGAGGCCCAACGACAATATGAAGACGACATAGCAGCGAAAGCCAAATCTGACACGAAGCTGTTATACAGCCACATCAGGAGGGAAAACAATCAAGGACCAGGTAATCAGGCTAAGGAAGGAAGGAGGAGAGAACAAGAAATGACCGTGAAGTATATGAGGAACTCAACAAGTGATTCAAAGAAGTGTTCACAGAGGAAACAGAAGGGGCTCCAGAAAGGAGAGGTGGGGTACACCACCAAGTGCTGGACACAGTACACACAAC
>NC_069456.1:6519303-6587579 GCF_026875155.1 Cherax quadricarinatus
TATGGTAAAGAAGTAGAAAAGTACTAGATTATGAGGAGTTGTGGACGAGTGGAATAATCTGCCAAGTTGATTGGACTTGCCTAGTATAGGCTAATAAGCCTATATTAGACAAGTCCAATCAACTATTTTCTGTGTTCTTATATTCCTGAAAGCAAAAACAGACAGTTTGTCTGTTTCATAGTTTAAGAGACGGAGGGTTGAGCCTCTCACAGCTTACAATGAACGACTCACACTGGCTTATATAAAATATAGTAACTAATAATAATAATAATAATAATAATAATAAATGGTAATGAATCCTAAACTGTAATCAATAATACATGTAATAATAATGATAAAAATGATAATTCCTTTTCATTTTCATATTTTAATTATCTTTAGTTATGAGTTCACGTAAGCTTCATTACCATAGCTATTAGCCGGTTGTTTGGAGAGTGGGCGTGGCTGCATGTTAGTCTGGCCTAGTGGCAGCTGCTCCCTTGTCATCCTTGTCTGATGACAGTCGAGGTAGACAGGGTAGGATGTGAGAGATGACTGGCCATTACTCCATTTATCCATTCATCCAACACCCTCTTCACCTAATAATCCAATAGTCTGCCAGTCCACTATCTATAAATCCATCCATCTGTCTATTCATCAAAATATAAATCCATCTACACATTTGTTCATCTACATTTCTATCCATTCACCAGTTCAATCAATATAATTTATCCGACCACATATTCATCCATCTAGTCACTGGTCTATACATTCATCCATCACTCTGTCCATCCACCCATCTATTTCCCCTTCCATTTATATTATTCTCCCACCATCTAAGCATACAATTATCTAGCCATCCACACACGCACATCCAGCTATTCATTTTCTTATCTATCCAACTATTCATTAAATCATCCTTTGTATCCAACTATCAAAACCTAGAGGGACTAACCACCTGCCAAGGTTGGGATTAATCACGTTAAAACTACTGCCTTTGCTGTTGTATTCGACTGAAGAAGCCTGTTGTGCAGGCGAAATATTTCATCAATATAAATACCCAAGTGTTGCACATGTGCCTCGTCAGTTTCTCGGTACTGTACATCATTTGTGATAAATGATAGCCCTTGTGGTTTAGCGCTTCTTTTTTATTATGTGATAAATGATGTACAATGGACTGAACACATCGATTCCAGACTGAGGGACTGATTACTTCAAGCTACTCTCCCTTTTCCTACTGCTTCTCTTTGATTTGAACTGATGAAGCCACTGTGTGGCGAAACGTTTCTTTAATACAGATTCCCACGTGCTGCACAAGTCTCCTTCAGATGTCCCATTTTTCATTATACATCATTTATCATGCGAGTAACCATCCAATAATACAGCAGTTCAGCCATCAATGTATACTCGCTAAAGAATATTGATTTTTCATATTAAATATACATGAGGGAGCCTAAAATGCCTGGCTGTATGGGTTCCACTTAACAGTTGTATACATGACTGTATAGTGACTACGATGCTAGGAACCGACTTAACACATGCTGGAAGTCATGCCTATCTCGGCTGCACGACATGAATGCATATGTATAAACGTGTACTAATGTGTTTATTACTGTAAAACAGTTATCAGAACATTTGGCTCACAAGTGAAACTTACTTAGGGATGGCGGCAGTGCTGGACGTATTGCTAAGACTCTTGCACATGATTGAAGTACTCATGGCTTATCAAGGCTCATATTGAACAAAAAGGCACCGTGACTTGAACAATACATAGATAACTTCTCCAATTCTTTTTCCCCCTCTGTAACTTTCCTGTCCCCATCTCCTATGTATACTGGCTCTCTCACCTTCGTATGTTAGTGTGACTTGTAAATGGTCCAAGTCGGACCCAAAGCTCGTCTTAAGCTTCTTTCTCATAGGTTAGTTTAATATCTTTATTAAGTACTCAGTACCCATCCTGTGGGCGAAGAGTCTAAAGATTACCGAGGTACATAATGGGTCCAGGGACCGGGCCGCAAAGTCTTGATAGCTGAGCAAACTACACTTTTAATGTACTATTTAGGTGCTTATATCATGTCACAACCGTAATGAATTATGTATGCAGACATGAATTAGATCTCGCACAACCAAAAATAATAAAAAGTGTTGAAGCTTTATTTACAATGAGCAGAGTCAGGGTATTTTTCCAGAATGGCTTGTAATGTACCACTTTTTTTACCACTGTTTTTTACTACTGTGGATAAAATACTATGACATTTCTTGAACATTTCTGAGTGAGTTGTCTCTGAGTTCATTTGCTGGTTATTTGTGTTATTTGTGTAAGGCACATGTGCAACGACCATACCATGCACACCTGTCTTATACCTGTATCTGAACCACACCTTGCACACCTGTCTTATATCTACTTCAACGACCTACTTCATCTCATCCCAGAATCCCATGCATATGCAGATGACTGTACACTGACATTCACTTATCCAAGAGAAAAAATGCCAGCTGCTCTAAGCTACATCAGTCACCAGCTTGGGGAAATAGATGGCAAGTAACATTTGCACCTGAGAAAACGCAAATGATGGTGGTCTCTAGGCACCATGATGGTAATGCTGGTGCAGTAGTAAGGATGAATGGGAGGGTGTTGGCACCTGGAGATGAAGTTGATATCCTTGGGGTGAAATTTGACTCCAAACTGACCATGAAGAACCATGTTGTAAATCTTACAAACAAGGCAGCCAGGAAGCTTAGAGCACTTCGCCGTATCTCGCATCTGCTTGACAGTAGGGGTTGCAAGATTCTTTACGAGGCACAAGTAGGCTCACACCTTGAGTATGCTCCACTTTCTTGGTTTGCCTGCCCCCCAATCTCATCTGCGACTGCTTGACAGAGTAGAGAAGAGAGCAAGACGTCTCATCTCTCGCCTGGACCCATCCTGGATAGATCTGTCATTTCAGCAGAGCCTTCAACACAGGAGGGATGTGGGTGGCCTTACTGTTATGTACAAAGCCAATATTGTCAAAGTACCACACTCGGATCCACTTTGAGGACAGCGTGAAACAAACTTTTATGCCACAAGACGGGCAGAAAGCAGCAACTTCCCTCTGGCTGTACCCTTCTCAAGAACATCACTCCATCTGAGATCCTATATACCCAGGATGACTCGAGTATGGAACACACAAGTACAGCATAATGATGTCAACGAGATAGTTGATCAGATGAAAATGCTGGGCCACAGATGGCTCCAGCTTCATCCTGTTCCCTACTTGTATGTCTCATAACAAAAATGCTTTCAAATGAGCTGATGCATTTAACAGCTCTTAGCTTGCCAATAAAGTTAGGGATCCTTAACCTAACCTTGTCAAACCCTGTCAAAAAAAAAAAACTGGTATTATAAGTGAAACGTTTCAGTTACACATTAGACTTCATCAGTCGCAGACAGAAGTTACCGAATAGGGCGACGGCAGAAGCAGCGGAGATATCAAGCTGTGATCAGTAAATCAGTGTTGAAGAGGTAGTTTTTGAAGTGGTCAGTCCCTAACCAAAGTTAGGTCTTGTTCAAGACCGAGCTAAACATTCTTAACTCCTGACTTCATCTGATTACCTGTATCTAAATCACACCATGCACACCTGTTTTATACCTGTATCTGAACCACACCATGCACACCTGTCTTATACCTGTATCTGAACCACACCATGCACACCTGTCTTATACCTGTATCTGAACCACACCATGCACACCTGTCTTATGCCTGTACCTGAACCACACCATGCACACCTGTCTTATGCCTGTACCTGAGAGACACACACCTGTCTTATTACCTGTACCTGAACCCCCCCAACACACACCTGACTCTTTTATTACCTGTACCTGAGCCACACCCACTGCAATTGGCTCGTTTTCTGTCATTAATCAGTTTTGTCATGCAACCAGACACGTCATTACTGAAATTATCATTCAGTATCTCACTTCCAACAACCAGTGCAGTTCTCTCACCTCCAACACTCACTGCAGTTGTTTCACCTCCAACACTCACTGCAGTTGTTTCACCTCCAACACTCACTGCAGTTGTTTCACCTCCAACACTCACTGCAGTTGTTTCACCTCCAACACTCACTGCAGTTCTTTCACCTCCAACACACGGTGCAGTTCTCACCTCCAACACACACTGCAGTTCTCACCTCCAACACACACTGCAGTTCTCACCTCCAACACACACTGCAGTTCTCACCTCCAACACACACTGCAGTTCTCACCTCCAACACACACTGCAGCTTCTCACCTCCAACACACTGCAGTTCTCACCTCCCAACACACTGCAGTTCTTCACCTCCACACACACTGCAGTTCTCACCTCCAACACACTGCAGTTCTCACCTCCAACACACTGCAGTTCTCACCTCCAACACACACTGCAGTTCTCACCTCCAACACACTGCAGTTCTCACCTCCAACACACACTGCAGTTCTCACCTCCAGCACACAGTGCAGTTCTCACTTCCAACCCACAGTGCAGTTCTCACCTTCAACACACTGTGCAGTTCTCGCCTCCAACACCCACTGCAGTTCTCACCTCCAACACCACTGCAGTTCTTCTCTCGCTCAGGAATCTGAACAAGGTGGGTGTTTATATCATCGTACAAGTTACAGGTCAACAAACTATTTGAGCCCCACAACAGCAGTAAACCCTTGTATGTTTGTAGTGAACAGGGGTTTGCAACTTGTGCAAGCTTGTGCCCAAGGCTTGTGCCCAAGGCATTGCAAAGAATAACGTGGACTGTGGAAAGTAATTTTGGAGTTTCAAGCTGTAGATATGAGACAACTGGAGATAGAGGCAGACATGATAAAAACTGAAAGAGTATGGAACACGAATTTTGTTCGATCATTGTAGGTGGAAGGAGGCAGAACAACTGGCAACTTGAAATACTGGTCATAAGAATTTTTTTTTCACTAGGAGGAGTGTAAAAAATATATTTGAATGGGATACTCTCACTCATTCAGCTCTTGGCCATCCTAATTACACAGAACAATCAGACTTCATGGGCTATAGGGACCTCTTTCATTCATACAGTTTAAAAGTTTTTGACTGGCATACTCTTCCTTCACTTCGCTCATGCCAGATGGTTCCGATTTCCTTCACTTCCTCATCCAGATGGTTCCATTTCCTTCACTTCCTCATCCAGATGGTTCCATTTCCTTCACTTCCTCATCCAGATGGTTCCACTTCCTAACCATCCTGTCTGAAAAAGGACTTTTTTAACACGCTTGTGCTTTGTCTTCCTTCTATCGATGTTCCTTCGTTTCCAATATCTTTAAAAAAAAAAAATGGTTATTAGCTGTACTGAGTTCTCTGAATATTTTGTATATTGTGATCATGTCTCCTCTCTCTCTTCCAGTGATGTTGAAGGAATCGTTCATGTTAGTGGTGTTAGTAATTGTGGTGGTAGATTTGTGACGGTGGTGGCGCGGCGGCGGCGATGGCGGCGATGATAACTGTAGTGGTAACGGTAATGGTGGTGGTGGTGATTCCCATTCCCTGGTGTCAAATACTTGCAGCTTCCACTTATTCAAACTATCCTTCTCTCCTCTCCAGCTTCACTCTATATCTGAAGACAATGCTCCAACCCAACCACAGTATTACTCACATCATACGCCTGTTTATTCTCGTATATGTAGTGTGTGTGTGTGTGTGTGTGTGTGTGTGTGTGTGTGTGTGAGTAAATACATGAAAGTACATGGGAAAGGTCTGAGAGGATATAATAATCCACACTGACAATCTGCTGAGAACTATCTACTTCTACATAAAGAACTATCATGCATTATCTAGGTGTGTAAGTCAAAGAGAGAGAGAGAGAGAGAGAGAGAGAGAGAGAGAGAGAGAAATAAAGAGAAAGAGAGGGAGAAGGGAGAGGGAAGGGTTACAGTGAAGACTGATGGCCACATCGAGTATTGGAGAGTGCGGTTCAAACTTCCTCCTCTGATGAATGGCTTTCATTTGCATTCTCTTGTGATTTTGTGTTTGTATGTGAAAGAGGGGTAAAGGAGGGTAGGGAAAGGGTTTTTGAGAGGAGAGGGAGAGAAGGGTGTGGGGTGAGAGTGGGAGAGGTGTGGGTGAGAGTGGGAGGGAGGGAGTGTGGGGGTAATGAGTAAAGTTATGGGAGGGAAAAATTTACACAAGATAGTACTAAATAACAATTAGTCTTTCTGTCAATCACTTTTTTCACATAAAATAATCATTATTTCGCTAAGTAACAAAACCAAATTCGTCTTTTGGAATAAAAGTGAAGTGTGAGAAGACAGGAGAAGGGTGAAGAAAGAGAACTTAGGGGTGTTAGGGAAGGAAGGGAGGGAGGATGGGTGAGTAAAGAAGGAAAGGAAGGTGAAGGAAGAAAAGAGTGAGGGAAAGAATTTAAGAATGAAGAGGGAGCTAGAATGAACGAAGTTAATAAGAGACTTGACACTGTTCTTTGTCATCAAAGTTTGTACAGTATATTTGGTTGAGTTGTAGAGAGCACGTGGAAGGTCAGGTTCAACATCTAACTTAGATCTGTGTTGCGTCTTCATTACAAGCAGTGTGGAGAACCTACACTCACAAAGGTATATTGAGGAAAATGTTATCAAAGTTGTCAAAGCAAGAATGTGCCAAGTTATTGTAAATCTGTCCTTGATGTTACTCTCAGTAGTGAGGTCCAAGAACTCTTCTGTGTCTCGTCAACTTCTATTTCAGGAAAGTATCACTTGACCTTTTCTGCCAAAAATTGCAAATGTACATAGATATTGTCAGTCAAATGCTGTTCATCTAGATTATCACCGAGAGATAATACAGTCAGCATCAATAATTATTTGAAGTGAATGATAAAAGAAAATCCTCCTCAACTGAATCATAGTGATAGCGGACAAGAACCAGAAGCTGGGAACAAGGGGCTTCATCTGTTGTTTCTTCTACCTGAACTGAAAATAACTGCTGCATCTCTTGTGTATCAAGAATGAGTACTGACGTATCAGAGATGAGTGATTTGGCTATCATTCGACAGTGACACCTAGCGGACCTTAGCACAACTTACCGTAAACTTGATGCAAGGATTGATTAAAATCTCTCCAGTGGTACGAGGCTTTTTTTTAACAATTACTGTCGTCAGAGATACTTCATATAATGACTTAGTCATTATATGAAGTATCGTCTACTTTATCAGCCATAAAAATCGATTGTGTACAATACAAAAACGTTTGTTATCGATGATGCATCAGTCAAAATGGATCAAAAACTTAATGAAAGCAAATGACTAGATATTGATGTTTCGTATTTTTCAAGTTCCCTGATAAAGATCCTTATTTTTTTTTTTTTTGTATTTTGTGCCTCGATTTCCAAACATTTTTGTGGGAGGCAAACATTTTTTTATGCAGAGACTGTAGTCTAGCTATTTTTCAAACCAGAATATTTTCGTTTGAAGTACTCAATATATTTATATGCAACGACTGGATGAAGTTTGGTAAGATGAAGATTGAACTTGGTAGGCAACGCACTAGCTTCACACATGAGCGTCTGTGGTTTAATCCTCGGCAAGGGGTTTAAATGTTTGGCATGTTCCCTTTAACCTGCTGTCCCGTTCACCTAACATTAAGCAGGTACCAAAGTGTTAGTCGACTGGTGTGGGGGGCATCTTGGGGGACAAGATTGAAGGACCACAATGGAAATAACACAGTCCTCAATGACGTACAGATTTTCTTGGTTATATTTGTTCAGAATTTTAACCCTCCGGGTTAAAATTCTTTGCAAATCTTATCTCATACTTGACTCAATGAGCCCATTATTACTACATCTGTACAAAAATATCACTATGGAATTTGACGGTCATCGTTTTTGAGAGACATGCGAACCCATGTTGAAGGTAAGATTCATATTTAATAGTTGCAGGATCCCTGACACACTGTGGTATAGAAAACAATCTAACTGCAATAATAAGAAAATACATTTCTTTTACAAACACAACATTAAATAACCTGGTAATGAAGTATATGTTTATTGCCGAGTATTATTATTTTTATTGCTGTCTATCCCAAGGATAATATGAAATGAGCTATGAATATTTAATTAATGTAGCTTATGATCAAACTTATTACAAAGAGAGAAGAAAATTTTCAATTATAAAATATACTCAAATACTGCAACTTAATTTGGGCAACTGTCGCAGGAAGAACATCAGAATGAAACACAGCTCTTATGTACGATTTGTAGCATCTTTCCCCAGAGTCTGTATTCAGTTCGTGGTCTTCTCCCGCTCCCCTCCCCAATTTTCATAGTCTTTGCTGGAGTTGAATGTCAGTAGCCACTTGTTTGACTTGTCTTGCAGTGTGTTCGGGTCAATTTGTAGACTTTCTTTTCCCTCGGTTTTTATTCTCCTCACTAATTTTACATTATCTACAAACAAAGAGACATATGATTCAACCTCTTCTGGATATGTCTTTTCACAAAACCCTGATAGAGTACTGGTTCTAATACCGATTCTTGCACAACTATTCTGACATCTTTTCTCAGTATAAACACTCCTTGTGTTATAACAGTAAGGTGCTCTTTGATCTACTGTAATACATTCCATGTTGTTTTCTGCCTGTTCTCAAGCTTTTTTTCTAGCCTATTGTGAAGTACAATTTTCAAATGTCTTCTTGCACTTAGACTTTGGGAATCCGCACATTTCTCCCTCTCCTCTCTCTCCTCTCTTCCTCGCCTCACTTCTGTCGTTTTATCATAGAACTCTAGCAGGTTTAACATGAAAGATACGCTATTCCAAACCCATTTCAAGTTATTGTTTTAAAACTACGTCTCTAAGTGCTTTACCAGTCTCTTCTTATCTTCTTAATTACCTTAAATAGCATTTCTGTGATACTGATCTGAATTTTAAAATTTTCTGTCTCCTCTCTTAATTATTTTGGTTACGTTTGTTGGCAGTTCTCCAATCCATCGACTTGTCTTAGACCGTAGTGGGTTTAGACAGCGCTTTCTGGGCCCTCTTGCAGATCACTGTTGACATATCAGGACCCATTTCTTCTGATGTATTCAGTTCACTCGTATTTTTTTCCTCCTGTTTTTGTGAATGTTGCCCATTATCTGTTGGTGTACACTTTCTCTGCAATTCTTTGATGTTTTCCCTGTTTCCATTGAGAATTCTCTTTTAAACTTTTTTTTATCAGCACTTTAAACCTTTTTTTTTGTTTTCCGTGAGCTATCCTCTTTCCTTCATCAGTATTATTACCTGATCTTTAACTGTTGTCTTCCGTATAAAGTAACTGAAGAAATTTTAGTCCAGTCTTGATTGTTGGTATGTCATTCTCAGTTTGTCACTGTCTTTCTCCTCACATTGGCATATTGTTTTATAATTTCGCTGTGCTCGTGCACTTTTGTTTATTTACTCCCTGAATCTTTGGTTGAATCATTGGCTCACTCAGTTTCTTCTGGGTATGAAGGGTTGTGGTGGTGTGAGATTGGTGGTAGTTGGGGTGGTGAGGGGATGAGGGGCTGAATGGCGGGGATTAGGGTGGTAGTGAAGGTAGTTGTGGTGGCGGTAGCATGGTGATAGGTCCGGTGGCGAAGGCATGAGGGAGGTAATTGTGGGGGCGAAGGCATGAGGGTGGTAGTTGTGGTGGCGAAGGCATGAGGGTGGTAGTGGTGGTAATTATGGTGGCAAAGGCATGAGGGTGGGAGTTGTGGTGGCGAAAGCATCAGGGGGGTAGTTATGGTGGCGAAAAAATGAGGATGGTAGGGGTGGTAGTTATGGTGGCGACGGGATTTAGGGTGGTAGGGTGGTAGTTATGGTGGCGACGGCATGAGGTGGTAGGTGGTAGTAGTTATGGTGGCGACGGCATGAGGGTGGTAGTTGTGCTGGCGAAGGCACGAAGGTGGTAGTAATGTTGGTGCTCATGTAGTGAGTTTTTGAAATCACGTGGAAAAAACAATTACAAGAATATATTTGTTGAAATTGAGGGGAATAACAGTAAATGTTGTCGGCTCTTCTAATTACGACTTTACGCCTATAGTTGATTACTCGAGGCAATATAAATTTTACGTGTACCATGACCATTGTATGTACTGAAACCCAGAGTTCTTAGTTCATATGGCTAAGATTCTGCATCCAGGTTCTTAAGTTCAGATTCGCCAGGAAAAAGGACAAGTGTTATCCGAAGCTGGTCTTAGTCATATGATGGCCAGCTACTGGAGCTTTTGGTCATTGGACCGAGGCCTTCCACTGGCTTACCCCTCCACTTCTTCAAAATTGAAGATTTGTAGTAATCATGAGGAAATTTATAAACTGTTTAAAAACTTTACTAAAATTACTACTTGATATAATTTTTTTTTTTTTATCACACTGGCCGATTCCCACCAAGGCAGGGTGGCCCGAAAAAGAAAAACTTTCACCATCATTCACTCCATCACTGTCTTGCCAGAAGGGTGCTTTACACTACAGTTTTTAAACTGCAACATTAACACCCCTCCTTCAGAGTGCAGGCACTGTACTTCCCATCTCCAGGACTCAAGTCCGGCCTGCCGGTTTCCCTGAACCCCTTCATAAATGTTACTTTGCTCACACTCCAACAGCACGTCAAGTATTAAAAACCATTTGTCTCCATTCACTCCTATCAAACACGCTCATGCAGCCTGTGGAAGTCCAAGCCCCTCGCACACAAAACCTCCTTTAACCCCCTCCCTCCAACCTTTCCTAGGCCGACCCCTACCCCGCCTTCCTTCCACTACAGACTGATACACTCTTGAAGTCATTCTGTTTCGCTCCATTCCTCTACATGTCCAAACCAACCTCAACAACCCTTCCTCAGCCCTCTGGACAACAGTTTTGGCAATCCCGCACCTCCTCCTAACTTCCAAACTACGAATTCTCTGCATTATATTCACACCACACATTGCCCTCAGACATGACACTCCACTGCCTCCAGCCTTCTCCTCGCTGCAACATTCATCACCCACGCTTCACACACCATATAAGAGCGTTGGTAAAACTATACTCTCATACATTCCCCTCTTTGCCTCCAAGGACAAAGTTCTTTGTCTCCACAGACTCCTAAGTGCACCACTCACTTTTTTCCCTCATCAATTCTATGATTCACCTCATCTTTCATAGACCCATCCGCTGACACGTCCACTCCCAAATATCTGAATACGTTCACCTCCTCCATACTCTCTCCCTCCAATCTGATATTCAATCTTTCATCACCTAATCTTTTTGTTATCCTCAAACCTTACTCTTTCCTGTATTCACCTTTAATTTTCTTCTTTTGCACACCCTAACCAAATTCATCCACCACATCTCTGCAACTTCTCTTCAGAATCTCCCAAGAGCACAGTGTCATCAGCAAAGAGCACTGTGACACTCCCACTTTGTGTGTGATTCTTTATCTTTTAACTCCACGCCTCTTGCCAAGACCCTCGCATTTACTTCTCTTACAACCCCATCTATAAATATATTAACCACGGTGACATCACACATCCTTGTCTAAGGCCTACTTTTACTGGGAAAAAATTTCCCTCTTTCCTACATACTCTAACTTGAGCCTCACTATCCTCGTAAAAACTCTTCACTGCTTTCAGTAACCTATACCACCTACACCATACACTTGCAACATGTCTGCCACATGCCCCCTATCCACCCTGTCATTACGTCGTTTTTCCAAATCCATAAATGCCACAAAGACCTCTTTAGCCTTATCTAAATACTGTTCACTTATATGTTTCACTGAAAACACCCCCTACCTTTCCTACCTTTCCTAAAGCCTCCTTGTTCATCTGCTATCCTATTCTCCGTCTTACTCTTAATTCTTTCAATTATAACTCTACCATACACTTTACCAGGTACACACAATCGACTTATCCCCCTATAATTTTTGCACTCTCTTTTATCCCCTTTGCCTTTATACAAAGGAACTATCATGCTCTCTGCCAATCCTAGGTACCTTACCCTCTTCCATACATTTATTAAATAATTGCACCAACCACTCCAAAACTATATCCCCACCTGCTTTTAACATTTCTATCTTTATCCCATCAATCCCGGCTGCCTTACCCCCTTTCATTTTACCTACTGCCTCACGAACTTCCCCACACTCACAACTGGCTCTTCCTCACTCCTACAAGATGTTATTCCTCCTTGCCCTATACACGAAATCACAGCTTCCCTATCTTCATCAACATTTAACAATTCCTCAAAATATTCCCTCCATCTTCCCAATACCTCTAACTCTCCATTTAATAACTCTCTTCTCCTATTTTTAACTGACAAAACCATTTGTTCTCTAGGCTTTCTTAACTTGTTAATCTCACTCCAAAATATAATGTGCATTATTATTGAAAAGGCCTGTAATGGTGAGCCTGACAGTTTCATCAAGGCACCACACTAAGGGAACACTGATGGTGAAAACAGTAGACAGTTGATAATTTAAAATATCAAGATGTATTTCAGTGGCTGAGAGAACCGATAAAGATATCCATGTATCCAATATGGTTCAGCACCTCTACCTCAGTGAACCGATAAAGGTATCCTCGTATTCCATAAGCCCAGCCACCTTTACCTCAATGATCCTAGAAATGTATTCCTCGTAAATCCACGACACCAGTTTCCCCTTCCCTTTTATCTCGATCCAAGAAAGGTATCTCCGTATGCCATAAAACCGACCCTTTCTACCTTAATGCAGTCGAAATAAATAGTGCAGAGAATGACATAAATTTCCAGTGCAGTTAAATAATAGCACTGTCCCAACAATATAACGTCAACAATTGTGGCGAGTGGTCAGTACGCTGAGGTCAGTGGTCACCTGCGGTCCTACCTGCCAAAGCTCTTGGGAGTTAGCGTGGGCTGTTACCAAGCACCATGGCTTGTTGTAGTGTTTTAGAATCTCAGGTTCAAGTGTTGAAGAAGGAGATTCTACTTCTTCAGGAGGAAAATAGGAGGGTGAAGCTTCGCATAGATGAGTTTGGGAGCGGTGTGAGAAGGATTTAGCGGAAAGGAAAGGGAAATGGTCGCCACATATAGGGAGCCGTTTTAAAAGGGGAAAGGGGTTCACTTAAAAAAGGGAATGGGGAGATTAATAGAAAAGATTGAAGGGAGGAAATCTTCCTGTTCTCCAAGAGAGGTACTTCGGGTTAGGAGGTTAAGGACCACTATTCCTCTCCTAATAAGGTAAGAATATTTTAATAGTAGGGTTTTTCCAGTAAGATAATGGACCGTCTTTTTTGTAACAGAAAAAGAAAGGTCAACAGTGGCCTTCCTGAGCGGGTGTTGGTAAATATGAGGTTGGATAATTTTAAAGGCAGGTAATGGGGAAAAAACCCCCTTATCTGTCTTTGTGCTGGGGGAATGACATTGGGGAAGGGGGGGAGAAAGGGGTGCGGTAAGTACATCAGCCCTAAAGATTAGTCTAAGGGGGGGACCCAGATATGTAGCTTTCCTAGAAAGGGAGTGGGAAGAATGGGGTTTTTAGGGGAATTGGGAAAATTTCTGGCTAGACAGGTACTCAAGGGAAATTGCAATCCCATTCATTTATAACGGGACCTATTCTTTTACAAACGTGATATTATGCAAAGGGGTGGGGTTTTTTCCTCCCGGGGATGGGGGGGTGCATTAGCCATTCAATGAGAGGTAATGATGACTTGTCTAGGAATTTAAACTGATAGATATAGAGGTATGGGTGTTTGTGGGAAACAATCAGGCTGCAGCATTAGGGTTAAAACAGCAGTTATTACCGGGATACCTCAGGGATATGTTTAAAAGACAATATTCAAAATAAAGTTGCTAGTAATGGCAAATCAATTGATCAACAAAGAGGGATGTAGAGGGCAACGAGTGACTAGCTCCCTTAAAGTTTACTATACAAATAGTAGGAGTCTAAGAAATAAGATAGATGAGCTAAGATTACTTGCAAGTGTAGGTAATATAGATATTTGGTATAACAGAGAGCCTGGTTCAACCTGAAAGTAGAGAAATGCCTTCTGAATGCAACATACAGGGTTATAAACTATTCCACACTGACAGGTCGACAGAAGGGTGGTGGGGGTGGCGATGTATGTCAGAAAATTAAATTGTTCGTCTTAGACATGATATAAGATTAGAGACATCGAACACAGAATCATGTTTGGCTACAGTTTCTCTGAAGGACATGACAAATTAATTTTTGGGTGTGATTTATAGCTCCCCAAACCTTAATAGGGAGTGCAGTAAGCTGTTATGGGACAAAATCATAAGGCATCTAGATATGAAAATGTTGTATAATGGGAGATTTTAACTTTAGACAAATTGATGGAACAATATGACAGGAAATCTTGAGTCTAGTGACTTTCTGATACGGTTCAGGATTGCTTTTTAGAACAGGTTGTGACAGAACCAACTAAGGAAACAATCTGCTACACTTGTTCTTGCCAACAAAGATCACTAATTAATAATCTTGAGGTTAATGATGAGCTTGGGGAAAGTGATCACAAATCACTTAGTTTTAATATATCATGGAATTACCCAGATAACTGCAATCAAATCTCTGTCCCAGATTTTCGCTTGTCGACTTCATGGGGACTGAAAAATTACCTGGGTGTGCTAAATTGGGATGTCCTGACTATGGGTCAGGTAGGTGATCTTGGTTGCCAATATTGACGTGTTTCAGAGCATAGTTCTAGCTGCCCAGACAACTTTTGTTCCGAGTAGGGAAATTAGATCTAACAAAAATGATCCCAAATGGATGAACAATAGATTAAAACATCTCATTGGTCAAAAGAGAGGCATATATAGGCGTATCAAAAGAGGGGATGGGCAGTTAAGAAATCAATATATTTAATTAAAGAGAGAAATAAAGAAAGGAATAAGAAAAGCAAAAAGGGATTATGAGGCTAAGGTCGCAAGGCATTCAAAGATTAACCCTAAAGGATTCTTTCATGTATACAGAAGTAAGATTAGGGACAAGATTGGCCCACTTAAGAGTAACTCTGGTCAGATCACTGACAGTGATAAGGATAAGTGTGAAATTCTAAATACCTACTTCCTCTCAGTTTTCACCCAGGAAAATACTAGCGATATTCCTGAAATAATAGATTATGTAGAACAGGATTATAAACTATGTACGATTGCAGTAACTAGTGACATGGTCCTCAGACAAATAGAGAAACTAAACCCTAACAAATCCCCAGGCCCTGATGAACTGTTTGCAAGAGTGTTAAGGAATGTAAAGAGGAACTTAGCATACCTTTGGCTAATCTTTTTAACATATCACTACAAACCGCATAGTGCTGATAAGTGGAAAATGGCAAATGTAACCTATTTACAAGGCAGGTGACAGGTCCTTGGCTTCGAACTATAGACCAATAAGCCTTTCCTCCATAGTGGGAAAATTTATGGAATCAATAATTGCCGAAGCAATTCGTAGCCATCTTGACAGGCACAGATTGATTAATGAATTTCAACACGGTTTTACAAAGGGGCGTTCCTGTCTTACGAATTGTACTAACTTTTTTCACTAAGGTGTTTGAGGAGGTAGATAATGGTAATGAATATGATATTGTGTATATGGACTTCAGTAAGGCATTCGATAAAGTTCCCAAACACCAAGGCTATTGAGGAAATTTAAAGGGCCCACAGGGAAATTTGGAGGAGAAATTTTTTCCTGGTAGAGGCATGGCGACAAATAGACAGCAGACAGTTTGCATAAATGGGGAGAAAATCAGAATGGGGGCACGTAAACAAGCAGTGTTCCTCGGGGGTCAGTTTTGGGGCCCTGTTGTTCACAATTTACAAAAAACGACATAGATGAGGGAATAAATAGCGACATAAGCAAATTTGCTGATGACACCAAAAATAGGCCGTCCAATTCTTTTCTAATGAGGACACTAGAGCACTCCAGGAAGATTTGAATAGACTGATGTAATGGTCGGAGAAGTGGCAGATGCAGTTTAATATTGAAAATGCAAAGTTCTAAATGTTGGATAGGTAAATAACCATGCCACATAAACTAAATGATGTAGATTCTTAATACTACTGATTGCGAAAAGGTTTTAAAGGGAGTTTGGTTAGCAGTAATTTAAAACAAGACAACAGTGCATTAGTGTTCGCAATAAAGCTAACAGAATTCTTGGCTTCATATCTAGAAGTAAAAAATAATAGAAGTCCTCAGGTTGTTTTTTCAACCTATATATCCTTGGTTAGGCCTCATTTAGACTATGCTGCTCAGTTTTGGTCACCGTATTACAGAATGGATATAAATGCTCTGGAAAACGTACAGAGGAGGATGACAAAGATGATCCAATGTATCAGAAATCTTTACTAAGAGGATAGATTGAGGGCCCTGAATCTGCACTCTCTCGAAAGGCGTAGAATTAGGGGGGATATGATCGAGGTGTATAAATGGAAAACAGGAATAAATAAAGGGGATGTAAATAGCGTGCTGAAAATTTCCAGCCAAGACAGGACTCGCAGCAATGGTTTCAAGTTGGAAAAATTCAGATTCACGAAGGATACAGGAAAGCACTGGTTTGGTAATAGAGTTGTGGATGAGTGGAACAAACTCCCGAGTGCATTTATTCAGACTATAACGTTATGTAGTTTTAAAAATAGGTTAGATAAATACATGAGTGGGTGTGGGTGGGTGTGAGTTGGACCTGACTAGCTTGTGCTGCTGGGTCTGGTACAGTGCTCCATCCTTGAGTGTAGATGATCAGACTGGGTGGGTCATTGGGCTAATCCGGGGGTGGTCATTGGTCTAATCCGGGGGGGGGACATGGACCTGCTCCTGCATGGGTCAGTAGGCCTGTTGCAGTGTTCTTCTTTCTTATGTTCTTATGTTTTAAGAACCTCTGTCATTCAGTCATTCACAAGTTAATGCATGAAAACAAATCATTATTTCTTCAATAATATAAATTAGCATCTACTTAGCCCAAAACCAATTCGAGCCTTCCACTTAGATATACGAAAACTGAAAGTTGAAAATCAGTCAGAAAAAACATTGTTAATAGAACAGAAACCAGTATACCAGTATATAACACCACTTCAAATCTGGAAGCCGCTCAGAAGTTGCATTTACAAGTTATTCGCGATGATCGTTTGAAGTCGTTCGGATAAGCATAAGTTTAAATCTTCCCAGTTAATTCAATAAAATTAGCAAGCTGGGACCTGTGTGCCAATGTGTACACACACACACACACACACACACACACACACACACACACACACACACACACACAGAGCTGCCAAAGCAGCACGAGTAAACATCAACATGTCAGAAGAGAAAGCCTTGATCAAATTGAGCTTTGCCAATGCATTCAACCTAGTCAGAAGGGTTGCCGCTCTCCAAGCAGTTTCTAGACACTTCCCTTCCCTCTATTTCTTCATATAATAGTGTGACTTTTACACTATTGTTTGGAAACCATGGAACTGACTCTTGTGAGGGTGTGCAACAGGGTCACACTCGCCCCCCTTTTCCCTTCTGTCTGGTCATCAAGGAAGTCACAGAAGCGCTCTCCAGAGAGCTCAATATCTGGTTCTTGGATGATGGTACCCTAGCTGGCACTACAGAATCTCTCCTAGATGACATCAGAAAAATTAAAGACATGGGAGAGAGTCTGAGCCTATCTTTAAACCCCCCTAAATACGAAATAGTTTCCACCAATCAACAGATCATTGAAGATATTAGTGTTGTTTTGCGAGGAGCACGAGCCATTGATCTAGCTAACAGCACCCTCCTTGGTGCTCCTCTTGGACCCAGTGCCATTGATCTAATCATAGAAAAGAAAATCTCAGACCTCAGGGCGATGGAAGGCAGGATGAAGGACACTGATACACACGATGCCTTCTACCTACTCACCAGGTGCCTGTCCATCCCAAAACTTGCCTACTTCCTGAGATGCTTCCCAGTCTTCAGCAGCCCGAAACTCAAGGAATATGCCTTCCTCCTAGAGAGTGCATTGAATCTTTCCCTTGAAGATGGACAGTGGTTGCAAGCCTCTCTTCCAGTCAGGGTTGGGAGTGCGTAGATCCTCCCAGATTGCACTACCAACTTGCCTATCCTCCTCCATAACATCAAATGGGTTAATAAAACAAAATCTTCCGGACAACCTCAGTGACTTGGCAGGAATATATTACCGAATGGCCAGTGCAATTACCAAATGGGAAGCACTCATTCTAGTACGAAAACCTAGTACAGCACCGGCCTACAGTCAAGTTGGGATGGCCCCATCACCGAAAAGGTGCATGCCAACATGCTTAGTGCTGTAACATCAGACAGGGAGACTGCCCATCTCCATGCTGTGAGTGCACATCACTCTGGGGACTTCCACCAGCTTCCATATCGGCAATGGGAACACTCCTCGACCCTACGACCCTCCGTATTGCAGTGGCTCTCCGCCTCGCTCTCCCCAATTCACACGGAATATACGTGTATTTGCGGCAGTGTGCAAGCCAACCAATTTATGGCTACAGGTTTTAAAAACTTTTTTAAAAAACCAAGGGCTGGCACATCTAAAAAGCTTTGCTAAGCTGGATCCCCACCCGGGAGAGAGAGAGAGGAAGAGAGAGAGAGGAGAGGGGGAAAGAGAGAGAGAGCCCCCCCGACCTATCAGTCAACATTTTCACCCCCCTCAAACACCCAAGGGGATCACCACGACCCCTTGGAAGAAAGGAAGTCTTTCATGGGTTTAAACCTGAGTGTCGATGCGGCTGACATACACCCATAACTTGTCGGGTGAGGGGGAGGACTGTGACACAGGAGCATAAAAGTGGGCAAGATGAGAATATCCCAACAGAAAATTTTGCCCAAAAGGTCAGAGCCCTTTGGGGATCAGGGGAAAAAAAAGGGCCACACGTTTCCCTTAAAAAACTGGTTTCCCGACTCTCGACACCACCAGGGGACCCAAGGGGGCCACTTTCATGTTCTAGCGCCTCGGGGTGGCCATCCAGGGGGGAAAAATTTTTGCTGCATAGGGGGCCGAAATTCGCTTTGGAGGAACGGAGGGATTCATTATGTTTATATATTGACCAATGTCCCTCACTTTAACCCCTTTTGGGCAATGTATTCTGTCTATAAATAAAGTTGACCTAGAATATAGAATATAGGAGGTGGTAGAAGAAAATATTCAAACAGCTCTGGAAAGAACCTGGAGTTTTCTCTAAAGTACGTTTATTGTCTTTTCTGAGGATGAGAGTCCTCAGTCCAGTTATAGAGGTGGTACTTCCTATATATATATTTCATGCCGAATAGGCAAAGCTGGTTGATTAGCAAGAACGCATTTAAAATTAAGCCCTTATTAAAATTTTCTCCTATACGTTTAAAGATATATTTTTTCATTTATGTTAATGGAAAAATTAATAATTTTGTATCAATAGGACCTTAGAAAACTTACCTAACCTGATTATAACAAGCGAAATTTAATTTAGACTAATCCAACTAAATATATTTTAGGTAAGTTGATAATTTAATAATAAACAGTGAAATATATTTTTTTTCGTTAGGTACAGAATTATTTTTTGCGAAATTATTGCATGCATATATATATATATATGTCGTGCCGAATATGTAAAACTGGTCAATTAGCAAGAACTCATTTAAAATTAAGTCCTTTCTAAAAATTACTCTTATACGTTTTAAGATATATTTTTTCATTAATGTTAATGTAAAAATTTGTAATTTTGCACCAGAAGGAACTTAGAAAATTTACCCAACCTTATTATAACAAGAACAATTTATTTTAGCCTAACCCAACTAAATATATTTTAGATTTGTTTACAATAATTTAATACTAAACAAACACAGTGAAATATATTTTTTTTAGTTAGGTTCAGAATGATTTTGGTGAAATTATTGCATACACAAATTTTCACTTGTCCTATATGGCAAGATGAGCGTTGCTATTTAAGCCAAGATCTCAAGTTCTGCCTATTTGGCACGATATATATATATATATATATATAATATATATATATAATATATATATATATATATATTATATATATATATAAAATATATATAATATATATATATATATATATATTGTGTGTGTACCAAACGAGGAGTAGAATGAAATTAAGTCAAAGGCACCCAAACCACCGTATGTCCTCGGATGATGGTAAAACGCCTAGCTCTTCTGGGTGCATCATTCTTGTAGGATTGTGTGGTCCCGTGGATTAGAGCATCATGTGTGATTTTCACTCACCACGAGGTGGGCCAAAACGATATGGGTTCGAATCCTCGGCTAGTCGCAGTGTTGTTATTGATTAATACCACTCGTTTGTGGTTAAAAAATATATATATACAGTGGTCCCCCGCTTTTCGTAGTTCCCGGCAATCGTAAAATTCGCCAATCATAGAGGTATTTTCGTATAAACATGGACTCGCTTTTCATAGGTTGACTCGCGAGTCGTAGTTCGTCCGGGACGCGTACCCAAGGCGTGAGCCAGGGCGGCAGCCAGTCTGGCATTGTTTACCAGTGAGCGAAGGTCCCCTCACGTGCTCCAGCGAAATATTTCATAATATTCCATTTATTTTAGTGCTTGCAGTACTAAATAAGCTACCATGGCTCCAAAGAAAGCTCCTAGTGCTAAGCTTGTGGTAAAGGTGAGAAATATGATTGAATTTAAGAAAACCATCATTGAACAATATGAAAGTGGTGCAAGTGTGGCCGAACTGTCCAGGATGTATAAGAAACCCTACACAACCTTATGTTGCATAGTGGCCAAGAAAAATGAAATAAAGGATGCTGTTGTTGCAAAGGGAGTAACTATGCTGACAAAAATGAGATCAGTACTGGAAGAGGTTGAGAAGTTATTATTGGTGTAGATAAATGAGAAACAATTAGCAGGAGATACTCTTATGACTTCGTTTATTTGTGAAGAGGCTAGGCAGTTGCATGAAGATTTGGTAAAGAAATTGCCTGCAAATAGTGGGGAATGAGAAAAATTTTAAAAGGCCAAAAAAGGTGGTTTGAAAATTTTAAGAACCGTACTGGCAACCCCATTTGTGGTAAGGCATGGTGAGGTCCCAGTTCGGACCAAAAGGGTTTAAAAAAATAGTGCTTTGAATTCCGGGGAATTAACCTAGGGTAAAGGACTGAAACCTGAACAAGGGGTTAAATTTGTGACGAAACGGGCCCTTTTTGGGAAAAGAAAAAAATCCCAAAAGAGAACCTTCTTACACAAGGGGAAAAAGGCAATGCAGGCCCACAAGCCAAAGGGAAAAAAAAAACTAAACCCCTAATGTTCTTGTAATGCTAGGGGGGGTTTTTCAAAGTGAAGCCTTTTACTAGTGTACCATTCTGAAAAATCCCAAAAGTGTCGGGGAAAAAAGAAAAAAATTTTTATGAAGAGAAAATTGTGTGTGTTTTGGAAATTTAATAGAAAAGGCCCAGGGGTTCAGGGGGAAAAATTTTCGTCGAGTGGTTCAAGGGGAGTTCTCCTGGAAAAAAAAATTGGATCTCAAGGGCCTGTTGTAATGAAATGCCCCTTTTAACTCCAAACTTGGATAAACCTAATTTTCGGGGAGTTTGGGTTCATCACAGTAAAGTTCTTCCCCCCCAAAATCCCCCTCCTCCCCCAACCCATGGCCACGGGAAAGGTTTTTGCAAATTTTAAAAAAACTTGTTTGAGAGAAAGACACATGAAAAAACATCTGGGTTTTCTTTTTTATGACGTTACCCATCCGTGGCTTTATAAATCCCAAATTCAGGACATAACTTAAAAGAAGTAGAATATGTACAGAGTTTGAGGTAATCATTTCCCTAAAACCTTGGGGTAGGTGCGAACGCACCTTTAGTGGGTGGAGATTCGAAGCAAAAAGGAAAAAATTCCTTGCGCTTATATATTAAGGGTCAGGTGAAGCGACGGGGAAAATTTCATGGTTGGGGGGTTCCCCCAAGTGGAAGTAGGTCCCCCCCCCCAAAGAGATGGGTTAGTTGTAGTAGTAGATGTCGTAGTCGTGAAGGTTATGTACATGTCCTAAAATTAAAGTTTCCCTTGATGTTGCAGTGTCTGAAAAGTTGTGTCGTTTGGTATTTAATCCCCGAAAAGATGAGAGTAAGACACATTTTGCAACTTTCGGGGTACCCTTTTATTTTTGGGACGTTTCGCCATCCGTGGTTTTTATAAATTTAAAAAAATTCCCAAGGACATAACTTGAAGACAGTAAAACTATGTACAGAAGAGGGTTTTTAGTCCCTCAACCTGGGAAAGTAGGTGCGAACGCCCCAGTCGGGGGGAGTTTCTAAGCAGAAGAAAAAAATCCTTGCGCTTTTTAAAAGTAACGCAGGGGGAATGCAGGGGGGGAAAAATTCACTGGTTGGCGGGTTCCCCCAGTAAAGTAGGTCCGTCCAAAGAGGGGGTTTAGTTGTAGTAGTAGATGTCGAAAGTCGTAAAAGGTTATGTACATGTCCTCAGAATTAAAAATTCCATGATGTTGCAGTGTCTGCCCAATTTGGGGTGTACAAAGGGTATATAATACCACAAAGTGGAGAAAGGGAAAACATGTGCAACAATCTGGGTATTTTTTATTGTGGGACGTTTCGCCACCCAGTGGCTTTATCAAAAAAAATTTCCCGGGACATAACTTGAAGACAGTAAAAACTTTTGTTAAGAAGTTTGAGGTAATCGTCCCTAAACCCTAGGATTTAGGTGCAAACCGCCCTTTGGTCGTGGAGATTCTGAAGCAGAAGAAAGAATTTTGGGGGCTTATTTAGTAAGGGTCGGGTTTGAACCCAGCGGGGGAAAAATTCAGGTTGGGGGGGGATTCCCGGGGAAAGTAGGTCCGTTCCCAAAGAGGGGGGGTTTTAAATTGTAGTATTTGATGTCGTAGTCGTAAAGGGGAAATGTAATGCCCTCGGGAATTTAGTTTCCCCATGATGTTGCAGTGTCGGGACAAGTTGTGTACGAAGGGTTTTAAAATAATACCCATCTCTTTGGGACGGCCCCTATTTCCCACGGGGGGAAATTCCCCCCAAACCCAAAGGGGAATTTTTGCCCTCGTCTGCTTCACCTGAGGGTTACTATAAAAAGGGGCAAGGATTTTTTCCCTTCTGCTTCAGAATCTCCCCCGGACTATGGTGGGGTTCGCCCCTACTTAGGTTGAGGGACTGTTTTACCTATCTTCTGTACTATTTTCTACTGTCTTCAAGTTAGCCGGGGAAATTTTGTTTGTTTTAAAAGCCACTGGTGGCGAAAAAGTTACAAAAAGGGAAAACCCAGATTTGCACATGTGTCTTACTCTCATCTTGTCGGTTTATTATATACCATTCGTACCCCAAAACTTGTCGACACTGAAAACTCAGGAATCTTAATTTTGAGGAAAATGTAATAACTTTCACGACTACGACATCTACTACTACAATTTAAACCCTCTTTTTTGGGGGACCATTTCCCCCCGGGGGAAATCCCCCAAACCCAGGGGGAATTTCCCCTTTTTTCCATTTTGCTTCACCTAAACGTTACTTTTAAAAAGGAAAAAGGTTTTTCTTTGCTTCGAATCTCCAGGGAATAGGGTGGCTGTTCGCACCTACCCTGGGTTTGGGGGAAATGTTTACCTCATCTTCTGTAATAGTTTTTGGTCTTCAATTTTATGTCCTGGAATTTTTTGATAAACCCAAATGGATGGCGTTTCTACTGGATAAAAAACCCCCCGTGTTGCAATGTGTTCTTACTTTTCATTTTTGTCGGTTTTAAAACCCCATTCGTACACAAAACTTGTCGGGCCCTTTTGAACATCATGGAATCTTAATTTGGGAAAGGGTTACAAAACCCTTCACGACTACGAATCTACTACACAACTAACCCCATCTTTTTTGGGGACGGACCTCCCTTCCATGGGGGAACCCAAAAACCCAGGGGAATTTTCCCCCCGGTCTGCTTCCCCTGACTTTATTTATATAAGCCCCAAAGGATTCTTTCTTTGTTTCCGGGAATTTCCCTTTCCGGACTATGGTGCTGTTCGCACCAAATTGGGTTGAGGGACTGATTACCTCATCTTCTGTACATAGTTCTACTGTCTTAAAATTTTTGTCCTAAAATTTTGTATTTTTAAAGCCACTGGTTTGGCAAAAGTTTTAAAATTTAAAGATCCCCCAGTTGTTGCACATGTGTCTTACTTCATCTTGTCGGTATTATATAATTCTACCCCAACTTTAAAAAATTTTAAAAAAAAGAAATTTGTTTCACGGGTTCCCTTGACTTTTGACCACAGACACTCATTTGGCCCTAAAAAAATTTTGGAGGAACACTTTAGCATCCTCCATTCCCAAAACCCCTTTAGGTAGGGTTTTGGGAGGGAGTGATTTACCAGGACTTTGAACTCTCCCGGGGAAAAAAATTGTGGCCAAAATTGGTGCAAGGGGGGATTTTAAAGGGAAATTTGGGACTGCCCCCAAAATAAACCCTTTGCGTTATAAAAAAAATTTGTGGCTTTGGGGGAAAGTTCCAGGGGGTTGGATGTGGGGGTTTGGGGATGTGGAAAAATTTGGTGGAAGACCACAACAAAGAGCTCCCCACTGGGGGGCTGAAAAGAGCTTCAGGCGGGAAAGGAGAACACATCGCAGTTAAAGAATCTTGCTGCAGGGAGGAGGGAAGGAAAAATTTAAAGGTGCTTTCTTCGGGAAATTTAAAAAGGAGGTTTTTTTACTATGTGGGGGTTTAAAAATTGGAAAAGCTTTTGGAGAAAATCATTTAAACAAGGTTGTTGAAAGGGCCCAGGTTGGTTTCCCCCTTTTTACAGTGGCCCAAAAGTCTTGGGCCATTTTAGGGAAGTGTTAGGGGTCGTCAGGAACAGAGCTCTCTCCACATTTATTTTGGGGAGACAGGACTCCGTGACTCAGGGTGGTTAGGGCTTTAAAGAAAAGAAAAAGAAGAACCCCCAGAAAAGCAAATGGAAACCTAAGGTGTTGCGGGAAAGGGGAATTCCCCTTCCCAAAAACTATAAAAAAATCCACTCTCCTCCCCCCCTCCAGTCTCCCATAAACTTAAGAAGAATCCCCAAAAAAGGGTAAGTGTTATGTTTTAATTTGTTTCTTCTTTTCCCCAGTATTGTTTATTTTAACTCCCTTGCATATTTATGTTAAAATTTTTTTTTTTTTTAATACTTCGGGGTTTGTCAGGAACGGTTTAAATTTTGTTTTTACTTTATTTCTTAGGGGGAAAAATTGATTCGTAAATGAAAATTTGTTTATAGAAAACGGTCCAGGAAAAGGGATTAATTACGAACAACGAGGGCCCTCTGTGTTTTGTATATATATTTATATTTTATATATATATATATATATATATATATTTATATAAATATATTTTTAAATATATATATATAAATGCTATGAGGCTAGTACACCAAACGGGGGTATTTAAAATTGAATTTAGGTCAAAGGCCCCCACCCCCACTGTATGCCCTTTGGAGGGACATTTAAAACCCCTTTGGCTCGGAGGGTGCGCTATTTTGTAAAATTGTGTATTTCCATGGGTTTAAAGGGGAATATGTGTGATTTTGGGCTCACCCTGGGTGGGCCCAAAAAGGGACATGGGTTTGAATCCTCGTTAGTCGCAGTGCTTTATATTTCCCCCTGCTTTTCCCAAATTTCCCTTGGGCATTGAAAAAAAATCTCTAGTTGGTCGATGCTGAAGGGGATGGGGATGAAAAGTGGATCCCTTGGGGAATCAAGTTAGCACGAGTTTGGACCCCAAGGTTTTGGCCCCGTGCGGTGAAAATTTTTTAAAGCACTGGGGACCTTTTTCCCAAAGGTTCTTTGGTTCGAGTCTCCTTTGCCAGGATCAGTTTTTTTTATTTTATATATTTTATATAATTATATATTTTATATTATTTAATATATTTATAATATATATTAATATATATTTTAATTGGTTTGTAGGTTGGTAAAACGGGAACCACCCAGGGAAGTATTTTCCGTTGCCAGATGTTTGTGAAAAAAAAACCGGGAAACTTTTTTGCATGATGGGTAGGATTGCTGGTTTCTTTTTTGCCCTCATAAACACGTAGATAACGGGGATATTTGCTACCCCTATTTAAACCCACGGGGGTCACATTCAAAAGGAACAACACATGCATAAATATATATATACTTTACATCTAGGTTTTTCTCCTTTTTCTAAATAGCTTTGTTTTTTTTTTATTTCTTCTATTGCCCCAGGGGGAAATGGAAAAAAAATTTTCCTCGAAAGCCTTTGCGTGTCTTTATGAGGCGAAAAAATTCCCGGGAGCAATGGGCTGAAAACCCCTTCCCCTGTTTTCCCTTTACTAAAAAAGAGAAGAAGAAAAATTTTTAAAAAAATTTGGGTTTGTTAAAATTGTGCTTTGGGATGTAGTGCGGAGGGACAAGAAAACAGATGTTTCCCTGATTTTTTAATGAATGAAAAGAAGTTGGTTTTGCCCTGGTCTAGCAAAAAACAAAGCTGAAGGGGGTAGGGAATTTCGGGGGTGGGGGAAAAAAAGGGGATTAAATCTGGGGGTTATCTGAGGGGATTTTTAAAAGAAAAGGAAGGGGTACCCGTAATGTTAAATAAATAAGTTATGGAAGGGGGGGAAAAAGAGAATATGAATGAAAAAAATTCAAAAATTTTTGTGGTTTAAAGAAAAGGTTGGATGCGAAAAAGGTGGGCCCTAATAAGCGTGAAAGCACTGGAAAAAGAGGGGAAATTTGCAGAGGAGAGAGAGGGATTTTGGGAGATGTTAAGTGAATGTATGGGACCCTTTTTAAACCAAAAGTGAGAGAGTAATTGGGTAGGGGGGCCGAATGCCCAAAATAGGAGAAACTTTTGAGAGGGTGGTGGTAGGTAAAATTTGGGGGGGCAGGTTTTAAATGATTTAAAGGAGCCCTTTGGGTTGAACTTTGTATAGAAAGGGGTTTAGTTTTAGGTAAAACATATTTTAAGAAAAAGAGGGGTAAATTAAATATACACGATATGATGTAGGGCGAAAAGGGGCAGTAGTTTTTTTTGGATTATGTATTTGGGAGATAAAAGGGCTGGGTTTTGGTTTGACTTCAGGATGTACTGTTTATAGAGGGGCCACCGAAAATATCAGATTTATTTCTAGTTGGGAGCTACACTGAGAGTAAAAAGGAAAATGGGATACAAGGGGGAATAGAAGCATCAGGGAAAAAGAGAGAGGTGAAGGTTTTTAAAAATAAAAGAGGAGGCAGTTAGGGGGGAAAATAAAAACAGCTATTTGGGGGATTGGGTGGGCTAAAAGAGAGCATTGGGGAAAAAAAGGGGGGCGAAGAGGTATGGGGAGGTTTTTAAAAATGTAGTGTTTTTTGTTCAGCAGAAGTTTGTGGTTTCAGGAAAGTGGGTGCAGGAGGGGAAAAGGAGTGATTGGGGGAATGTGGAAAGTAAAGAAAAGGGGTAAGGGGGAAAAAAGTTAGCTTTTGAGAAATTTTTACAAAGTAGGTGAGGCAAGGAGGGAAAAAGTATTGGAGGGAAAAAAAAGGAGGTTTAAAAGGGGTGGTGAAAACAATGGGAAAAGGAGGGAAAAGAGAGAAGTGGGTGAGATGTTTTCAACAAATTTTTTTTGAAAATTAAAAAAAAGTTTTGGAAAATGAGATTTTCCCAAATTAAGAAAGGCCCAAAGGAAAAAAATGGGTTTGGGCAGTTAAAAATAGGGGGAGGGGTTATTAAATGGAGGTTGAGGTATTGGGAAGATGGGGGGAATTTTTTTGAGGGGAATTTTTAAATGTTGATGAAGATAGGGGGAAACTGTGATTTGTGATAGGGCAAGGAGGAAAAAACATCTTTGGGAGGAGTGAGGAAGAGCCAGGTTTTGAGTGTGGGGGAAGTTCGTGAAAGGGAGAGGAAAATGAAAGGGGGGAAGGCAGCCGGGGGATGGGGATAAAGATTTGAAATTTTAAAAGCAGGTGGGGTATAGTTTTGGATGGTTGGTTTCAATTATTTAAAAAATGTATGGGGAAAAGGGTTTAAAGGGACCTAAGGGAATTTTCAGAGAAGGGATGCATAGTTCCCTTTGGGATAAAGGCAAAGGGGGGTAAAAGAGGGGTGCAAAAAAATTTTAGGGGGATAAGTTTTGTTGAGGGGTTCCGGTAAAATTTTATGGTAGGGGTTTTAATTGAAAGAAATTTAAAAGTAAGACGGGGGATAGGATAGCAAAATGAACAAGGAGGCTTTAGGAAAGGGGAGGGGGTGTGTGGACCCGGGGTTTACGTGAAACATTTTAAGTGAACAGTATTTAGTAAGGCTAAAGAGGTCTTTGTGGAAATTTTTGGATTTGGAAAAGGGTTTTGGGCAGGGTGGATAGGGGGGGAATGTGGCAGATGTTGCAAGTGTTGGTTTTAGGAGGTAGGTTACTGAAAGCAGTGAAGGTTTTTACGAGGATTGTGAGGGCCCCAAATTAGAAATATGTTGGAAAGAGGGGAAATTTTTTTTCCCCGTAAAAATAGGGCCCCTTGACCAAAGGGTTTTGATGTCACCCTTGGGTTTTTTAAAAATATTTTAGATGGGGTTGTAAAAGAATTTAAATGCGTGGGTCTTGGCAAGAGGGGGAGTTTTTAAAAAATAAAGAATACACACCCAAAATGGGAGTTGTACAGCTGCTCTTTTTCTGGGTGACACTGTGCTCTTGGGAGATTCTGAAGGAAGTGCAAGATTGGGGATGGAAAATTTTTTAGGGTGTGAAAAAGAAGAAAAATTTAAAAGGGGGAATACAGGGGAAAAAAGTAAGGTTTTGAGGATAACAAGAAAATTAGGTGATGAAAGATTGAATATCGATTGGAGGGGGAGGGGTATGGAGGAGGTTTTAACGTATTTTGAATTTGGGGGGGGGGGACGTGTCAGCGGGTGGGGGTTTTGAAAGATGAGGTGGATAAAAGAATTGATGAGGGAAAAAGAGTGAGTGGTGAAATTGGATCTGTGGAGACAAAAAACTTTGTCCTTTGGGGGCAAAGAGGGGAAGTTGATAGTTTAGTTTTACCCAAAGTTTTTATATGGGTTTTGAAGCGGGGTGATGAAAAGTTGCAGTGAGGAGAAGGTGGAGGCCAGGGGGAGATGTCATGTTTGAGGGCAAAGTGTGGTGTGAATATAATGCAGAGAAAATTTGTGTTTGGAAGTTAGGAGGAGGTGCGGGGTTACCAAAACTGTTGTCCAAAAGGGGCTGGGAAAGGGGTTTTTGAGGGGGTTCGGCTGGGAGAGAGAATGGAGCAAAACCCCGAATGACTTCAAAAGGGGGTTCAGTCTGAGTGGAAAGGGAAAGGGGGGGGTAGGGGTTTTGGCCTAAAGGGAAAGGGGTTTGGGGGGAGGGGGGGTAAAGGAAAAAGGGGTTTTTTGTTTGCGAGGGGTTGGGAAATTCCAAACAGGAGATGAGCGTGTTTTGAAAAGGGGGTGAATGGAGACAAATGGTTTTTTTAAAACTTGAGTGCTGTTGGAGTGTGAAACAAAAATAACATTTATGAAGGGGGTTTTAGGGAAACCCGGGAGGGCCCGGGCTTGAGTCCTGGAGATGGGAAGTACAGGCCCGCAAATTTTTAAAAAAGGGGGGGTTAATGGTTTCAGTTTAAAAAAAAGTAGTGTAAAAAAAGGGGCCCCCTTTTGGGAAGACAGTGTGGAGCAAAGTTTGGTTTAAAGTTTTTCTTTTTCGGGCCCCCCTGCCTTGGTGGGAATGGCCAGTGTGATAAATAATAAATAAATAAATTTTATATTTTATATTTTTAAATTTCGGCCCCCCACCCAAAATAGCGGTTTAAAAGGGGTTTAAAAGCCGCCGCGTACCATGGGTTTTGGGCTCAAAACCCCAAAGTGGGGGTGCTGAGCCCGGGTTTTGGCGTTTGTTCCTTTTAAAACCCTACGGTATGCATCTTTAAACAGTAGGTTTCCCGAAAAAACCCCAATGTACCATTTACTGGGGTTGAGTTTTTATGGCTTTTACTGGCTTTTTTGAGGAAGCCCCTCGCTGCCTTCACTGAGTCTGTGGCCTCAGTTATTGACGGCCGCATTCAGTGAGCTTGCAGGGTGGGGTTCGGGAAGCAGGGATTAACCGAACCTAAAATGCGGTGTGTCAATGGGCTTGAAAGGGGGTAGATAAATACTCACCAAAACCATCTTACGGGGTACTTCTACCGGCCTTGGGTGGGATTTTAAAAGGACTCCCCGGGGATGTCGGGATCACCACCCACGCTGGTTTAACTGTGGGCCGGAGTATCTGATGTGTTTTGGGGAATTACCTGAAGAAAAGGTTGGTGGGGTTACACTGAAAATGGGCAAAGGGCCTTTAGTGTGAAAACTTAGGGGAAATATTTATTGGGGTGGAACATTGAGAATGCTACAGGGGCCGTAGTTTGGGAAAATGAGAAGAAAAGGGTGTCGTGTTTTCATGGGGAAAATGGTAGGTTGTAGTTTTTCTTTGGGAAAAGTATCATGTGACTGGCCTCAAAGGGAAACGTGTGGGGTGAGTGTGCGACGCCGAGACAAAGGGTTTTTTAGTTTGGGCACAGTTGAGCAGGAGGCATTACACGTAAGAAGGGGGGTCAATTTACACAGGGTTTAGAGGGAGCGAATCACAACACACCACGGTTTTGTGTCGGGGAGGGCTTTGGGGCGTCTAAGGAGTTGTTGTTAAATTTTTTATTGTAAAGTTACTTTTAATTTATTTTTTTTAGATAGATATATTTGAAGCTAATTAAATTTTTTTTTTTAACATGTATATATATTTTTAAAAACCTCTAGACCAAAGATTGTGTTTTATATAAAGTTAAAGATTAATTGATTTTAATGTTGTAATTATGTACCCCGAACTCTTTATTACAAATGAGTAAACCTACCATCTTAAAAATTACTTTTTTTTGTAATATATATTATATTATATATATATATATATATATATATTATATATATTTTATATATAATTTTTTTTTTTTTTCAACAAGTCGGTCGTCTCCCACCGAGGCAGGGTGACCCAAAAAAAGAAAGAAAATCCCCAAAAAGAAAAATACTTTCATCATTCAACACTTTCCACCACTCAAAAATTATCACTGCTTTTGCAGAGGTGCTCAGAATATAACAGCTTAGAAGCATATACGTATAGAGATACACAACATATCCCTCCAAACTGCCAATATTCCCAAACCCCTCCTTTAAAGTGCAGGCATTGTACTTCCCATTTCCAGGACTCAAGTCCGACTATATGAAAATAACCGGTTTCCCTGAATCCCTTCACTAATAAATTTCCCTGCTCACACTCCAACAGATCGTCAGGTCCCAAGTATCATTCGTCTCCATTCACTCCTATCTAACACGCTCATGCACGCTTGCTGGAAGTCCAAGCCCCTCACCCACAAAAACCCCTTTACCCCCTCTTTCCAACCCTTTCGAGGACGACCCTACCCCTCTTTCCTTCCCCTTTAGATTTATATGCTTTCCATGTCATTTTACTTTGATCCATTCTCTCTAAATGACCAAACCACCTCAACAAAACCCCCCTTCTGCCTCTGACTAATGCTTTTATTAACTCCACACCTTCTCCTAATTTCCACACTCCGAATTTTCTGCATAATATTTACACCACACATTGCCCTTAGACAGCACATCTCCACTGCCTCCAACCGTCTCCTCGCTGCTGCATTTACCACCCAAGCTTCACATCCATATAAGAGTGTTGGTACTACTATACTTTCATACATTCCCTTCTTTGCCTCCATGATAACGTTTTTTGACTCCACATATACCTCAACGCACCACTCACCTTTTTTCCCTCATCAATTCTATGATTAACCTCATCCTTCATAAATCCATCAGCCGACACGTCAACTCCCAAGTATCTGAAAACATTCACTTCTTCCATACTCCTCCTCCCCAATTTGATATCCAATTTTTCTTTATCTAAATCATTTGATACCCTCATCACCTTACTCTTTTCTATGTTCACTTTCAACTTTCTACCTTTACACACATTCTAAAAACTCTCCATAACCTTTGCAATTTTTCTTTAGAATCTCCCATAAGCACAGTATCATCAGCAAAAAGTAACTGTGTAAATTTTCCCATTTTGAATTTGATTCCCCATAATTTAATCCCACCCCTCTCCCGAACACCCTAGCATTTACTTCTTTTACAACCCCATCTATAAATATATTAAACAACCATGGTGACATTACAAAATCCCTGTCTAAGACCTACTTTTACCCGGGGAAATATTCTCCCTCTCTTCTACACACCTAACCTGAGCCTCACTATCCTCATAAAAGCTCTTTACAGCATTTAGTAACTTACCACCTATTCCATTACTTGCAACATCTGCCACATTGCTCCTCTATCCACTCTATCATATGCCTTTTCTAAATCCATAAATGCAATAAAAACTTCCCTACCTTTATCTAAATACTGTTCACATATATGCTTCAATGTAAACACTTGATCTACACATCCCCTACCCACTCTGAAACTTCCTTGTTCGTCCGCAATTCTACATTCTGTCTTACCTCTAATTCTTTCAATTATAACCCTACAGTATACTTTTCCTGGTATACTCAGTAAACTTATTCCTCTATAATTTTTACAATCTCTTTTGTCCCCTTTCCCTTTATATAAAGGGACTATACATGCTCCCCCGCCAATCCCTAGGTACCTTCCCCTCTTTCATACATTTATTAAACAAAAGTACCAACCACTCCAACACTATATCCCCCCCTGCTTTTAACATTTCTGTCATGATCCCATCAGTTCCAGCTGCTTTACCCCCCTTTCATTCTATGTAATGCCTCAGTACCTCCCCCACACTTACAGTCTGCTCTTCTTCACTCCTAAAAGATGGTATACCTCCCTGGCCAGTGCATAAAATTCCTCCTCCCTTTCTTCCTCAACATTTAAAAGTTCCTCAAAATATTCTCGCCATCTACCTAATACCTCCCTCTCCCCATCTACTAACTCCCTACTCTGTTTTAACTGACAAATCCATACTTTCCCTAGGCTTTCTTAACTTGTTTAACTCACTCCAAAATTTTTTCTTATTTTCATTAAAATTTCTTGACAGTGCCTCTCCCACTCTTTCATCTGCTCTCCTTTTGCACTCTCTCACCACTCTCTTCACCTTTCTTTTACTCTCCATATACTCTGCTCTTCTTATAACACTTCTGCTTTGTAAAAACCTCTCGTAAGCTACCTTTTTCTCTTTTATCACACCCTTTACTTCATCATTCCACAATCACTCCTCTTTCCTCCTGCCCCCACCTCCTATAACCCAAAACTTCTGCCCCACATTCTAATACTGCATTTTTAAAACTATTCCAACCCTCTTCAACCCCCCCACTACTCATCTTTGCACTAGCCCACCTTTTCTGCCAATAGTCGCTTTATATCTCGCCCGAACTTCCTCCTCCCTTAGTTTATACACTTTCACTCCCTCTTACTTGTTGTTGCCACCTTCCTCTTTTCCCATCTACCTCTTACTCTAACTGTAGCTACAACTAAATAATGATCCGATTATATCAGTTGCCCCTCTATAAACATGTACATCCTGGAGCCTACCCATCAACCTTTTATCCACCAATACATAATCTAACAAACTACTTTCATTATGTGCTACATCATACCTTGTATATTTATTTTCCTCTTTTTCATAAAATATGATTACTTATTCCAAATTTCTTTCTAACATGCTCAATTTAAAGGGCCCCCCCCTTTTACATTTCCCTGGCACCCAAAAATTACCTACCTAAATTTTTTTCCCATTTAGCATTGAAATCCCCCACATTACTCTCACACTTGATTCAAAACCCCCCAGCTTCACTCAACTTTTCCCAGTTCTTCTTCTCCTTCACTTCTCTCTTCCCCAGGGAAACACGTTACTAAAAACCCTTTTTACTCCAATCTTTATTTTACTCCAATAATCCTTAAATTTATACATTTTTAGTCCCTTTTTTCTGCCTAGCTTATCTTAAAATTATTGTTTCCCCTTTTTGCTCAAACTCTTTTTGAAACCCCTGACCAAAATCCCTTTTATTCCTCTCCTTTGAAAACTCTCCCACCCCTTCGCTTTTTTTCATTAAAGCCGGACACCCTCTTTTCTTTTTCATAACATCCACAATATCTTTTTCTTTTCATTTGCACAACATCACGAAATTTGTTTCCCCCTTTGAAAATTTTCTTCTTCTTTTCTTTTTAGAAATCTTTACAGGAAAGGGGTTACTAGCCCATTTTTCCCCGGGCTTTTAGTTGATTTTTTAAAACAGCATGGTTACGGGGGAAAAGATTCTTATTCCACTTCCCATGGATATAAAAAAAGTAATAAGACCAAGACTATTAAGATAAAAATCAAAGAAAAACTAGATGGTGTGTATAAATAAACGTGACTGTATGTTAGGTGCCTAAGTGTAGTAGAAGTAGAAAGACATCCCTTAAATCTTGCATATTTTGAAAAGGGACAAAAAAAACCCCAGCATCCTCCCATCATGTAAAACAATTACAGGCTTTTGTTTTACACTACTTGGGAGGCGGTGTACCTCCCCGGGTGGTTGTGTCTACCAACCTATACCTGGCAAGACAAGCCCCAGGGGGTGGAAATCTTTAGTCAAATGCTTTCACTTCTCAGTGCTCATCAGGGTGTGCAATGTTGCATGGGCATCAAAGTAAAATGGGTAAATTTTCAGAGTATGGTGGGCCCGCCCGTTCTGAGGGAGACCCCGTGAAAAGCCAACCCCCACCGGCCCCCACCCCACCCCCTAAGGGGCCAGTAGATGAGGTAAAATAACTAGAAGATAGTTAATAGCCCCCCTGTTTAACGTGGGAACGGTATTTCACGTTTAAAAAAAAAACATTTCATTGTGGATTTTATTTTCATACTTTCATTTACGCCCTTTTAATAATGAAACAAGGGGGTAAATTTCCTCATTTTTTTCAAACCCGGTGTTGCAGAACATTTAAAAATTCAGGAAATACTCTGTGTCAGTTAATATACCTGTGTGGTTCTCTTATTAGGGGTTTCATAAAAAATGGCAATTTTTATTTTTAACACCAAATTCCATTTATTTTTATCAACTGTCATCCCTTTTTATCATTTCATTATAATCTGAACAACCTGATCAAAAACCCCTAAAACTAATTGCAAAAAACCCTTAAAATTAAAAAAAAAAACATTCTTTATTTCCTGTTAATATTACAAAAGTGGGGTTTATACATATAAAAAAATTTATTCAAAAAAGGTACTTTTGCCCAGGTATGCCCAGGGTACCTAGGTGTTGCAGTCAACTTGTGTACCTTTTACCCCTGTACTGACGGGTTAGGATCTAAAAAGGTCACTTTGCATTTCTTTTGGGCTATCCAAGGATGATCACACATGTCCACCCATACCTAAATGAACCCCCATGACTACTGCCTTACTACTGATGTTATATCGCTCAGGTTGCAGTCTGTATTGTAGCACACTACCTAGAGTACCTGTATGCAGTAGTAGCAGTGTGTGTTATACCAACGGTCATGGCAGACATAACATCTTAAATTATCGACGTTTGTGACAGACTTAACAAGATGTTATACATTATAACGACGTTAACGACGTGCGTACCATGATGTTCAATTTGCAGAAAATGGTCGAGCATAATCGGAACATCATAAGACCCCTTGGCATAAGGAGCAATCCTGCTCTTTTGTATGATTTTTTAAGGCTATGCACAATAGACTCCACTTAATGACTATCGAGTTTGTACAGCCCATAATTTGAGTTATATATGGCGTTCCTATCAAGTTTCAAGAGGGAGGACTCAGTTTTGTCTCTTTCCATGATGGAACCATTGGGTACAATTATCTGGGCGGCAGTCCACCCCAGTGGGTGGTGCAAGAGCTAACATGGTTAAAGATCGCTTTCGACACCTGGTCTGTCCTGATTGAGTGCTGGTGCTGGGATAATCTGGTTTCCAGAGGTTTACCTGTCTGACCAATGTATGAGAATGGGCGAATGGTGCATGGGACCTTGTGGACACCGCCGATATTGTTAGGTGGTGTGTTTTTAATCAATCTTTGTTTCACTGTCCCAGTGTTTTTGAAAGTCTGATTTATATCGAGTTTCTTTAGTGCCTCATGCAGGCAGACCAAATTGTCATTGTATGGCAAGACCAATGGATTTTTCGTGTCAGGCATTTCCTTAGAAAGTCTGTAGAAAGTCTTCCTAGCTGACAGGACCTTCTCAATGAAATCCCTGGGATATATCAGTTTCTGGCTATGTTAAATATCTTGTTGATTTCATCGTCTAAATACTCAGGACTGTAGATACGCAAAGCTCTCAGGATCATTGTAAGGAAAACACTACTATTAACCCTAGATTCATGATTGGAAAAATAATGCATGGACGACACACTGGTGATCTTCCTCTAAACTGTAAATTTGAAACTTCTGTCGATGCAATGATTTAAAACGTCTAGAAAGGGTAGTGTGTTATCTATTCCATGCTCTACTGTGAACGTAATAGAAGCTACCAGACCATTAAATCTAGGTAGAAACTCATCAATGTTGTGATCTCTAGGTCAAAGGCAAAGCACATCATCTACATACCCGAACTACCTAACATTATTTGGGAGAAAATCTCTAAGTTGTCTAGTCTCATAGAATTCCATATACAGGTTGCTGAGTAAGGGACTGAGGGGATTTCTCATAGCCATGCCCTGCTTCTGAGTATAGTACTTGCCTTCAAACACAAACTTGCAATCCATGACACAAAGTTTAATCATTTCAATAATTATATTCGTGGGGGTAGGGCAAGGAGAAGTTTTCTAGGTTCCTCTTCACGGTACGTAAGCAAGTCAGGGACAGGGACTCTGGTAAACAGGGCAGTGACATCAAACACACCAGTGTACAGTCGTTTGAAACATTTAATTTCTGAAGCCTCTAAAGGAAGTTTAACATTTTTAATATGCGCCTCCGAGATCCTACCAACCATGGGAGTTAGAAGATTAACCAATCATTTAGATAGGTTACATGCTGCTGAGCCTATTGAACTTATAACAGGACGCACTGAGTTCCCTGGTTATGAGTCTTGATCAACCCATAAAGACTCGGTAGAGTTGCGGACCTCGCTGACAATGGAGTTCCTGAAAAGCGGTTTGTAAGTTTCATTATCATTCAATAAACGTTTCATTTTACCTAAATATTCAGCTTTGTCTAAAATAACAACAATATTGGATTTATCACCTTTCGAGAGATGTAAAGTGTGATCGTTACTGAGCTCCTTGTAAGATTCAGTGAATCTTAATGAGCAGTTGGAGATCATTGGACGGAGTAAAGAATCTCGGGTTTAAAGGATGGTTTTCCTTACAATGTTCCTGAGAACTTTACGTATCTGCAGTATTGAGTATTTAGACGATGAAGTCAACAAGATATTTAACATAGCCCCAAAACTGATATATCCCAGGGGTTTCATTGAGAAGGCCCTACTGTCAGCTAGGAAGATTTTCTACAGGACTGAACCTAAGGAAACACCTGACAGGAAAAATGGTCTGGTCATTGTGTGGCAAGACCAATGGTCTTGCCATACAATGACAATTTGGTCTGCCTGCATGAGGCACTAAAAAAAAAACACAATGTAAATCTGACTTTCAAAAACACTGTAACAGTGAAAAAGAGACTGATTAAAAACACACTGCCTAATAGTGTGGGTGGTGTCTACAAGGTCAACTGCACCTTTTGCCTACTCTCATACATTGGTCAGACAGATAAACCTCTGGAAACCAGATTATCTCAGCACCAGCACTCAATCAGGACAGGCCAGGTGTCGAATGCAATCTTTAACCATGTCAACTCTTGTAATCACCCACCAGTGCGGGCTGCCACCCAGATAATTGTACCCAATGGTTCCATCATGGAAAGAAACGTAACTGAGTCCTCCCTCTTGAAACATGATAGGAATACCGTATATAACTCAAATTATGGGCTGTAGATAGTTTAGTGGAGTCTATTGTGCACAGCCTTAGACAATAACGTTATACAAAAACACAGTATTGCTCCTTTTGCCAGGGGGTTTCGTGATGTTTCGGCTATTTTCGTCCAGACTCTGTAAACTAAACATCATGGTGCGCCCGTCATCAACGTTGATATAATATATAACATCTTGTTAAATCCGTCGCAAACGTCGAAATTTAAGATGTTATGTCTGCCATGACCGTTGGTATAACACACACTGCTACTACTGCATACAGGTGCTCTAGGTAGTGTGCTACAATACAGACTGCAACCTGAGCGATATAACATCAGTAGTAAGGCAGTAGTCAAGGGGGTTCATTTAGGTATGGGTGGACATGTGTGATCATCCTTGGATAGCCCAAAAGAAATGCAAAGTGACCTATTGAGATCCTAACCTGTCTAGGCACAGCGGTAAAAACTACACATAGTTGATTGCAACATGGTGACTGCAATTATTTTTATGGTTTACTGAATTAGGTTGTTAGAAATATTATAATGATAATAATGATATTAGTGGATGAGAGTTGATAAAAATGATAGAATGGCGTTAAAATTAAGAATTGCGTAGTTATTATAAGAAAACCCAAGTAGGAGAATTCACACAGTCTTATTAACTAACACTGAGAGCATTTCCTGAATATTCTGGAATGTTTTACAACACTGGTTGACAAAATGAGGGATTTATTCCTCTCTATTTCAATAGTTAAAAGACTGTAAATGAAGGTATGTAAAGGATTCACTATTGTAATGTAACTTTTTACGTCAAATGACCTGCTCCCAGCGGTTAGAAGTGTAGAGTTGGTCATTGACCACCTTCTATTTATTTTACTTTATGCTATCTACAAACTGTGAGGCCTACTTCACCGGAATCCATATAGAGGGGGTGTGGGAGGCAGATGTGTGATTGGTGTTCCGCTGGGTCTCCCTCAGACAGAAACTTGCAACATTGCACAGCTCCTGATGACGCACTGAGAAGTGTGAAAGTACTGGAGCTAAAGATTTCCACCCGTCGTGGTTTGTCTTGCATTGTTAAGATCGCCTGTCTATGATTGTTTTGTACATATATTATATATATTATAAATATATTTTAATATATATATATATATATTTTATATATATATATATATATATATATATGCATGCAAAACAACCACTGTGAAAGAGTCTTTCACAGTGGTTGTTTTGGGCATATTTTAAATCACCTGTTTACTGTGATCTTGTTGCATATATATATGTCGGGGCCGAATAGCAGAACTTGCCATCTTGGCTTAAATAGCAACGCTCATCTTGCCATAAGGACAAGTGAAAATTTGTGTATGCATAATTTCGCCAAAATCATCCTGTTACCTAACGGAAAAAATATATTTCACTGTGTTTGTTTAGTATTAAATTATTGTAAAAAAACCCAAAAAATATATTTAGTTAGGCGAAAATAAATTGCTTTTGTTTTAATAAGGTTAGGTAAGTTTCTCAGATTCTTTTGGTTTGCAAAATTAAAATTTTTTTACTTTATCATTAATGAAAAAAAAATATCTTTAAATGTATAAGAGAAAATTTAGAAAGGACTTAATTTTAAACGAGTTCTTGCTAATTGACCATTTTACATATTCGGCACGATATATATATATTATATAATATATATATTATATATATATATATATATATATATATATTAATATATATTAAAATATATATATTAATGTCGTGCCGAATATGTAAAATTGGTCAGTTAGCAAGAACTCATTTAAAATTAAGTCCTTTCTAAAATTTTCTCTTATACGATTAAAGAATAATTTTTTTCATTAATGTTAATGTAAAAATTTATCATTTTGCATCAAAAGAATCTTAGAAAATTTACCTAACTTTATTATAACAAGAACAATTTATTTTAGCCTAACCAACTAAAATATTTTAGATTTGTTTACGATAATTTAATACTAAACAAACACAGTGAAATACATTTTTTTCGTTAGGTTAAGAATGATTTTGGCGAAATTATTGCATAC
Organism: Cherax quadricarinatus; assembly: GCF_026875155.1. Taxonomy (NCBI): domain Eukaryota; kingdom Metazoa; phylum Arthropoda; class Malacostraca; order Decapoda; family Parastacidae; genus Cherax; species Cherax quadricarinatus. The sequence goes on from NC_069456.1 coordinate 6,559,182, forward strand.
ACAAATTTTCGCTTGTCCATATGGCAAGATGATCGTTGCTGTTTAAGCCAAGATCGCAAGTTCTGCCAATTCGGCACGACATTATATATATGTCGTGCCGAATTGGCAGAACTTGCCATCTTGGCTTAAATAGCAACGCTCCTCCTGCCATATAGGACAAGTGAAAATTTGTGTATACAATAATTTCGCCAAAATCATTCTGAACCAAACAAAAAAAATATATTTGTTTAGTACTAAATTATAAGAACATAAAGGAGGAACACTGCAGCAGGCCTGTTGGCCCATACCAGGCAGGTCCTTTACAATCCTTCCCACTAACTAAATATTTGCCCAACCTAATTTTCAATGCTACCCAAGAAAAAATTTTTGATTCTATTTACTCATTACCCCTCTCACTCATGTATTTTTTTTTTAACAAGTCGGCCATCTCCCACCGAGGCAGGGTGACCCAAAAAGAAAGAAAAAATACCCAGAAAGAAAATACTTTCATCATTCAACACTTTCACCTCACTCACACATAATCACAGTTTTTGCAGAGGTGCTCAGAATACAACAGTTTAGAAGCATATACGTATAAAGATACACAACATATCCCTCCAAACTGCTAATATCCCAAACCCCTCCTTTAGATTGCAGGCATTGTACTTCCCATTTTCAGGACTCGAGTCCGGCTATATAAAAATAACCGGTTTCCCTGAATCCCCTCACTAAAAAAATTACCCTGCCACACTCCAACAGATCGTCAGGTCCCAAATACCATTCGTCTCCATTCACTCCTATCAAACACGCTCATGTATGCCTGCTGGAAGTCCAAGCCCCTCGCCCACAAAACCTCCCTACTACCCCTTCCTTCCAACCTTTTCGAGGCGACCCTATCCGCCTTCCTTCCCCTACAGATTAAATGCTCTCCATGGGATTCTACTTTGATCCATCTCTCTAAATACCAAACCACCCCAACAACCCCTCTTCAGCCCTCTGACTAATTTCTTTAATTAACTCCACACCTCCTCCTAATTTCCACACTCCGAATTTTCTTCATAATATTTACACCACACATTGCCCTTAGACAGGACATCTCCACTGCCTCCAACCCCCTCTTCGCTGCTGCATTCACAACCCAAGCTTCACACCCATATAAGAGTGTTGGTACTACTATACTTTCATACATTCCCTTCTTTGCCTTCATAGATAACGTTTGTCTCCACATATACCTCAACGCATCACTCGCCTTTTTTCCCTCGTCAATTCTATGATTAACCTCATCTTTCATAAATCCATCCGCCGACACGTCAACTCCCAAGTATCTGAAAACATTCACTTCTTCCATACTCCCTCCTCCCCAATATGATATCCAATTTGATACCCTCATCACCTTACTCTTTTCTATGTATACTTTCAACTTTCTACCTTTACGCACACCCCCAAACTCATCCACTAACCTTTGCAATTTTTCCTAGAATCTCCCATAAGCACAGTATCATCAGCAAAAAGCAACTGTGTCAATTCCCATTTTGTATTTGATTCCCCATAATTTAATCCCACCCCTCTCCCGAACACCCTAGCATTTACTTCTTTTACCACCCCATCTATAAATATATTAAACAACCATGGTGACATTACCCATCCCTGTCTAAGACCTACTTTTACCGGGAAGTAGTCTCCCTCTCTTCTACACACCCTAACTGAGCCTCACTATCCTCATAAAAGCTCTTTACAGCATTTAGTAACTTACCACCTATTCCATATACTTGCAACATCTGCCACATTGCTTCCCTATCCACTCTATCATATGCTTTTTCTAAATCCATAAATGCAATAAAAATTTCCCTACTTTTATCTAAATACTGCTCACATATATGCTTCAATGTAAACACTTGATCTACACATCCCCTATGCACTCTGAAACCTCCTTGCTCATCCGCAATCCTATATTCTGTCTTACCTCTAATTCTTTCAATTATAACCCTACCGTATACTTTTCCTGGTATATTCAGTAAACTTATTCCTCTATAATTTTTACGATCTCTTTTGTCCCCCTTACCTTTATATAAAGGGACTATACATGCTCTCCGTCAATCCCTAGGTACCTTCCCCTCTTTCATACACTTATTAAACAAAAATACCAACCACTCCAACACTATACCCCCCCCCCCCTGCTTTTAACATTTCTGTCATGATCCCATCAGTTCCAGCTGCTTTACCCCCTTTCATTCTACGTAATGCCTCACGTACCTCCCCCACACTTACATTCTGCTCTTCTTCACTCCTAAAAGATGGTATACCTCCCTAGCCATTGTAAACGTATTTAAAATATATTTAGTTGGGTTAGGCTAAAATAAATTGCTCTTGTTATATTAAGGTTATGTAAGTTTTCTAAGATTCTTTTGATGCAAAATTAAAATTTTTTACATTAACATTAATGAAAAAACGTATCTTTAAACGTATAATAGAAAATTTCAGAAAGGACTTAATTTTAAATGAGTTTTTGCCAATTCACCAGTTTTACATATTCGGCACGACATTATATATATATATATATATATAGTAACCACGGCAGAGTGGAGTGGTGTTGAATGAATAACAACACTGTGACTAGCCGAGTATTCGAACCCATGTCGTTTTGGCCCATTTCATGGTTAGCGAAAATCACACATGACGTTCTAACCAACTGGACCACGCACCCGACCATGGTACCCGAATGGGTCTGCTGCTTCACTGCCACAAATACACCTCTGTTGGGCGAAAATGGGGGAGAATATATACCATGAATTAATTAAGGAAAGATCCTAGACTTCACCATACGAAACAAAGCAGATGCGAAAGTAATTATGGACAAGGTAGATTAAAGTGGAAAAATGAACATGTTATTAGAAGACGGTGGAACTTACGTGCCCCTTAATACTTAGTTTCCTCTTGATACGCAACTTCACACGGCCGGTGTATCACCAAATGTAAACTGTTTTCAAGATCACCTAAGAAGAATCAGATACACGAGATTACGTACGTTGTAGTGATATATCACTACACTGACTGAGGAACACTACAGTAACTGAAAGTAAGTCAGAGGACACTGCTAACTATTCTCATCATGGTGTTTTGAAGAATAAAACACTCTTCACTCTACCCTTGACGGTAGAACTGAAACTGTATACAGACTGCTACTATCACGAACATTTCGTTCGCAAGTGTACAACTTTGTACATAAGTCCTTTAGGAGGACATTTGTGTGTCAAGAAGACACTAGGCAAAATTATAAAATATTTTTTTATTGGCCAAACTGTTATGTTGCATGCATAGTAGTGCATTGTGTCAGCTGGAAGGTCAGCTGGTTCGGGAAATAAGAATATTTCCTGCTGGTTGGTCTCAACATATGGTGAACACGATGGCTGGTATCAACATATGGTGAACACGATGGCTGGTATCAACATATGGTGAACACGATGGCTGGTATCAACATAGGGTGGATACGATGCTGGTATCGGTTGGTATCAACATGTGGTAAACACGATGGCTGGTATCAACATATGGTGAATACCATGTCTGGTATCAACATATGGTAAACACGATGGCTGGTATCAACATATGGTGAACACGATGGCTGGTATCAACATATGGTGAACACGATGGCTGGTATCAACATAGGGTGGATACGATGCTGGTATCGGTTGGTATCAACATGTTGTTAGGTAAGACACATATGCAACAGTTAGACAACTTTATTCCGAAACGTTTCGCCTACACAGTAGGCTTCTTCAGTCGAATACAGAAAGTAGGCAGGAACAGTAGAGATGTGAAGACGATGTAATCAGTCCATCACCCTTAAAGTCGTAGAATTTGAGGTTGTCAGTCCCTCGGCCTGGAGAAGTTTTAGTTCCATAAATCAGGAATATGGAACTGAACTTTTCCAGGCCGAGGGACTGACAACCTCAAAAACTACGACTTTAAGGTGATGGACTGATTACATCGTCTTCACATCTCTACTGTTCCTGCCTACTTTCTGTATTCGACTGAAGAAGCCTACTGTGTAGGCGAAACGTTTCGGAATAAAGTTGTCTAACTGTTGCATATGTGTCTTACCTAACAACCTGTCGGTATTGTATACCATTTTTGATGGTATCAACAAAGTGGTAAACACGATGGCTGGTATCAAAATAATGGAATACCAAAGGCTATATCAACATATGGTAAACACGATGGCTGGTATCAACATATGGTGAACACGATGGCTGGTATCAACATATGGTGAACACGATGGCTGGTATCGACATAGGGTGGATACGATGCTGGTATCGGTTGGTATCAACATGTGGTAAACACGATGGCTGGTATCAACATATGGTGAACACGATGGCTGGTATCAACATATGGTGAATACGATGGCTGGTATCAACATATGGTGAATACCATCGCTGGTATCAACATATGGTAAACACGATGGCTGGTATCAACATATGGTGAACACGATGGCTGTTATCAACATATGGTGAACACGAGGCTGTTAACAATATGGTAACACGATGGCTGGTATCAACATATGGTGAACACGATGGCTGGTATCAACATATGGTGAACACGATGGCTGGTATCAACATATGGTGAACACGATGGCTGGTATCAACATATGGTGAACACGATGGCTGGTATCAACATATGGTGAACACGATGGCTGGTATCAACATATGGTGAACACGATGGCTGGTATCGACATGTGAACACGATGGCTGGTATCGACATATGGTGAATACGATGGCTGGTATCGACATATGGTGAATACGATGGCTGGAGTCAACATATGGTGAATACCATGGCTGGTATCAACATATGGTGAACACGATGACTGGTATCAACATATGGTAAACACGATGGCTGGTATCAACATATGGTGAACACGATGGCTGGTATCAGCATATGGTAAACACGATGGCTGGTATCAACATATGGTAAACACGATGGCTGGTATCAACATATGGTAAACACGATGGCTGGTATCAACATATGGTGAACACGATGGCTGGTATCGACATATGGTGAACACGATGGCTGGTATCGACATATGGTGAATACGATGGCTGGAGTCAACATATGGTGAATACCATGGCTGGTATCAACATATGGTGAACACGATGGCTGGTATCAACATATGGTAAACACGATGGCTGGTATCAACATATGGTGAACACGATGGCTGGTATCAGCATATGGTAAACACGATGGCTGGTATCAACATATGGTAAACACGATGGCTGGTATCAACATATGGTAAACACGATGGCTGGTATCAACATATGGTGAACACGATGGCTGGTATCAACATACGGTAAACACGATGGCTGGTATCAACATACGGTAAACACGATGGCTGGTATCAACATACGGTAAACACGATGGCTGGTATCAACATACGGTAAACACGATGGCTGGTATCAACATACGGTAAACACGATGGCTGGTATCAACATACGGTAAACACGATGGCCGGCATCAACATACGGTAAACACGATGGCTGGTATCAACATATGGTGAATACGATGGCTGGTATCAACATACGGTAAACACGATGGCTGGTATCAACATATGGTGAATACGATGGCTGGTATCAACATACGGTAAACACGATGGCTGGTATCAACATACGGTAAACACGATGGCTGGTATCAACATATGGTGAATACGATGGCTGGTATCAACATATGGTGAATACGATGGCTGGTATCAACATATGGTGAACACGATGGCTGGTATCAACATACGGTAAACACGATGGCTGGTATCAACATGGGTGAATTATCTTTCATTATACTGACAGTGTAGTCTGCGTGAGCTCATTATATTGCAAGAAGTTTGGAGCTCAGGATTTCATCGTTTATATTTTTTTATGAGTAACTTGAAGGTTTTACATTAGCATTTATTAGAGAACTTCTTAATCTAAAAGCATGAATGTAATTGTTCATGATTTCTCCAGAACTTTAAACTTTAATTCTAGAATAATTCTGAGAGTTGGTGTTTAATACGACAGATTTTAATAATTTTCATAGTGGTAGCTCTTTTAAAGTAATTCATCTTAAAGTAACTGAAGTTTCGTAGGCTGGCTGATCTAGACAGTCACATGAGTGAATACTTAACAAATTTTGCTGTGTATTATAATTTTGTTATGTCAGCTTACGGCCTGTAAACCTGTGATATACTGATATGAGTAGGCAGAGGGAACAAACTGCTGTATCCTCCCACTATGTAAGACCCTTCCCTCAACTGCCGTACTCTTGTTCCTTACCTTAGTTCACTTGAAGGTTTCCAGCAGAAAAAAATAGGGAAGACACATTGCCTTGTAATAATAAAAATTTCCCCGCCATCTTCGTGGTCATCGTCGTAGGAAGATACCAGTTCCGTCTCGTAACTTATTAAAATATCTCTTGAAAAATGAGGCCGTAAACAATGGTTAGACACAAGGATTCTTCGTCCTCTTTAATGTGTAACGAGGATCATTCTTAATTTGTGTGTTTTGGTAACAATGATCTGGTACAGTTTCTTGGTGTAAACAAAATAACGCTTCGAGGGATGCAACATACCTATGTACATATGATGTAATTTTTTAAGAGTAATTATTTATGTTAAATTTAGGGTTATCAAATACTTTATTTGAGAGCTGAGACTGTTTGTAGAAGTTTGTCTACCCTTTCTGTACATTTGCATATGAGAGTATATATGTCATTATTTTGTTAATTGACGGAGCCTGGAAGTATCGTATGCCAACGTGGCAAAGTTGGCATACTGCAAGGGGTAGTGTCCAAACCCCTCACTGGCAGAGAACATTCTCTTGGAAAAGACAAGAATTGTTTTTGTCTCTGTTGAAACAATCTCAGATTCCTGTTTTTACTGAGTCGATTTTGGGACTTTGCATTTTTGCTTTGTCTTGTGTCTTATTTTTGACAGCCTTTCCCAGGACTCACTCTGTTTCAGAATATCTAGATATCACTCCCTACGAAAGCAAAAGACTCAGAAGGAGATGCAGCATTCCCCCAATGAAAAGCAGGGCGCCACGAGTACACTGAGAGACAACACATTAAGTGTCAGGGGCCCAAGACTGTTCAACTGACTCCCAGTATACATAAGGGGAATTACCAATAGACCCCTGGCTGTCTTCAAGAAGGCACTGGACAGGCACTTAGTACCTGATCAGCCGGGCTGTGGTTCGGAAGTCCGTTTACGTATGGCCAGCAGTGACAGTCTGGTTGATCAGACCCCGATCCAGCACGAGGCCTAGTCTCAGACCGGGACGCCGGGGCGTTGATCCCCGAAACTCTCTCCAGGTAAACATCATCTACTCTCTCACGAACAGACATCTTAGGTTGCCGTCGTGAGTTTTCTTAGCACCTGGTCGTGTGTGAATTTACTGTGCTATGAGCTTGGGGCGTAGCCACTGGGAAAGGAATTTCGTAACTTAGTCTTGTAAAGCAACTGTCTGATGTGGATAGACTACTTACATGAAGCACAGTGTGTCTTGGGATTGACTTTGACTCGGTATAGGTTATATTTTTTTCACTTATGTTTAATGTATTGGACTCTTATTTCTGCACTGTCTGGTCTGTACTAACTTGTAGGAAGAGTTTACTTCTGAATACTGAGTGTATAAAGTATTTTCCAAGCCTTGAGGACTGGTACTTGTCCACCATTGTAGACACAGTATTAGCTGAGATTGTCTACTTCCTATTTGCATAGCTTTGTGAACCTCGGCCTATTCTAGTAGTAGATAAATCTTGTCTCTTGTCTTTTTGGTGTCTACTCACTGTATTTTGTGGATAGTCTTGACCAATTGGTATCAGAATGTGCTCTTGTTTACCTGACTATTTGAACACCCTAATACTCGTGTGTTTCGTTAGAGTTCGTGCATTGCTATTTGTATGTTCTATAATGACTATTTCTCTTGTAGACTATTAATAAAATTGTATTCAGTTAAGGGAGTCGCATTTTACTCTCGTTTTACCAGTTCCTTAGATTTGTAACTAGAAATAAGATTTTCGACTTAAACTATGAGATTGCTTCTGTAGCAGAGACAAACATGAAGAGGGAAGAGGAGACCTGATAGGGAAGGTTGGCTTAAAGAGAGAGCAGGAGGGACCTAGTAAAAAGGAGCAATAAGTACGGGGACCTGGTATGGTTCGCAGAGCCCAGACAGAGGTTCAGGAGGCCATCTAGAGAGGGAAACGGAGCCCAGAGGTGAGAAGGGGAAAAGGCCAGATAAGAAAAGAGGGGAAGGACCCAGAAGGGAAACAGGGCCTTGTGAGGGAAAAGTTCAATAGATAGGAATAGAGAGGGAGTATATAGTAACAATAGTTTCATTGCCGGCTACTTGTTAAGGTAGGGTAAGTCAAGCTCCCGCCTTTTCTCCCCCACCCCTAAAGTGATAGTTTGATTGCCGGCTGCTTGTTAACGTAGGGTCAGTCTAGCTCCCACTATCCCTTCCCCTCCCTCTTCTCCCCCCCCCCTGAAAGGTGACGTGTGGGGCTCTGGTCAAACAGTAAATCACTCGGCTCACAGCTCCCAACACTACTGTAAGTACATGCCTGCCTTGTATTCTAGTGGATTTATTGGTTGAAAGCGTCACTTTTGACCAATAATAAACTTAGTCCTTTCAGTCTTGCTCTAGGTTGACTGTTGTAATAATCACCACATCTTTTGGGTATTGTACTTACCATGGAGAGTGATTTCTTAAGCAGTGGGTAACCTGTCTATCTTTTCAGCTTGGATGACAGAGAGGGTCACCTGTCAATCAACGAGGAGAAATGGAGAAGGACTAACGTCCAGAGACTTACCCATTTTGGATTTAATTACCTGTGCACCTGTAGGAAATTGCAGGACGTAGCCCCACATCATTGCAGTGGTAAAGAACCTGCTTTCCTGTCATCGGGATAGAATACTCAAGGCTCTATCTACTGTGAAGAACTAGCCAGTGGGTCGTAACCAACACCTGCGACCCCCCCATCATCAGCAACGGCTACGATTTCAACAACACAGTGTCACCAACACCAGACACCCCTATATATATTAGCGTTGAATTAACTTATCATTTACATTTTTCATTTTCTTTGATGTAGGATTAATATTTCATATTTAAGTGTTTTATATTTTAAATTTATATATAATAAAGTGTTTGTCTGTTATTATTTCTTTTTCTATTCATTAATTTTCCTGAGGAGGAGCCAGCCTTAGTAATACTGAAGCTGTTACAGGGCTGAGCAAGCCTTCACAAGTGGCGACCTTGCCAGGATCAACTCTACTGAATGAAGATTCAACTCCATCTCGAATCTACCATTGGAACTTCAACGCCGCATACCACAGACGGTTACCACCAGCCATGAGTAATCATTCTCTGTGGTAGGACTACAATACAGGTATTTAAAAGATTTGGTGATTGTTATAGTCTCAATTTATTGTAAGTCAAGTCAGGCAGGATAATTCTGCCACCTTTCTTGTGAGCTTGAAACATTTTGGAGGATTAGACTCTAGGGACCCGAGATTTTCCAGTGACAGTCTGTTTCATTGAGCTCTTTATATCAAGGGAACTGTCATAGGACACTCTTGATTTGTTGGTGAGAAGATTGGATGGTCAAGTGACCCCATTCTACTTACTGTTTGCTCGGAGCCGGCATAGAACCCTTCGTTTTCATTAATACATGTTGTTTAATTGAAGCAGGGATCGAGCCCTCTGGTTTATTTACAGTTTGAGCGGAGCAGGAATTGAACCCTCCGTTTTCTTTAATACCCGTTTTGGATGAATGCTGGAAGTAAGTTAGGAATAACAGGTAATAATTTAGAATCTTTCATTAGTGCTAAGATCCAGGAAAGACTTGAAAGAGAGAGAATTGAGAGAGAAGAGAGAAAGGGAAAGAAGAAGTAAAGGAGAGAGAGAGAGAGAGAATCGAAAGAGAAGAGAAAAAGGAGAAAGAGAACCTTGAAAGACAGGAGAAAAGAGAGAGAGAGAGAGAATTGAAAGAGAAAGCCAAGAAAGACAGAAAGTGCGAAGACAAAAAAGAGCATGATAGACTTGATCGTGAGGAAAGAGCTGAAGAACGTGAGGAAAGAGCTAGAGAGCATGAGTTAATAGAGAAAAGGATCGCGAGCTCGAAAAATCTCGCCTTGAATTAGAGAATAAAAAGTTAACTTTTACACAACAACAATTAGAGGAAGGAGTAATGGAACAACGTGCAGTCAGTGTACATATTCCAACACCTAATTTACCTCCCTTCACAGAGGGGGAAGACATAACTTCATATATTATCAGGTTTGAAAATACCGCTACCCTCTGTGAATGGCCTGCTGACACCTGGGCTACCAGGTTAGGAATGTTATTTTCTGGTACAGCTTTGAATATCTATGCAACTTTGTCGCAGGATATCATATGCAATTATAACCTACTGAAGAAGGCAATCCTTAAAGCATATCAAAAAACCACTAATTCTTACAGGAAAGATTTCAGGTATGCCACCTTACAGCCTGGCCAGAACTTTCAGCAGTTACAGGTAACACTCTTTCGTTTGTTCGACTTTTGGATAGAGAGTTCAGGAATTGATCGCAGTTATGAATCTCTTAGAGACTTCATAGTTGCTGACCAGTTCCTGACAGCTCTTCCCCATCAGATACGAACATTCATCAGAGAACGTAACCTGATTAAAGCTGAGGAAGTTGCTGAGGCTGCTGACCTGTATGCTGAGGCTCAAATTCCTATAAAGACCTAAAGGGATCGAACCCTAAGGGCAAGGGTTCATCAGACCTGAAGAAATCAAAGCCTCTAGTGGAAAGTAAAATGACTTCTTTTATTCCTGTTTGTCATTTGTGTGGTGTTAAGGGACATAAACGTCCAGATTGTCCTAAGAAGGTCCGAAAAGTTGGAAGATGTTTTAAAGACTGTAAATGACCAAGCACCCTTCCTGTTCAGAAACAGTTAATGGACTTAATGTATCTTACCATTATACGAGGCGCCGGATTGCACAAGTATAGTGATATGAAGCCATTTCCTGATAAGCAGTTCCCTAACCTTAAGAAACTCATTCCTCTTTATACTTTCAGACGACTTGGGCCATACTGAACACTTATTCCTACCAACCGTTTGTTACAATAGGTCTAAATGGGTTTCGCAGGTTGGTCTGAAGCCGTACTAGCTCCCATCACTTCTTTGCTCCGTACTAATAGTGTAATGTAAAAGTGGCCATTTCTTTCCTTCTGGAGGTTTACTTTCATCAACAAAGAATGGATATAAGTGTTTTTCCAGATCTCTGTCCTGTAGAGTCAAGAAGCCCTCGAAAGTTCAGATGAGACAAAGTCTCGCGATATTCATGTGGGATAAAAACCAGTGATGCTACTCTCGCAAGCGAGGAAGAAGGATCACAGGTTCCCTTTGTTAGAAGAAAAGTGAAGTATGACCATCCGATAACCATAAAAGTCCTTTTGACAAGGGCTCAGACCAAAGCCCAGGCTTTCTACTACGGGCATCCGTTGATTTCCTTTCCTGACTTAAAGCCTTTAGATATATCGAATACTTCCTTATGTCAAGTTACAACGAAATTGGCCCTCCTCATGCAGAATTGCCATAATCACTAAACAAAAGCAAGAAGTTAACCAAAGGAAAAACTTTGAATAAAAGTTTGAATATATAAAAGGGTAACCTTGTACAAGTCCAGTATATCAAATTAAATTCAGATGAGGTAGACTATTCCCCATCATAGTTGTTCTCCAAGTCAATGCAGAAGAGACTGTTCTTAAAAAATGGCTCATACCTGCAGAGGCCGGACATTTCTCGCATCGTAAAACCTTAAATAAAATTAGTGAAACCTATTTTGGCCAAAAATTGTCCCTCAATATCACAACCTAATTGTATATCGTGTAAAGTTTGCCAACTGTCCATCCTCTCCGAGTACCAGGCAGTACCATGGTCAAAATCCTATCTTTACGGTACCGGTTATGAAAGAGTAGCTATGACATCCGTTGGTCCTTTATCTCCACTTTTCATCTGGGGGACATAGATATATATATTCACATTAGTTGAATTATGCTTTGAGTTTCCCTGAAGCCGTTCGCCCCCCCTTAAAGACCATAACTACTACATAGGTGGCTGAAGCCCTTTTTGTCCATCTTTCTCCAGAATGGGCATCCCTAGAAGAAAATTTTGTCGGACCGTGGGACCACAATTCACATCTGACTTAATGCAAACATCCGATACCACTTCTGGAGTGAAGCCTCTCATCACCCGCAAACACCCTATCAATCCCAGATGTAATGGGAGGATTGAGCGCCAGCATTCGATTCTCAAGCCCATTTTAAAGGAAACTTTGCTCCTTAAAACCTAAGGATTTGGCATCGTTCTCTAACCTGACCCTGTGCTATGTTTTGCCATGAGGGAAGTTCCCCCAGTGACTCATGTGGGGTATTTCCACCACCTTTTGAACTTCATCTAAGTATGAACAGGCCAGAGTCCCCTGGCCATCCTTCATGACTTAGGACTAATGAGGAGGGTAAATGCTGAGGTTCAGTCTCCTTAACCAGTTTCTACTTGACCTAGATCTAAACTTGAGAGACCTCTGAAATAGTTTCGAAAAACCTAAGCTTGTCAGTGGATTCAGTACAAAACCTATTTGATTCCAAAAGTCAGATGGGAGAAGTTTTTAATTAAAAGTAGGGGAGGAAGTTCTGGTACTTTGCTATCAATAAAAAAAATTATTAGTAGCATGGAAAGGTCCATATAAAGTATTATTAAAAAATTTGTGGGAAAGTTGACTACCTCATAGAAGGTCAAGAGGCAACCTAAGCTATATCATATCAACATCCTTAAGAAATATTACAGAAGAAATTCGGTTAACTGCCTTAATAATTTTGACTTAGTTTTTTTCCACACGAACTTGATAAGACAACTGAAGAATGTAAGTGTGCCGTAATTGACACCTCTAACAAGACGAGATGAAGAACTACATGACTTGGTGACACACTTGACCCACTCGGGCGCACCAACAATATATTAATGAATCTTTGGATGACCAAAAGAACAAGAACTCTTCAATGTGTGAGTTACCTTTGCAACGTCTTTACTGCTATTCCCAGGTGTTACCTCCACGGAAGTCCATAAGATTGACTTAGTGACGGACAATCCTAACAAACGGAAAATTAGTACCCAGTTCCAGTTGACATTCACCTTAGTATTGCATTTGACCAGAGGTAGACAAATATTAAAACTAAAATCATTGAACCATCAGTATCTTCCCATGATTGTTCAACAGTAGTCATGGTTATAAGGAGGATAAATTCATATAGACTTGCTATTGACTTCAGAGGCCTTAATGCTATAACCGGTGGGATGCTGAGCCTATCCAATAATAGATAGCGATCTACAACAAATTTATGACGCTTCCTTCTTTCAGAGATTGATATTGCACAGGCATATCATCAAGTAATGTTAGATCCTTCTCTAAGCATTACAACCGCTTTACCAACACACCAAGGGACTGATGCAATATAGAACTATACCTTCGTTGGTAACTGCCTGTGCTACCTACGTGTACTGATGAAAAGGTCTTGGGTAAATATGCAAATGTTTCAGTTTATTATGATAAAATTTACGGAATGAATCCACGTGGGGCGAACACATCCAAACATTTAACATCAGTTTTTGCATAGGTACGATAACATGGCCTCACTGCCAAGCCGAAGAAATGCTTCCTTGGTAAAACAAGATAGATATCTTTGGACTGAAACTTTTCTAATAACTCTCTGCAGCCTTCTCCCCAGTAAAGATAAAAGCTTTACTAGAATTTAAATTCCCCAAAACCAAGAAGCGCATGCGTAACTTCCTTGGTTCTGTAAATTTATTATGCACGTTAATCAAACCAACTGAACTTACAGGCATCTTATCCACTTTCCTTAAAAAGTCTGTAAGGAACATCTAGACATTCTGACGTAGCACGGGAAAAGTTTAATGAGACTTAAAAGTATCTTTTCGAAAGACCCCTATACTTAAGATTCCAGATTATTGTAAAAAACATTTGATTAAGAAACTGATGCTCCAATACTGGCTGTAGGTGCGGTGTTACTACAATACCATGATGTACTCCCTTCCCTGTATGCTTCCTAAGCCGGAAACTCCTTCCCGCAGAAAACGAGATACTCCCCCATAGAAAAGGAATGTTTTAGCCCATGTAGGGTATCACAAACTTAAATTGTTATATGCTGGGAAAAGAATTCATTTAGAAACGGACCACAAACCTTTGAAGTAGTGATGATTTCTCTACAGAGCGGTCTCCTCCTCGGTGGCTTCTACATAGCGGCGTTCCTCTTCTAACAGAGTGGCTCCTTTTCACAGCCTATATGCTAATGACTTTTCACACCTATGTGCTAAATGACCTGACCCGCCCTCGAGACCACCTCACCCTCACCCCCCACTCATGTCCCCCGCCCGCACGACCCCCACCCGCCCCCTCCCCCGCGCCCGCCCCGCTCCCCCCCGCCGTCGCGCCAACCAACAGGTCCCCGCCTCACCCTCGCGCCCCCTCCGCCCCCTTTTTTCACGCCCCCGCCGCACTTCTGCTGCGTCCCTTCTGCAGCGTCGTCCGGATCGCCCCCCCGTACCCGAATTTTTACCGAATTTTTTCAAAATGTTTTTTGAATTTCTTGTGCACCTCCACGAATCAAGGTTTTTTGGATTGACCCCTCTCACTTTACCACCCCCCACCCCACATTTTTTCAATTTTTTTTTCTCGTTAATTCAAAGACTCCAATTCCTCGGATCAAGTTTTCTCGATATCAAAGACTCCAATTCCTCGGATCAAATTTTTCTCGAAATCAGTCTCCATCTCCTTGGATCAAGCTTTTCTCGATAATACAAAGACTCCATCTCCTCGGATCAAGTTTTTGGATTCCCCCCTCTCAGGGTAAGCATTCAAATGAACTCCTATGGGGCATGGTACTTTCTCTTACTACAGGTCTAAACAAGTGTGACGTCACCCCACCTGTGTTTACTCGGCGGTCAGTGACGTCACGTGATGACCTCACACATACAGGCTGAATCTTGTCGACTTCCCCCTATGTCAGTGACGTCACGCGATGACCCCACACACACAGGCTGAATCTTGTCGACTTCCCCTACACATTTCATATACAACATAGGGAAAACATTTTCACTCTTAACCCAGGATAATCCAAATAATTTCACCTTTTTTTCGTTAATACCCACAACAATCAACAATTTCTTTACAACACAAGTCTAGACATTTTTCTCGTTTTAACTATTTCAACTCGGGTCACTCCCCACGAAGAAACTTCTCTCTCCCCTCCTCCCCACCCTCCCGAACCCTCACATCCAACCAACACCTCAAAATTTTTCATCTAACCCCAATTTTTCTCTTTTTAAAACTATTTCATCAGAAAGTCACCACAAACACTTATAACCATTTTTCGATAAATTCACTAGTCACAATTTTACATATTACGAAGTTAATACGCCACACACCCCCACACCTCACTTTACTTTGAACCCCTTTTCAAACACTCTCATAAATCATTTGAATACTCGCAAAAATACCTTTGAACATTTCCAAACAACACTTCCAAAATATTTTGAATACTCCCAAATAAGATTTGACAGCTCTAATTTATCTGCACTTCAATTTCATTAAATTACAACTCATCCCCCCAAACTCCTCCCTCGTCTCCAGACTTCAACATTATCACAAAAACTAACTCAAACACTTTACTTTGAACATCACCAAAAAAACACCATCAATTCCCTTTTAAAATACTCCAAAACTTTCATTCGAACACCCCCAAATCACCTCTGAAAAACTCCAGAACACCTTCATAAGTACTCTTGCACATCATTTGAAACACCTTCAAAACACCTTTGAATAACTCAAAACCCCAAAATTGAGTACTCCAAATACACCACTGAATACTACAAAAAACCCCACTGAATACACTCAAAAACACCACCAAAATCACCATGAACTAAGATCAACACCCACATCCCAAACACCCCATCCCACAACACCACATCCCACAACCCCCACTTCCCACATCACCCACAACCCACATCACCCACATCACCCACCCCCCCCACAATTTTTTCTCGTTTAGTAATTTCATCAGAAAAAGTCACAACAACCCACAACTTATAACCACTTTTCGGTATCTCTAGTTCGACAACAACACTCACAACACCCACATCCCACAACCCCCACAACCCACATCAACCCACACCCCACAACACACACAACCCACATCACCCAACACCCCACAAAACAAAACCCACATCACCCACCCCCACAATACACACAACCCACATCACCCAACCCCAAATTTTTTTTCTCGTTTTAATAATTTCATCAGAAAAAGGCACAACAACCCACAACTTATAATCACACCTTTGAAAAACCCTCAAAAACTATTTGAGTACTCCCAAATACACCATGAATACTACTAAAACACCACTGAATACACTAAAAAACACCACCAAAATCACCAAAAAACTAAGATCAAACACCACATCCCAAAAACCCCCACAACCCACAACACCCACATCCCACATCACCCACAACCCACATCACCAAAACCACAATTTTTCTCCTTTAACAAAATTTCATCAGAAAAAGTCACAAAAACAATCCACTTATATCATCTTTTTTTGGTATTCTCTTAGTCGACTACATTACCACAACCTCTCAATTACCAATTTATTCAAAATTTTTTAAACCCCTTTTTACTGAATCTTAAATGTAATACACATTCCTCTTTACATTACTAAAATTCTAATAAAATCCTCTCCATACCCATGTCCTTGTATCCACATAAATTGATATTATACTCGCATCAACTAATCTCACTACCCAAACTATTGCGACATGTTTCAACACCCTCCATTCTTTTCCAATATATCATAATTTTCAATTCTACAATTTCTTTTTAAAATATTCACACATTACCTTTATTTTCAGTAAATCTCCCCATATTTCATTAAATTTCTAATACAACCCCCCATACCCCTCTCCATCTCACCCGCATTTTCTTCACATCCACTCACCCATCCCCCAACACACCTCTTTGAAACACACACACAAATCACATTTCACATCCCAAATGCATCTCTCCCCCATCTCAAATCCACTAAAATCACTGTAACCAAGATATTCACAAAACTCTATTACCACCTCACAACACACACACAAAACACACACACACACACACACCCCTAACCTAACCTAACCTATCCTAACCTAACAAAACCTAACCAAACTTACCCTAACCAAACCTAAACTTATCCTAACCTAACCTAACCTAACTTATCTAACCAAACCCTTACCTAACTTATCCTAATCTAACCAAACCCTAACTTATCCTAACCTAACCCTAAAATAACCTAACCAAAACTTATCCAAACCCAAACCCTAACTTAACTTATCCTACTCAAATCCACTAAAACCCACTGAAACCCAAAGATATTCACAAACTCTATGACCACCAAAACACTAACACACAAAACCAACACACACACACACACACACACACACCACACACCTCACTTTACTTTGAACACCTTAAAAAACACTCTCATAACTCATTTGAAACCCCCTTTTCTCAATATCTCTCATCCACAACCTTTATCATCTCACTACAGAACAACCCAAGATTACTTCAAACCCACTCTCATAAATCATTTGAATACTCACATAAACACCTTTGAACATTTCCAAACAACACTCAAGCACTTCCAAAATATCATTTTGATTACTCCCAAATAAGATTTGTCATCTCTAATTTATCTACACTTACACATTTCATTAACAGAAATTACAGCTCATCCCCCCAAACTCCTCCCTCATTCTCCAGATTTAAAACATTAGCACAAAAACTAACTCATACGCTTATGACATGAGACATTACCATATCTAACACACTGACTTAACTTTGAACCAACTCTGAACACCACTGATCTTCTTCAAAAAATACTTGCACATTTGAACACCTTCAAAAACACCATCAAACACCTCCGAATACCCCAAAAAAAACACTATGTTTACTACCAAATCAGCACTGAATACTACCAAATCACCGTCAAAATCACCAGAAACTAAGTTTAACATCATCTAACATCCTTTTTATAGAAATCCCTCAAATCACTATAACCAAGAACTCCCCCCATTTGGCGAAATTAAAAAAAAAGAAAAACATGAACAAAAACCTTTAAATACGCAAACACTTAGTACATATTCACCATCAACTGAAAACATATTTTGTACAAAACCATAATCTAAGAACCACCAACTACAATCCCCATGTTCATTACCTCAAAATCACTAATATTCCAGAAAAACATCATTTTTATAAAACATTTCAAAACACAAAAAAAATCATATTTGACAATATCTAAGCGCGCACACCTCACTACCACCAACACACGATGTCACACCTCACAGGACCGACGAGCTCACCTCCAGTGACGTCACACTCCCATTGTGTTACTTGGTGGTTGGTAACCTGGAGTTTACCTGGAGAGAGTTCCGGGGGTCAACGCCCCCGCGGCCCGGTCTGAGACCAGGCCTCCTGGTGGATCAGGTAACATCACACCCAACCCACCTTGTTTCAACCTGTTGTACCCTACATTATCTAAGAACACTATATCCAAGACGATTACCAGATTTTATGATCCCCAACACCAAGATCACAGAAAACACACATTTTTATAATTATTCACACAAAAATCACGATCACCAATTCCATATCACCATATCACCAAGATCACCAAAGATCTAAGATCATGCATCTCAAAACTACTATGATCACTGAAAACACTTATTTTTAAACATTCGCACAAAAATAAGACATGCACAAAAATACCACAACACTTCCACCAACATCTATAACATAACATGAGCACTAAAACATATTACTATCACAAAAAAAAAAAAGGGCAGAGACACCACATCTTATACATTTCAATCACAAATTTAAGACATGAGACATACCAAATCTAAGACATTCACCTCCAACTAAGACATACACCAAAAAACCTACACTTGACATATTGCGGTATGAATATTCTACCGCATTTATGTTGCATATCACATTTCCTCATCCACAGTTTCCCTAAAACATCCTTCCTTATTCATTCCGATATCTCCTAGAAATGTTTTAACCCACGACGGGCCCATCACGACGTAGGAGCCAGAGCAACCATCACCACTCCAACACCACCTACTACACTCTGGCTTCTAATGTCATGATGGGCCGTCGGGGTTAAAACAACTCTAGGAGATATACGGAATGAATAAGGAAGGATGTTTTAGGGATGATGTGGATGAGGAAATGTGATATGCAACATAAATGCGGTATGAATATTCATACCGCTATATGTCAAGTATAGGTTTTTTGGTGTATGTCTTAGTTAAGTTGTGTATATCTTAGTTGGAGGTGAATGTCTTAGATTTGGTGTGTATGTCTCATGTCTTAAATTTGTGATTGAAATGTATAAGTTGGGGTGTCTGTGTATTATTTTTTTTGTGATAGTGATATGTTATAGTGCTCATGTTATGTATAGATGTTGGTGGAAGTGTTGTGGTATTTTTTTTTGTCTTACTTTTGTGCGAATGTTTAAAAAAAAGTGTTTTCAGTGATCATAGTAGTTTTGAGATGCATGATCTTAGATTTTTGGTGATCTTGGTGATGAGTGTTGATAGATGACGGTAAACGTGATATGGAAATTTGGTGATCATGATTTTTGTGTGAATAATTATAAAAATGTGTGTTTTCTGTGATCTTGGTGGTTTGGGGGCATAAAATCTGGTAATCGTCTTGGATATAGTGTTCTTAGATTATGTAGGGTACAACAGGTTGAAACAAGGTGGGTTGGGTGTGATGTTACCAACCACCAAGTAACACAATGGGAGTGTGACGTCATGGAGGTGAGCTCGTCGGTTTCCCGTGAGGTGTGACATCGTGTGTTGGTGGTAGTGAGGTGAGTGCGCTTAGATATTGTCAAATATGATTTTTTGTGTGAAATGTTTATAAAAATGAGTGTTTTCTGTGATATTAGTGATTTTTGAGGTAAGTGAACATGGGTGATTGTAGTTTGGGGGTTGTCTTAGATTGTGTGTGTACAAGATTTGTTTTCAGTTGATGGTGATCATGTACTAAGTGTTTGCGTATTAGGTTTGTGTTCATGCTTTTTTTTATGCGCCAAATGGGGAGGGAGTTCTTGGTTATAGTGATTTGAGGGGATTTCTATAAAAAGAATGTTAAATGGTGATGTTAAACTTAGTTTCTGGTGATTTTGATGGTGATTTGGTAGTATTCAGTGGTGATTTGGAACGAATCTAGTGTTTTGGGAGTATTTGGAGGTGTTAGATGGTGTTTTTGAAGGTGTTCAAATGATGTGCAGAGTATTTTTTGAAGATCAGTTGTGTTCAGAGTTGGTTCAAAGTTAAGTCAGTGTGTTAGATATGGTAATGTCTCATGTCATAAGTGTATGAGTTTTTTTGTGCTAATGTTGTAAAGTCTGGAGAATGAGGGAGGAGTTTGGGGGGGATGAGTTGTAATTTAATGAAATGTGTGAATGAGAATGTGAATTGGTGGGTGAGTTAGAGAAGACAAAATGTTATGTGATCTTAGTAAAAGTATAGATAGTTTGTGATCTTCGTTATGATGTGTTTTAAGAGGAATGTGTACAAAAAAAATGTGGTTTTAGTGGGGGGTTATAGATTTGGCAAAACGTCTTGATTGTGGTGATCTTAGATATTGGAGATTATAACAGATATGTGTTTGTGTTAGTTTTGGTAAAATGTCTCATGTCATAAGTGTCTGAGTTAGTTTTTGTGTTAATGTTGTAAAGTCTGGAGACTGAGGGGGGTAGTATGGTGGATGTGTTGTAATTTAGTTAATGAAATGTGTAAGTGTAGATAAATTAGAGATGAAAAATCTTATTTGGGAGTAATCAAAATGATATTTTAGGGAAAAGCTTGAGTGTTTGGAAATGTTCAAATGTGTTTGTGAGTATTCAAATGATTTATGAGAGTGTTCGAAGTAATCTTGGGGTTGTTCTGTAGTGAGATGATAAAGGTTGTGGATGAGAGATATTGAGAAAAGGTGGTCTCAAATGATGTATGAGTGCGTTTTGAAGGTGTTCAAAGTAAAATGAGGTGAGTGTGTGTGTGTGTGTGTGTGTGTGTGTGTGTGTGTGTGTGTGTGTGTGTGTGTGTTAGGTGGTCATAGGGTTTTGTGAATATCTTGGTTACAGTGATTTTAGTGGAATTTAGATGGGTGATATGCATTTGTGGATGGAAATGTGATTTTTGTGTGTGTTCAGAAGAGGTGCGTTGGGAGATGGGGTGAGTGGATGTGAAGAAATCCGGGTGAGATGGAGAGGGGTATGGGGAGGGTTGTATTAGAAATTTAATGAAATATGGGGAGGGTTTTACTGAAAATAAAGGTAATATGTGAATATTTTAAAAAGAAATTATAGAATTGAAAAGTTATGATATATTGGAAAAGAATGGAGGGTGTTGAACATGTTTGCAATAGTTGGGTAGTGAGATTAGTTGATGCGAGTATAATATCATTATGTGGATACAAGGACATGGGTATGGAAAAGGATTTTATTAGAATTTTAGTAAAAGTAAAGAGGAATGTGTATTACATTTAAGATTCAGTAAAAAGAAGGGGAAAAAATTGTGAATAAATTGGTAATTGATGAGGGTTGTGGGTAATGTAGTCGAACTAGAGATACCCAAAAAAGATGATATAAGTGGGTTGTTTTTGTGACTTTTTTGATGAAATTAGTTTAAAAGAGAAAAAAATTGTGGGTTGTTGGTGATGTGGGTTGTGGGTGATGTGGGATGTGGGTGTTGTGGGTGTTGTGGGATGTGGGTGTTGATCTTAGTTTATGGTGATTTTGGTGGTGTTTTGAGTGCATTTAATGGTGTTTTAGTAGTATCAGGGTGTATTTGGGAGTACTCAAATGGTGTTTGAGGTTATTCAAAGGTGTGATTATAAGTTATGGGTTGTTGTGCCTTTTTCTGATGAAATTAGTTAAAACGAGAAAAAGTGGGGTGTGGGTGATGTGGGTTGTGTGTGTTGTGGGGTGTGGGTGAGTGGGTTGTGTGTGTTGTGGGGTGTGGGTGATGTGGGGTGTGGGTGATGTGGGTTGTGGGTGTTGTGGGATGTGGGTGTTTTGGGTGTTGTCGAACTAGAGATACCGAAAAAGTGGTTATAAGTTGTGGGTTGTTTTTGTAACTTTTTCTGATGAAATTAGCTAAAAACGAGAAAAAATTGTGGGGTGTGGGTGATGTTGGAAGTGGGTGTTGATCTTAGTTTATGGTGATTTTTGGTGGTGTTTTGAGTGTATTCAGTGGTGTTTTAGTAGTATTCCCGTGGTGTATTTGGGAGTACTCAAATGGTGTTTTGAGGTTATTCAAAGGTGTGATTATAAAATTTGTGGGTTGTTGTGCCTTTTTTCTGATGAAATTAGTTAAAAACGAGAAAAAATTGTGGGGTGTGGGGTGTTGTGGGTGCTGTGGGTTGTGGGTGCTGTTGTCGAATAGAGTTGTTGAAAAGTGATTATAAGTGTGTTGTTGTGGGCTTTCTGATGAAATTAGTTAAAACGAGAAAAAATTGTGGGGTGGGGGTGTTGTGGGTTGTGAGTGATGTGGGATGTGGGTGTTGTGGGTTGTGGGTGTTGTGGGATGTGGGTGTTGATCTTAGTTTTTGGTGATTTTGGTGGTGTTTTGAGTGTATTCAGTCGTGTTTTAGTGTATTCAGTGGTGTATTTGGGAGTACTCAATGGTGTTTGAGGTTATTCAAAGGTGTTTTGAAGGTGTTCAAATGATGTGCAAGAGTACTTATAAGGTGTTCTGGGAGTATTCAGAGGTGATTTGGGGGTGTTCGAATGATGTTTTAGGAGTATTTAAATGTAATTGATGGGTTTTTTTGGTGATGTTCAAAGTAAAGTGTTTGAGTTAGTTTTTGTGATAATGTTGTGAGTCTGGAGACTGAGGGAGGAGTTTGGGGGGATTTAGTTGTAATTTAATGAAATGTGTAAGTGCAGATAAATTAGAGCTGTCAAATCTTATTTGGGAGTATTTTAAAATGATATTTTGGAAGTGTTTTTAGTGTTTGGAAATGTTCAAAGGTATTTTTTTTGGTTTCAAATGTTTATGAGAGTATTTTGAAAGGGGTTCAAAGTAAAGTGAGGTGTGTGTGTGTGTGCGTATTAACTTCGTAATATGTAAAATTGTGACTAGTGAATTTATCGAAAAGTGGTTATAAGTGTTGTGGTGACTTTCTGATGAAATAGTTTAAAACGAGAAAAATTGGGGGTTATGAGTGAAAATTGTGAGGTGTTGGAGTGTGAGGGTTCGGGAGGGTGGGGAGGAGGAGAAAAGAAGGTTACTTCGTGGGGGGGTGACTGAGATGAAAAAGTTAAAACGAGAAAAATGTCTAGACTTGTGTGTAAAGGGAAAATTTTTGATTGTTGTGGGTATTACCGAAAAAAAATGTGAAATTATTGGATTATCCTGGGTTAAGAGTGAAAATGTTTTCCCTATGTTGTATATGAAATGTGTAGGGGGAAGTCGACAAGATTCAGCCTGTATGTGTGAGGTCATCACGTGACGTCACTGACCCGAGTAAACACAGGTGGGGTGAGGTCACACTTGTTTAGACCTGTAGTAAGAGAAAGTACCATGCCCCATAGGAGGAGTTCATTTGAATACCTACCCTGAGAGGGGGGAATTCAAAAACTTGATCCGAGGAGATGGAGTCTTGGTATTATCGAGAAAAAACTTTTATCCAAGGGAGATGGAGTCTTTGTATTATCGAGAAAAACTTGATCCAAGGAGATGGAGTCTTTGATTTCGAGAAAAAATTGATCCGAGGAATTGGAGTCTTTGTATTATCGAGAAACCCTTGATCCAAGGAGATGGAGACTTTGATTTCGAGAAAAAATTGATCCGAGGAATTGGAGACATTGTATTATCGAGAAAAAAAATTCGAAAAAAATTTGGGGTGGGGGTGAAAGTGTTTAGGGGGAATCCAAAAACTTGATTCGAGGAGAGGACGAGAAATTAAAAAAAAATTTGAAAAACGGAAAAAAATTCGGGGCGCGGGGGCGATCCGGACGACGCTGCAGAAGGCACAGCAGAAGGCGCGGACGGGGCGCGAGGGCGCGGCTGGGCCGGTGGGTCGGCGCGACGGGCGGGGGGGGGGGCGCGGGGGGCGCGGGGGGGGTCCTGGGCGGGGGACATGAGTGGGGGGTTGAGGGTGAGGTGGTCTCGAGGGTGAGGTGGTCTCGAGGGCGAGGTCAAGGTCATTAGCACATAGGTGTGAAAAGGAGACCGCTCTTTAGAAGTCCTTTTGGGAGGAAGCCACTCTGTAGAAGAGATCGCTCTGTAGAAGAAGCCACTGAGCGGAGGAGACCACTCTGAAGAAGAGACCGCTCTGTAGAAATCATCACTACTCTTTGATATACCTAGAAACTTTTAAGGGAACCAACAGTCGCCTCTTGAGGTGGATATTGGCACTCCAGGCTTTTAAGTTCCATATTGTGTTTATCAATGGTTCATCCAATTATTTCTCTGACTGGTTAAGTCGTGACAATCAGTAGAAGATTTCTTGCCTTATGCGGCTTCCTTATGTTAGAACTTTTTCCTCGCCTATTCTTCTTATACTCCTTGACTATAAGTCTTGGTATGGGGGAGTGTGAGGGAAAAGTTCAATAGATAGGAATAGAGAGGGAGTATTTAGTAACAATAGTTTCATTGCTGGCTACTTGTTAAGGTAGGGTAAGTCAAGCTCCCGCCTTTTCTCCACCACCCCTAAAGTGTTAGTTTGATTGCCGGCTGCTTGTTAACGTAGGGTCAGTCTAGCTCCCACTATCCCTCCCCCTCCCTCTTCTCCCCCCTCCCTCTTCTCCCCCCCCCCCCCCCCGAAAAGGTGACGTGTGGGGCTCTGGTCAAACAGTAAATCACAGCTCCCAACACTACTGTAAGTACATGCCTGCCTTGTATTCTAGTGGATTTATTGGTTGAAAGCGTCACTTTTGACCAATAATAAACTTAGTCCTTTCAGTCTTGCTCTAGGTTGACGGGTGTAATAATCACCACATCTTTTGGGTATTGTCTTACCATGGAGAGTGATTTCTTAAGCAGTGGGTAACCTGTCTTTCTTTTTCAGTTTGGATGACAAGAGGGTCACCTGTCAATCAACGAGGAGAAATGATGGAGAAGGACTTACGTTTCCAGAGACTTCCCCTTTTGGATTTAATTACCCGTGCACCTGTGGAAATTGCAGGACGTAACCCCTCGTCATTGCAGTGGTAAAGAACCTGCTTTCCTGTCATCGGGATAGAATACTTTAAGGCTCTATCTACTGTGAAAAATAGCCAGTAGGTTTGTAAACCAAACACCTGCGACCCCCTCCCCATCATCAGCAAAGGCTACGATTTCATACAACACAGTGTCACCAACACCGAAAACTCCTATTATTATTAGCGTTGAATTAAGTTATTTATATTTTTCATTTTTCATTTTCTTTAATGTAGGATTAATATTTATATTTAGTGTTTTTATATTTTAAATATCTATATAATAAAGTGTTATTATTTCTTTTTCTATTCATTAATATTCCTAAGGAGGAGCCAGCCTTAGTAATACTGAAGTTGTTACAGGGCTGAGTAAGCCTTCACAGGCCTAGAGAGGGTAAGGAGAGCACTAACTAAAGAGGGGTAACTGAATCAGGATCCAGAGAGAGTAAGGAAAGCAGGATCCAGAGAGAGTAAGGAAAGCAGGATCCAGAGAGAGTAAGGAAAGCAGGATCCAGAGAGAGAGTAAGGAAAGCAGGATCCAGAGAGTAATGAAAGCAGGATCCAGAGAGGGTAAGGGAGACACGTCTCAGAGAGGGAGAACAGCTTCCTCCTTCACAAACTCAACCTTAACTTTGGTCATTCAGTTTCTCTAATGACTGACAGACTCAAATCTTAGTTGACGCTTGTTGGGGCACAACACTGCAATAATGATGAAGATGGGAATAATGATGGTGATAGTGATAATCGTCTGGGCAATGGTGGTGGTGGTAATGGTGAAGGCTGTGGTGATAACGAGGATGGTGATGGAGATGTTGATCATGGTGGTGATAATGGTGTCAGTTAGTTGTGAAGTTTGAATATGAGGTGAAGTTAGAAATTTGATGTGTGAAAATAATGATGGGGCGAATATGCAACGAGGATAGTTATGATAATGATAATAAATGTGGTAATATGTATTGAAGTAGTGATAGTGATAATGATAGTTGTGATTATAATATGCATAAATATAGAAGATACATAGTTTCAATATGTTACAAAATGTATTGATCTTTGGCTTACTTGTAGAAATAGATTTATTATTATTATTATCATTATCATCATTGTATATATATGCTGGGTGTGTGTTAACTCCTCTTACACCACAAATTAATTTGTGGTGAAGAGGTGACATGCAGCCTTAATGACCTTCTCAGTAGTCGACAAGCTTTATACCCCATTAACCAACCAAGAGTGGCATTCAGCTACACGAGAATATAAAGGATCACTGGCCGGGCCATCTCTTGGAAAAGGTCCGGGCCGGGAGCTGTACCGGCGAATGTACAACGTAAGGGATCACTTAACGCGTGAAACCTAGAAATGCCATAAAAAATCGGTCTCGGTCAATCTGAAATTATTTACAATGAAATAAGAAAAAAAAACTATTTTAAAATGGAATTTTGGTACCTCCTACGAGGTGGCAGACAGGAAAGCTCAGGAGATGAAATAAACTCTACCAAGCGTAGCTTTCTCTAAATAAGATACATTTTCGTGGAAGGTGTGAAGCCGATCGGCTTAGGCACTCACAAATTATAGCTTGCTAGCCAATATTTAAATTTTCACAATTTCAGTAAAATAGGTTGATTGGTACCTAGACTGCCCGTGGCGAGTCAAAAAATATTTTCTAAAATTCACCCGAGTTTATGGTTACAAGCCGACCAAAAGAGACATTTCCAAGTTACTTCATAGATACCAGTTTAATAAAACTAGCAACTTAAAACACGCGCAGACCAAAATCTACGTGACTCTAATGGAAATAAGTCTCCCACTGACTTTTTTTGGGTTATTCTAGCTTCTCTGCACATATGCTGCTATGTATGATAATCTATATAACTGTATTTGTGTATACGTAAGCAAACTTACTTATTCTTCTTGTAGCAAAGCTTACCAACACTGTTTAGAAGCTTTCTCCATCAATTCGGAAGGCAACAAATCCTAGTTCGTTCATTAGGAAATCGGGAAATTTGCAACTATGAAACTTGAGCTTCTTAGGCATCATCTTACCTATAAGATGCACCAGCTATTAAAGATTGAAGCTATTTAGCAGAGGCAAATACAAATATTGCTACAGTGTTTATGTAATAAAATTGTCAAATTGCCACTTGCACATTCAATACAATCTCAAGCTTCATTTAAGATATACCACTGTTAAAAGTTTGGAGCTAAACAGAAGAGGCTTTTTCTAGTTATCGCGTGAAAATCAAATCCAAGAATGGTTTACATTAAATTGAGCAGAGCATCTCTCAGGTTACTGACACACAGCGTAGCATTATGTCTGACGTTATGACAATTCGAACATTCCTCACAGGTGGTTTTACACTTCCTTGCACTGTAATCTTGAAAGCGACTACGACTCATTTGCGTTAATATCATTGGTGCTATTTTTTGTAGTTAAAGTGGTTCATTCTCTTACGTTCACCTCTACAGATCCTGGAGGATGAGACTCCACTCAGTCTCCGACCCTAGATTGGAGTGATTTAAATTTATCACCAGAGGGTTTTCATTATTCTCTAATTTAGTTTTGGCGGTAGCTTCTAATTTTCTTCTAGATCCAGGGTTAGGTACGAGATCACCCCACCCAAACAGCAGCTAATTTTCACCAAATGATGGTCCGAAACTTGAGTGAAGTTCTTGCCCTGTGATGCTGCCTAGTTTCCACATTTATGTTCTCTGAGCCATTTATGACCTGCCCAGTTATGCAGGTTAGCTTATGTAAGGCTTGTTAAACAGGACAAGTGTTTTCTGAGGTGTCTTAGTTATATGATAACCCACAGCTGGCTTACTGAGGCCTTCCATGGCTTACGGTCCACCCCCTTTAAAAAATAGTCTGAAGATCTTTGGGATGCTGGTGAAATTAAGGACCCATATCCTAAATTCCTCAAGGGTTGCAATTGTCATTTCATTTTTCTAGTGTATTATACTAATCAAGATGGCCGTTGTATCTTTTTTTATTGGCATTTATTATTTTTATAGTTGGTATTGGTGATTTTTTTTTGTTTTTGATCAGACGTAAATATTGCAGTTAACCCTTTCC
>NC_069456.1:6588079-6687689 GCF_026875155.1 Cherax quadricarinatus
AAAAACCTTGAATAACCCAAAACCCCAAATTGAGACTCCCAAAACACCACAAATATACAAAAAACCACTAAATACACTCAAGCACCCCAAAAATCACCATGAACTAAGATCAACACCCACATCCCACAAACCCACATCCCAAACCCCACATCCCAAAACACCCACTTCCCACATCACCCCAAAACCCCACACACCCACATCACCCCACCCCACAATTTTTCTCGTTTAGCTAATTTCACAAAAAAGTCACAAAAAACAACCCACAACTTATAACCACTTTTTCGGTATCTCTAGTTCGACGACAACACCCACAACACCCACTCCCCAACACCCACAACCCACATCACCCACACCCCACAACACACAAAACCCCTCACCCACACCCCACAACACACACAACCCACTCACCCACACCCCACAATTTTTTTTCTCTTTTTTAAACAATTTCACAGAAAAAGCCAACAACCCCAAAACTTATAATCAACCTTAAATAACCTCAAAACACCTTTTAAAGTACCCCCAAAATACACCACGAGACTATTAAAACACCACTGAATACCTCAAAACACCACCAAAATCACCAAAAACTAAGATCAACACCCCACCCCACAACACCCACAACACCCACCCCCCAAATCACCCACAACCCACTTTTTTTTCTCGTTTAACTAATTTCTCAAAAAGTCAAAAAAAAAACCCCTTATACATCTTTTTTTTTTTTCCCCTAGTTCGCTCATTACCCAAAACCCTCATAAATTTAACCAATTTATTCAAAATTTTTTTCCCCCTTTTTTTTTACGAATTTTAAATGAAAATCACATTCCTCTTTACCAAAATTTTCAATAAAATCCTCTCCATACCCTTCCTTGTATCCACATAAAGATATTAAAACTCGCTCAACAATCCACTCCCCAATATTGCGACATGTTTCGCCCCCCATTCTTTTCCAATAATCATAACTTTTCAATTCTAAATTTCTTTTTAAAAAAACACACATTACCTTTTTTTTCAGTAAAATCTCCCCATATTTCTTTTAAATTTCTAATACAAACCCCTCCCCATACCCCCTTCCCATCTCACCCCTTTCTTCACATCCACTCCCCATCTCCCAACACACCCTTCAAACACACACAAAAATCACATTTCCATCCAAAAATGCCTCATCCCCCCTCTCAAATCCACTAAAATCACTGAAACCAAGATATTCACAAAACCTATACCACCTAACACACACACACACACACCTAACCTAACCAACCAACCTAACCGAACTGAACAAACCTATCCTAACCAAACTTACCTAACCAACAAAACCCTAACCAACTTTCCTAACCTAACCTAATTTATCCTAACCTAACCTAACTTATCCAACCAAACCTAACCTAACTTCTCCTAACCAACCTAACCAACCAATTACCTAACCTAACCAACTATCCTAATCACCCTAACCTAACCAATTTATCCTAACCAACCTAACCTAACTTACCCTAATCTCCCTTTCCTAACTTATCCAACTAACCTAACCTAATTTAACCAACCTAACCAAACCCTACCTAACTTATTCCTAACCTAACCTAAAATAACCTAACCTAATTTAACCTAACCAAACCCAAAACTTATCCACTCAATCCACTAAAATCACTGTAACCAAGTATTCAAAAAACCTATGACCACCTAACACACACACACACACACACACCACACACACACACACACACACAACACACACACACACACACAACACACACACCTCACTTTACTTTGAACACCTTCAAAACACCCATACACATTTGAGACCCCCTTTTTCTCAAAAACACTCCCCCCAAAACCCTTTTATCATCTCACACAGAAAAACCCCCCCAAGATTATTTCGAACACCCATAAATCATTTGAAACTCAAAAAAACACCTTTTAACATTTCCAAACAACACTAAGCATTTTTCCAAAATATCATTTTGATTACCCCCAAATAAATTTGCATCCTTTTTACTACACTTACAATTTCAAAAAAAATTTACAACACATCCACCATACACTCCCCATCCCAACTTTACAACTTTAACACAAAAACTAACTCAGAACTTATGACATGAGACATTTTACCAAACAACACACCATATCTGTTATACCCATATCAAATCCCCACAAAAAAGGCTTTTTCCCAAATTCTATAACCCCACCACAAGACCACACTTTGTACACTTTCTTTTTAAAACATCATTATAACAAGATCACAAAACTACTATATTTTTACTAAATCACATAACATTTTTGTTTTTCTCTAACTCCCCCCCAAATTCACATTCTCATTCACACTTACCTTTTCTTTAAATTACAACCATCCCCCAAACCCTCCCTCATTCTCCAACTTTACAACTTACACAAAAAAAACAAAAATCATACACTTATGACATGAACATTACCATACAAATACACGACTAACTTTGAACCAACTCTGAACCCACTGATCTTCTTCAAAAAAAACTCTGCACATCTTTTTGAACACCTTTCAAAAAACACCATCAAACCCCTCCAAATACCCCCAAAAGCCTACTGATTACTACCAAATCCCACTGAATACTACCAAACCCCGTCAAAATCACCAGAAACAATTAACACAAACATCCTTTTTATAGAAATCCCCTCAAATCACAAACCAAGAATTTTCCCCTCCCCATTTGGCGCAAAAAAAAAAAGCAAAAACAAAACCTAAACCAAACACTTATAATGTTCACCATCAACTAAAAAAAACATATTTTGTACACACACAAATCAAGACAACCACCAACTACTCACCCATTTAAATTACCCAAAAATCCCCAAATATCACAAAAACACTCATTTTTATAAACATTTCCCCAAAAAAACATTTTTGACAATACTAAGCCCCTCACCTCACTACCACCAACACACGATGTCACCCCTCCAGACCGACAGCTCACCCCCAGTACCCACACTCCCATTGTGTTATTTGGTGGTTGGTAACA
Organism: Cherax quadricarinatus; assembly: GCF_026875155.1. Taxonomy (NCBI): domain Eukaryota; kingdom Metazoa; phylum Arthropoda; class Malacostraca; order Decapoda; family Parastacidae; genus Cherax; species Cherax quadricarinatus. The sequence continues at coordinate 6,591,067 of NC_069456.1, forward strand.
TCACCCCCAAACCCACCTTGTTTCAACCTTTTTGTACCCACATTACAAGAAAATATATCCAAACGTTTAAACCAATTTAGACCCCCCCACCAAGACACAAAAAACACACATTTTTTATAATTATTCCAAAAAAATCACGATCCCCAAATTTCCAACCCAATCCCCAAGATCCCCAAAAAATCTAAGACATGCATCTCAAACTACTAATCACTGAAAACACTTTTTTTAAACATTCGCACAAAAATAAGACACCGCAAAAAAAAACCACATCCTCCACCCAACATCTAAACATAACATGAGCACTATAAAAAATCACAATCACAAAAAAAAAAAAAAAAATACACAAACCCACATCTTATACTTTTTCAATCACAAATTTAAACATAAAAACATCCAAATCTAAGACATTCACCTCCAACAAAGACAACACAATTTAACTAAACTACCCAAAAAACCTAACTTGACATATTGCGGGATAATATTCATACCGCTTTTTTGTTGCATATCCATTTCCCAACCACATCACCCTAAAACACCTTTCCTTATTCATTTCCCATATCTCCTAATTTTTTTAACCCCCCACGGCCCATCCCAAAGTAGGGGCCAGAGCAAAACCCTCACCACTCCAAAAACCATCTACTACACTCTGTCTTCTAATTATGATGGGCCGTCGGGGGTTTAAAAAAACTCTAGGGGTATACGGAATGAATAAGGAAGGGTTTTTGGGATGATGTGGATGAGGAAATGTGATATGCAACATAAAAGCGGTATAAAATTATACCGCATATGTCAATATAGGTTTTTTGGTTAGTCTTAGTTAATTGTGTATTTTTATTGGAGGGGAATTCAGATTTTTTTTGGGATGTCTCATGTCTTAAATTTTTGGGTTGAAAGTTAAATTGGGTGTCTTTTAATTTTTTTTTTTTTTGTGAAGTGAATTTTATGGCTCAGTTATTATAGATTTTGTGGAAGGGGTTTTTGGTTTTTTGTGTAGTCTTTTTTTTGGGGCAATTTTAAAAATAAGGTTTTCAGTATCATAGTATTTTTGAGATCTGACTTAGATTTTTTGGGGATCTTGTGATGATGTTGAAGATACGGTAAAAGTAAGGGAAGGTGATCGTGATTTTTTGTAATAATTATAAAAATGTGTGTTTTCTGTATCTTTGGGGGTGGGGGCATAAAACGGTAAAAGTCTTGGATATAGTGGGTTTTTAGATAATTAGGTACAACAGTTGAAAAAAGGGGGGTTGGGGGGTTATTTACCAACCACCAAATAACAATGGGGGTGTGACGTCACTGGAGGTGGCTCGTCGGTCCCGTGGTGTGCATCGTGTGTTTTTGGGATGAAAGTGCGCTTAGATATTGCAAATTATTTTTTGTGTGAAATGTTTATAAAAAATGGTTTTCTGGATATTAGTGATTTTTGAGGAAGTGAACATGGGGGATTGTATTGTGGTTGCTTTGATTGTGTGTACAAAATGTTTTTAGTTGATGGGATCATGTACTAAAGGGGTTTCGTATTAGGGTTTGTGTCTGCTTTTTTTTTATGCGCCAAAAGGGAGGGTTCTTGGGGTTAGTGAATTTTTAGGGGGTTTTTATAAAAAAAATGTTAGATGGTGAGTTAAACTTAGTTTCTGGTATTTTGACGGTGATTTGGGAGTCATGGTGATTTTTAGTAACTATGTTTGGGTGTTTTTTGGGGGTGGGGCCCGGGGGTCTGGTGGTAAAGCTCCCGCTTCACACACGGAGGGGCCCGGGGCATTCCCCGGGGGTAATTCCGACACGTTTCCCACACCTTTTTCCTTTCCCTGCAGCAAATAGGTACCTGGGGGTTACGACTGTGGGGTCGCATCCGGGGACAAAATTAAGGACCCCAATGAAAAAGTTTGACATCCTCGATGACGCACTGACTTTCTTGGTTTCCTGGTGGCTAAAACCCCCCGGGTTAAAAACCAACGAAATCTTACTTATCTCCTTACTTATCTTTTCAGGTGTTTGATGGTGTTTTTGAAGGTGTTCAAAGTGTGCAGAGTATTTTTGAAAAATCATATGCAAGTTGGTTCAAAATTATCAGTGTGTTTTTATATGGAATGTCTCATGCATAAGTGTATGAGTTAGTTTTTTTTGTGCTAAGTTTTTAAAGTCGGAGAAGAGGGGGGAATTTGGGGGGATGATTGTAATTTAATAAATGGAAGGTGAAAGAGAATTAATTGGGGGGTATTTTAAAAAACAAAATGTTATGTGATCTTAGTAAAATATAGATAGTTTTGGATATTCGTTAGATGATGTTTAAGAGAAGTGTACAAAAAAAATGTGTGGGCTTAGTGGTGGGTTATAAATTTTGGGAAAACGTCTGATTTTGGGGGTCTTGATATTTGGGGATATAAAAATAATGTTTGTGTTATTTTGGGAAAAGTCTCAGTCATAATGTCTGATAGTTTTTTTTTAAGTTTTAAAGTCTGGAGACTGAGGGGGTGTATGTGGATGTGTTTAATTCAGTTAATAAATGGTAAGTGTAGTAAATTAGAGATACAAACTTATTTGGGAGTAATCAAAAATTTTTTGGAAGTCTTTAGTTTTTGGGAAAATTCAAAGGTGTTTATGGAATTCAAAAGATTTTTGGGGTGTTCGAAGTAATCTTGGGGGTTTTTTGTAGTGAGATGAAAAGGTTTTGGATGAGAGATATTGAGAAAAGGTGGGCTCAATAGATGAGAGTGTTTTGAAGGTGTTCAAAGTAAAGTGAGGGAGTCGGGGTTTGTGTTAGGTGGTCATAGAGTTTTTTTGAAATCTTGGTTAAAAAGGATTTTAGGGATTTTAGATGGGGGATGGATGCATTTTGGATGTGAAAGTGATTTTTTTGTGTTTCAGAAGAGTGTGTTTGGGGGATGGGGGAGTTTATGTGAAAAAATGCGGGGGAGGAAGGGGTAAGGGGGGGGTTGTATTAGAAATTAAGAAATATGGGGGGGGTTTTACGAAATGTATGTGTAATATTTTTAAAAAAAAATTTTAGAAATTTAAAAGTTATGATATATTGGGAAAAAAATGGAGGGGTTTGAAGCTGTCCAAAAGTTGGTTTGTGAGATTATTGATGCGAGTATAATATCAATTTTTTTGGGTCAAGGGCATGGGGATGGGGAAAGGGTTTTATTAGAAAATTTTTTGTAAAAAGGAAAATTTTTTACATTTAAGATTTATAAAAGAAGGGGAAAAAAAATTTTTAAAAAAATTGGTAATTGATGAGGGGTTTGGGAAAATTTTCGAAATAGAGATACCAAAAAAAAAATATATAAATTTTTTTTTTGTGACTTTTTCTGATGAAATTAGTTAAAAAAAAAAATTGTGGTGGGTTGTGAGTGGGGTGGTAGTGGGATGTGGGTGTTGTGGGTTGTGGGTGTTGTGGGGTGTTGTCGAACTAGAGAACCGAAAAATGGTGTAAGTTGGGTTTTGTTACTTTTTTCTGAAAAATTACTAAAACGAGAAAAAATTGGGGGGTGGGGGGATTGGGTTTGGGGGTGTTGGGGGGTTGTGGTGTTGGGGGATTGGGTGTTGATTTTTATTTTTTAGGGTGTTTTTGGGGTGGGTTTTGAGTGTTTCAGGGGGTTTTTATAGAAATTCAGGGGTGTATTTGGGAGTACTCAAAGGGGTTTTTTAGGTTATTAAAAGGGTTTTTGAAGGTGTTAAAATGATGGCAAGAGTTTTTTAAAGGGTTCTGGGAATTCAAATTTGGGGGTGTTCGAATGATTTTTTGGGATATTTAAATAATTGGGGTTTTTTTTTTGTGATGTTCAAAGAAAAATTTTTTGAGTTTTTTTTTGTGATAATGTTTTTGAATCTGGGGAAATGAGGGGGGAGTTTGGGGGGTGAGTTGTAATTTTAAGAAAAAGTGTAAAAGCAGATAAATTAGAGCTGCAAAACCCTTTTTTGGGAGTTTTTAAAAAATAAAATTTTTTGGAAGTGTTTCAGTTTTTTGGAAAAATTTTTAAAAAGGGGTATTTTTGTGAGTATTCAAAGATTTAGAGAGAATTTTAAAGGGGTGTTCAAAGTAAAGTGAGGTGTGTGTTGCGTTTTAAACTTCGTAATATGTAAAATTTGACTAGTAAATTTTTATCGAAAAGGGGTTATAAGTTTTGTGGTGACTTTCAAAAGAAATATTTAAAAACAAAAAAAAAAATTGGGGGTTATAAAGTAAAAATTGTGAGGTTTTAAATTTGGGAGTTGGGGGTTTTCGGGAGGGTGGGGGGAGGAAGAGAAAAAGGAAAAATTTGGGTGGGGATTTGACCGAATAAAAAGTTAAAACGAAAAAAATTCTAGCCCTTGTGTTGAAAGAAATTTTTTGGATTTTTTGGGGGTTTATTAACGAAAAAAATGTGAAATTTTTTTGGTTTAAATCCTGGTTAAGAGTGAAAATGTTTTCCCAAAGTTTGTTTTTAAAATTGTAGGGGAAAAGTGGGCCCAAAAATTCAGCCCGTTTGTGGGGGGGTCATCGCGTAAACGTCACTGACATAGGGGAATCGACAAGTTTCCCAAGCCTGAATGTGGGGGCCCATCACGTGACTTCACTGACCCCCCCGAGTAAACCAGGTGGGTGACGCCCACACTTGTTTAACCGTAGAAAAGAAAAGTACCATGCCCCATGGGGAGGATTTCATTTAAAATGTTTTTACCCTGGGGGGGGGGGGAATCCAAAAACTTAAATCCGGGAGAGGGTCTTTGTATTATCGAAAAAGCTTGACCCAAAGGAAATGGAGACTTTGTTTTTCGAAAAAAAAACTTGACCAAGGAGATGGAGCCCTTTGTTTTCGAGAAAAATTTTGATCCGGGGAAATTTGGGAGTTTTTTTGTTTTATCGAGAAACCCTTGACCCAAAGGGAAGTAATTTCCTTGTTTAAATCAAAGAAAAAAATTTTGACCCAAAGGAAGGGAGCTTTGATTTTAGAAAAATTTTAAATCCGGGGAATTTGGTCTTTGTTTTAAATCGAAAAACCCTTGACCCAAGGGAAGTAGAGTCTTTGTTTTATCGAAAAAAAAAATTCAAAAAAAATTTGGGGGTGGGGGTGAAAGTGGGAGGGGGAATCCAAAAATTTGATTCGAGGAGGGGCACAAAAAATTTAAAAAAAAAATTTGAAAAAAATTGGGAAAAAAAATTTCCGGGCGCGGGGGCGATCCGGAAAGACGCTGCAGAAGGCCCAGCAAAAGGGGCGACGGGGCGCGAGGGGCCCCGGGGGGCGCAGGGCGCGGCCCGGGGGCCCCGTGGGGGCGGCGCGATTCGCGGGGTGTGTGTGGGGGGGGTGGGGCTGGGGGCCCCCGGGGGGGGTCCTGGGCGGGGGGCAGAGTGGGGGGTTTAGGGTGAGGTGGTCCGGGGGGTGAGGTGGGGCCGAGGGCAGGGCAAGGTCATTAGCCCAAGGGGTTTTAAAAGGAGACCGCTCTTTAGAAGTCCTTTTGGGAGGGGAAACCACCCTTTTTGTAGAAAAAGACCGCTCTTTTTGAAGGGAACCACTGAGGCCCGGGGGGACCGCTCCGTTTTAAAAAAACCGCTCGTAGAAAAACCCTTTACTACCTTTGTTAAACCCAGAAACTTTTAAGGGAAAAAAACAGTTTTCCTCTTGAGGTGGGTATTGGCACCCCCCCGGCTTTTAAGTTCCATAATTTTGTTTATCAAGGGGTTTATTCCCCCAAATAAATTTTTTCTTACTGGTTAAGGCGTGACTACCGTAAAGAAATTTTTTGCCTTAAGCGACTTCCTTATGTTAGAACTTTTTCCCCGCCTATTCTTCTTATTCCCCTTGACTATAAGTCTTGGTATGGGGGAGTGTGAGGGAAAAGTTCAATAGATAGGAATAGAGAGGGAGTATTAGTAACAATAGTTTCATTGCCGGCTACTTGTTAAGGTAATGTAAGTCAAGCTCCCGCTATTCCCGCCTTTTCTCCCCCACCCCTAAAGTGATAGTTTGATTGCCGGCTGCTTGTTAACGTAGGGTCAGTCTAGCTCCCACTATCCCTCCCCCTCCCTCTTCTCCCCCCCTCCCTCTTCTCCCCCCCCCCGAAAGGTGACGTGTGGGGCTCTGGTCAAACAGTAAATCACTCGACTCACAGCTCCCAGCACTACTGTAAGTACATGCCTGCCTTGTATTCTAGTGGATTTATTGGTTGAAAGCGTCACTTTTGACCAATAATAAACTTAGTCCTTTCAGTCTTGCTCTAGGTTGACTGTTGTAATAATCACCACATCTTTTGGGTATTGTACTTACCATGGAGAGTGATTTCTTAAGCAGTGGGTAACCTGTCTATCTTTTCAGCTTGGATGACAGAAAGGGTCACCTGTCAATCAACGAGGAGAAATGATGGAGAAGGACTAACGTCCAGAGACTTACCCATTTTGGATTTAATTACCTGTGCACCTGTAGGAAATTGCAGGACGTAACCCCTCATCATTGCAGTGGTAAAGAACCTGCTTTCCTGTCATCGGGATAGAATACTCAAGGCTCTATCTACTGTGAAAAACTAGCCAGTGGGTCGTAACCAACACCTGCGACCCCCATCCCCCATCATCATCAACGGCTACGATTTCAACAACACAGTGTCACCAACACCAGACACTCCTATATATATTAGCGTTGAATTAAGTTATTTATATTTTTCATTTTTCATTTTCTTTAATGTAGGATTAATATTTCATATTTAAGTGTTTTATATTTTAAATATCTATATAATAAAGTGTTTGTTATTTCTTTTTCTATTCATTAATATTCCTGAGGAGGAGCCAGCCTTAGTAATACTTACTGAAGTTGTTACAGGGCTGAGTAAGCCTTCACAGGCCTAGAGAGGGTAAGGAGAGCACTAACTAAAGAGGGGTAACTGAATCAGGATCCAGAGAGAGTAAGGGAAGCAGGATCCAGAGAGAGTAAGGAAAGCAGGATCCAGAGAGAGTAAGGAAAGCAGGATCCAGAGAGAGTAAGGAAAGCAGGATCCAGAGTAAAGAAAGCAGAATCCAGAGAGAGTAAGGAAAGCAGGATCCAGAAAGAGTAATGAAAGCAGGATCCAGAGAGAGTAATGAAAGCAGGATCCAGAGAGAGTAATGAAAGCAGGATCCAGAGAGTAATGAAAGCAGGATCCAGAGAGGGTAAGGGAGACGCGTCTCAGAGAGGGTAAGGGGGAGGCGTCTCAGAGAGGGTAAGGGAGACACGTCTCAGAGAGGGTAAGGGAGACACGTCTGAGATGGTAAGGGAGACACGTCTCAGAGAGGGAGAACAGCTTCCTCCTTCACAAACTCAACCTTAACTTTGGTCATTCAGTTTCTCTAATGACTGACAGACTCAAATCTTAGTTGACGCTTGTTGGGGCACAACACTGCAATAATAATGATGAAGATGGGAATAATGATGGTGATAGTGATAATCGTCTGGGCAATGGTGGTGGTGGTAATGGTGAAGGCTGTGGTGATAACGAGGATGGTGATGGAGATGTTGATCATGGTGGTGATAATGGTGTCAGTTAGTTGTGAAGATGAATATGAGGTGAAGTTAGAAATTTGATGTGTGAAAATAATGATGGGGCGAATATGCAACGAGGATAGTTATGATAATGATAATAAATGTGGTAAATATAATTGAAGTAGTGATAGTGATAATGATAGTTTGTGATTATAATATGCATAAATATAGAAGATACATAGTTTCAATATGTTACAAAATGTATTGATCTTTGGCTTACTTGTAGAAATAGATTTATTATTTTATTATCATTACCCATCATTGTATATATATGCTGGTGTGTGTTAACTCCTCTTACAGAGATTAAAGAATTCTTAATTTGTGGTGAAGAGGTGACATGCAGCCTTAATGACCTTCTCAGTAGTCGACAAGCTTTATACCCCTTTAAACCCAAACCCAAAGAGTGGCATTCAGCTACCGAGAATATAAAGGATCACTGGCCGGGCCATTCTTGGAAAAGGTCCGGGCCGGGAGCTGTACCGGCGAATTACAACGAAAAGGGATCACTTACGCGTGAAACCTAGAAATGCCATAAAAAATCGGTCTCAGTCAATCTGAAATTATTTACAATGAAATAAGAAAAAAAAAAACTATTTTAAAATGGAATTTTGGTACCTCCTACGAGGTGGCAGACAGGAAAGCTCAGGAGATGAAATAAACTCTACCAAGCGTAGCTTTCTCTAAATAAGATACATTTTCGTGGAAGGTGTGAAGCCGATCGGCTTAGGCACTCACAAATTATAACTTGCTAGCCAATATTTAAATTTTCACAATTTCAGTAAAATAGGTTGATTGGTACCTAGACTGCCCGTGGCGAGTCAAAAAATATTTTCTAAAATTCACCCGAGTTTATGGTTACAAGCCGACCAAAAGAGACATTTCCAAGTTACTTCATAGATACCAGTTTAATAAAACTAGCAACTTAAAACACGCGCAGACCAAAATCTACGTGACTCTAATGGAAATAAGTCTCCCACTGACTTTTTTTGGGTTATTCTAACTTCTCTGCCCATATGCTGTATGTATGATAATCTATATAACTTTATTTGTGTATACGTAAGTAAACTTACTTATTCTTCTTGTAGCAAAGCTTACCATCACTGTTTAGAAGCTTTCTCCATCAATTCGGAAAGCAACAAATCCTAGTTCATTAGGAAATCGGGAAATTTGCAACTATGAAACTTGAGCTTCTTAGGCATCATCTTACCTATAAGATGCACCAGCTATTAAAGATTGAAGCTATTTAGCAGAGGCAAATACAAATATTGCTACAGTGTTTATGTAATAAAATTGTCAAATTGCCACTTGCACATTCAATACAATCTCAAGCTTCATTTAAGATATACCACTGTTAAAAGTTTGGAGCTAAACAGAAGAGGCTTTTTCTAGTTATCGCGTGAAAATCAAATCCAAGAATGGTTTACATTAAATTGAGCAGAGTATCTCTCAGGTTACTGACACACAGCGTAGCATTATGTCTGACGTTATGACAATTCGAACATTCCTCACAGGTGGTTTTACACTTCCTTGCACTGTAATCTTGAAAGCGACTACGACTCATTTGCGTTAATATCATTGATGCTATTTTTTGTAGTTAAAGTGGTTCATTCTCTTACGTTCACCTCTACAGATCCTGGAGGATGAGACTCCACTCAGTCTCCGACCCTTGACTGGAGTGATTTAAATTTATCACCAGAGGGTTTTCATTATTCTCTAATTTAGTTTTGGCGGTAGCTTCTAATTTTCTTCTAGATCCAGGTTAGGTACGAGATCACCCCCAACCCATCAGCAGCTAATTTCACCCCGAAATGATGAGTCCGAAACTTGAAGTGAAGTTCTTGCCCTGTGATGCTGCCTAGTTTCCACATTTATGTTCTCTGAGCCATTTATGACCTGCCCAGTTATGCAGGTTAGGTTATGTAAGGCTTGTTAAACAGGACAAGTGTTTTCTGAGGTGTGTCTTAGTTATATGATAACCCACAGCTGGCTTACTGAGGCCTTCCACTGGCTTACCGGTCCACCCCTTTAAAAAATATAGTCATGAAGATCTTTGAGGATGCTGGTGAAATTAAGGACCCATATCCTAAATTCCTCAAGGGTTGCAATTGTCATCTCATTTTTCAAAGTGTATTATACTAATCAAGATGGCCGCTGTATCTTTTTTATTGGCATTTATTATTTTTATAGTTGGTATTGGTGATTTTTTTAGTTTTTGATCAGACGTAAATATTGCAGTTTAACCTTACCGGGTAAATCAGCTGTCAGTTGTGTGTTTTAATCTGATCCCAGAATACGGTTTAACTTGTTACAGTTCCATCAAACGCTGGTAAATTATATTGTGGCAATATAGGCAACAAATTAATTGGGGAGTAATAGTGGATGGCGCCGGACCAATATACACAACCACTGTGATAACTTAATACCTTTGTTTCTTATATTTGACTATATTTGCTTTTGTTATTCTTTATCTCTTCAGAATTCTGTTTTACTTTCTACTTTACTTTCTTCATTGATCTTTGACAAGTATATTAGTAATCACACAGCTTCCGCTTGTCCTATAAGAGCTTGTTTCGTGATCACTATTACAAGCATCTATAAATTCCTTGTTTTTAACTCTACCTATAAACAACTTATTTCTTTTTATCAGTATACAGGTAATTTACATGTAATAAAATATTGAGGCACAAAAGAAAGCCACTAGCAAGCGGTGCATTTCAAGCAGTGTTGTAGATGGTGGTAAGAACCTACTACCTAACACTAGTACTAATTTTACTAGGATAGCACCAGATGAGTTTTCACTATATTTCTAATTTGTTAATCGATATAAATAAGGCAGAATGCTCCCCTACACTATATATTCTTCAACAGTATCAATACATGCATATAAAGAGATACAGTACAAAGGTAAGGTTAAATACGTCTCGAGGCTGTAAAATATTTTATACGATTACTCAACGTATATAAATAGCTGAAGTGTTGTTACCCCACGAAGACAAACTATTAAATATAACTGTTAACACATTGTAGTTCTCAGTTTATGATTAAATTTAATGGGTCAGAGATCGTTAAAATCTGAAAGGCTGAAATAACATACAATAGTGCATGCACTACCTAACACATCCCTGTCCTTTCTGTGTATTCATTGACAGTTGTTCATTACGACTGTAACAACTGTTTATATATATATATATTATAATATATATATATATATATATATATATATATATATATATATATATATAAACAAAAAGGTGGACGGGGGACTCGAACTGGTCCTATTAGAAGCCCAGTAGCTCAGAGCTTTGCCGCTGAGCTATTGGGCTTCTAATAAAGTTTCATAGGAGACACTGTTGTGTCTGCGTCAGTGGGTAACGTCTGTAACTGCTGTCCTTCCCCACAGCCACAGTAGTTTACGGGAAAATCTGTCCTCACCTGGGAATAGGACTCAAGCAGGTTGGGGTCTACCGTAATATTTCCTTGCTTCTCTTATCCTTACCTCCCATTTCTCTCTCTCTCTCTCTCTCTCTCTCTCTCTCTCTCTCTCTCTCTCTCTGGAGGGTGTGGGGGGATACAGTCTTGTAATAAAGCTAATGTAGGTGTCAATACTAGTGTTAATGATGACAGTGATGAGGGAGAGAGGGAGAGAGAAGGAAGATGGAGTAGAGGGAGAGACGAAAGTGCGTGTAGGAGAGAAGAAGTTGATGCAGAGGGACAGAGAAGGGAGGCCTAGCAGAGGGAGAATGGCAAGAGAAAGAGAGGGGCAAGGGAGAGAGAAAGGGAAGGAGAGAGGGGAGAGAGAGAAGGGGGGGAGAGAAGAGGAGGAGAGAGAGAGAGAGGAGAGAGAGAGGGGAGAGAGAGGGAGAGAGAGGAGAGAGAGAGAGAGAGAGAGAGAGAGAGAGAGAGAGGGTAGAGAGAGAGGGGAGAGAGAGAGAGAGAGAGAAAATGGTGGCCCACAGATGGCTCCAACTTCATCCAGTATAAGAATGGAGGAACACTGCAGAAGACCTACTGGCCCATACAAGGCAGGTCCTTATCAAAACCACCCCTACCCAAAGCTACCCGAGAATTTACTCCCGTAATCACACCAATCAAACCCAGCTCCTCTCACTCATATATTTCTCTAATTTCTTTTTAAAGCTACTTAAGGTCCTAGCCTCGATCACCCTACTCGGAAGATTGTTCCACGCATCCACAACTCTGTTCGAAAACCAGTACTTACCTATGTTCTTCCTAAATCTAAATTTATCCAACTTAAATCCATTATTTCTGGTTCTTACCTTGTTCGATATCCTCAGTATTTTATTAACATCTCCTTTGTTTAAGCCCGTCATCCACTTACACACTTCGATGATATCTTCCCTCATTTTACATCTCTCAAGAAAGTGAAGATTCAAGGCTTTAAGTCTATCTTCATATGGGAGATTCCTTACACAGTAAATAATTTAGTCATTCTTCTCTGTAAGTTCTCCAATGAGTCTATATCCATCCTGTAGTAAGGAGACCAAAACTTAGCAGCATAATCCAAATGAGGCCTCACTAGTGATGTACAGAGCTGTAAAATACCTTTTGGTGTACTGTTGCTTGAAATAAATCCTAGTAATCTATTAGCCTTATTGCACACACTTAGGCACTGTTGTCTTGGCTATAGATTTCTGTTTTCCATGACTCCCAAGTCTTTCTTACATTCTATATGATCAAGCTCTACTTCACCTAGTTTATAGCTTCGAGGGTTATTTTCATTACCAAGGGCTAGTACCTTACACTTATCCACATTGAATTTCATCTACCATTTTTCAGACCAAGACATTAATTTGTCCAAATCCTCCTGAAGTTCATTGCTATCCTCCTCAGAATGAATCAAACGGCCTATTTTTATATTATCAGCAAATCTGCTCATATCACTTCTAATTCCTTCATCAAGGTCATCAATGTAAATTATGAACAAGAGAGGGCCTAAAACTGATCCTTGTGGAATGCCACTAGTGACTAATCCCCATTCAGATTTGACCCCATTAATGGAAAAAAACTGATTGCTATTGGTAAGCCATGCTTCTATCCATGATAGAACTTTACCTCCTATACCATGAGCTGCCACTTTTCTTAAGATCTTTTGTGAGGTACCCTACAGAAGGCTTTACTGAAATCCAAATAAACAATATCATACTCTTTATCACTGTCTACTACCTCAAATGTTTTATTGAAGAACGTCAACATATTTGTCAGCAGGAACGACCTCTCGTGAACCCATGCTGAGATTCAGTAATCAAATTATGCTCTTCAAGATGACTTCTAATAATATCAGCTATAATTGATTCTAATAATTTGCCTACTGTAGTCGTCAGGCTTATTGGACGGTAATTTGATGGAATGGACTTATTCCCTGATTTGAATATAGGAACTACATTAGCTATCTTCCACATCTCTGGCACAACGCCAGTAAGGATGGACGCATTAAACACACTCGTTAATGACTAAGCTCCATCATGTATTCTTTAAGTACCCTGGAAAATAACTCGTCGGGTCCTGGAGACTTATTTTGTTAAGTTTATCTGTCTATTTGATAACCATGTCCCTCGTGACAGTAATAGTAGCTAATTTGAATTCTTCGGGAACTGAATGATAATTACTGGAATCGCATTTACGTCTTCTTGTGTAAAGACTGATAAAAAATAGTCATTAAATAATGAACACATTTCCAGTTCGTTATCAGTCAACTGTCCATTCTCAATTTTTAGATGTCCTACTTTTTCCCTCACCTTCGTCCTGTACACTCGAAAGAACCCTTTTCGAATACTCTTTTTTACTTCTCTTTTAAACCGAACATATTGGTCAATAAGGTTAACCTCTCCTCTTTTGATGCGCCTATAAATTCCTCTTTTCTCTCCTGATAGATGCTTTAGCCTCCTGTTAACTCGTTTTGGATCGTTATTATTTAACATAATTTCTCTCTGGGAATGTATATACTCTGAGCACGTTGTACATTGTTAAGAAAAAAATCAAACGCAGATCCCTTCGTAATTGTAAATATAAGAACATAAGAACATTAGAGAGAAGGAACATTGCAACAGGCCTACTGACCCATGCGGAGCAGGTCCATGTTGTCCCCCGGATTAGACCAATGACCCCCCCCCCTCCCGGATTAGCCCAATGACCCACCCAGACTGGTCGCCTCCACTCAAGGATGGAGCACTGCAACAGACCCAGCAGCACAAGCTAGCCAGGTCCAACTCACACCCACCCACACCCACTTATGTATTTATCTAAGCTATTTTTAAAACTACACAACGTTTTACCCTGAATAACTGTACTCGGGAGTTTGTTCCACTCATCCACAACTCTATTACCAAACCAGTGCTTTTCTATATCCTTTCTGAATCTGAATTTTTCCAACTTGAAACCATTGCTGCGAGTCCTGTCTTAGCTGGAAATTTTCAGCACGCTATTTACATCCCCTTTATTTATTCCTGTTTTCCATTTATACACCTCGATCATATCCCCCTTAATTCTACGCCTTTCGAGAGAGTGCAGATTCAGGCCCTCAGTCTACCCACATAGGGAAGATTTCTGATACATGGGATCATCTTTGTCATCCTCCTCTGTACGTTTTCCAGAGCATTTATATCCATTCTGTAATACGGTGACCAAAACTGAGCAGCATAGTCTAAATGAGGCCTAACCAAGGATATATAGAGTTGAAGAACAACCTGAGGATTTCTATTATTTATACTTCTAGATATGAAGCCAAGAATTCTGTTAGCTTTATTGCGAAGACTAATGCACTGTTGTCTTGGTTTTAGATTACTGCTAACCAGAACTCCTAAATCCTTTTTTGCAATCAGTAGTACTATGATCTACATTATTTAGTTTATATGTGGCATGGTTATTTAACTGTCCAACATTTAGAACTTTGCATTTGTCAATATTAAACTGCATCTACCACTTCTCCGACCTTTGTATCAGTCTATTCAAATCATCCTGGAGTGCTCTAGTGTCTTCATTAGAATGAATTGGACGGCCTATTTTGGTGTCATCAGCAAACTTGCTTATGTCGCTATTTATTCCCTCATCTATGTCGTTTATGTAAATTGTGAACAACAACGGGCCTACCACTGACCCCTGAGGAACACCGCTTGTGACGTGCCCCCATTCTGATTTCTCCCCATTTATGCAAACTCTCTGCTGTCTATTTGTCAGCCATGCCTCTACCCAGGAAAAAAATTCTATTCCGTGTGCCTTAAGTTTCCTCAATAGCCGCTGGTGTAGAACTCTATCGAAAGCCTTACTGAAGTCCATATACACAATATCATATTCATTACCATGACCTACCTACCTCAAACACCTTAGTGAAAAAAGTTAGTAAATTCGTAAGACAGGAACGCCCCTTTGTAAAACCGTGTTGAGATTCATTAATCAATCTGTGCCTGTCAAGATGGCTACGAATTGCTTCGGCAATTATTGATTCCATAAATTTTCCCACAATGGAGGTAAGGCTTATTGGTCTATAGTTCGAAGCCAAGGACCTGTCACCTGCCTTGTAAATAGGTATTACATTTGCCATTTTCCACTTATCAAGCACTATGCTGGTTTGTAGTGATATGTTAAAAAGATTAGCCAAAGGTATGCTAAGTTCCTCTTTACATTCCTTTAACACCCTTGCAAACAGTTCATCAGGGCCTGGAGATTTGTTAGGTTTTAGTTTCTCCATTTGTCTGAGAACCATGTCACTAGTTACCGCAATCGTACATCGTTTATTATCCTGTTCTACATAATCTATTATTTCAGGAATATCGCTAGTATTTTCCTGGGTGAAAACTGAGAGGAAGTAGGTATTGAGAATTTCACACATATCCTTATGACTGTCAGTGATCTGACCAGAGTTACTCTTAAGTGGGTCAATCTTGTCCCTAACCCTTTTGGGTTAGTCTTTGTATCCCTTGCGACCTTAGTCTCATAATCCCTTTTTGCTTTTCTTATTCCTTTCTTTATTTCTCTCTTTAACTGAATATATTGACTATGCTGCTCAGTTCTGGTCACCGTATTACAGAATGGATAAAAATGCTCTGGAAAATGTACAAAGGAGGATGACAATGATGATCCCATGCATCAGAAATCTTCCCTATGAGGATAGACTGAGGGCCCTGAATCTGCACTCTCTCGACAGGAGTAGAATTAGGGGGAATATGATCGAGGTGTATAAATGGAAAACAGGAATAAATAAAGGGGATGTAAACAGCGTGCTGAAAATTTCCAGCCAAGACATGACTCGCAGCAATGGTTTCAAGTTGGAAAAATTTAGATTCAGGAAGGATATAGGAAAGCACTGGTTTGGTAATAGAGTCGTGGATGAGTGGAACAAACTTGCGATTACAGCTATTCAGGCTTAAACGTTGTGTAGTTTTAAAAATAGTTTAGATAAATACATGAGTGGGTGTGGGTCGGTGTGAGTTGAACCTGATTAGCTTGTGCTGCTGGGTCTGGTGCCGTACTCCATCCTTGAGTGGAGGTGACCAGACTGGGTGGGTCATTGGGCTAATCCGGGGGGGGACATGCACCTGCTCCGCATGGGTCAGTAGGCCTGTTGCAGTGTTCCTTCTTTCTTATGTTCTTATGTATAACACAAACATTGGATCAGAGAGTACCTGACAGGAAGGCAAAATCGAGTCATGGTACATGATGAGGTATTACAATGCGCGCCTGTGACGAGCTTGATCCCACAGGAGACAGTCCTAGGACCAAACCATACCACGGGCGGGATTTGAACCCGCGGTCAGAGAATCTCAAAACTCCAGACCGTCGCGTTAGCCACTGGACCAGTTTTGAGATTCTCTGACCGCGGATTCAAATCCCGCCCGTGGTATGGTTTGCAATCGTGTCATTACGATTTCGTGAGTCCTAGGACCAGTGCTAATTTTGATATATGTGAATGACATGATGGAAGGGATAGACTCTGAAGTGTCCCTGCTCGCAGATGTGAAGCTAATGAGAAGGATTATATCGGATGAGGATCAGGCAGGACTACAATGAGACCTGGACAGGCTGGACACGTGGTCCAGCAACTGGCTTCTCGAATTCAACCCTGCCAAATGCGAGGCCATGAAGATTGAGGAAGGGCAAAGAAGACCGCAGACAGAGTATAGGCTAGGTGGACAAAGGCTGCGAACCTCACTCAAGGAGAAAGATATTGGGGTGACCATAACACCAAGCACGTCTCCGAAGGCACACGTCAACCAGATAACTGCTGCAGCATATGGGCGCCTGGCAGACCTGAGAATAGCGTTCCGATACCTTGGTAAGGAATCGTTCAAGACACTGTGCACTGTGTACGTCAGGCCCATACTGGAGTACGCGGCACCAGTTTGGAACCCACACCTGTTCAAGCACATCAAGAAATTAGAGAAAGTACAAAGGTTTGCAACAAGGCTACTTCCGGAGCTCAGGGTAATGTCCTACAAAGAAAGGTTGAGGGAAATCTGACTGATGACACTGGAGGACAGGAGGGTCAGGGGAGATATGATAACAACATACAAAATAATGCTTGGAATAGACAAGGTGAACAGAGACGGGATGTTCCAGAGAGGGACACAGAAACAAGGGATCACAATTGGAAGCTGAAGACTCGGACGAGTCACAGGGATGTTAGGAATTATTTCTTCAGTCACAGAGTCGTCAGGATGTGGAATAGCCTAGCAAGTGATGTCGTGGAGGCAGGAATCATACATAGCTTTAAGACGAGGTATGACAAAGCACAGGAAGCAGAGAGAGAGGACCTAGTAGCGATCAGTGAAGAGGTGGGGCCAGGAGCTGAGTCTCGGTCCCTGCAACCACAAATAGAGTGCAATTAGATTAGTACACCACAACACACACACACACACACACACACACACACACACAAACCTCACTCAAGGAAAAAGATCTTGGGGCGAGTATAGCACAAGGCACATCTCCTGAAGCACACATCAACCAAATAACTGCTGCAGCATATGGCCGCCTAGCAAACCTCAGAACAGCATTCCGACATCTTAATAAGGAATCGTTCAGGACCCTTTACACCGTGTACGTTAGGCCCATATTGGAGTATGCGGCACCAGTTTGGAACCAACACCTAGCCAAGCACGTAAAGAGACTAGAGAAAGTGCAAAGGTTTGCAACAAGACTAGTTCCTGAGCTAAGAGGTATGTCCTACGAGGAGAGGTTAAGGGAAATCAACTTGACGACACTGGAGGACGGGAGAGATAGGGGGGACATGATAATGACATACAAAATACTGAGGAATTGACAAGGTGGACAAAGACAGGATGTTCCAGAGATGGGACACAGCAACAAGGGGACACAGTTGGAAGTTGAAGAGACAGATGAATCACAGGGATGTTACGAAGTATTTCTTCAGCCACAGAGTAGTCAGGAAGTGGAATAGTTTGGGAAGCGATTTAGTGGAGGCAGGATCCATACATAGCTTTAAGCAGAGGTATGATAAATCTCATGGTTCAGGGAGAGTGACCTAGTAGCGACGAGTGACGAGGCGGGGCCAGGAGCTCTGAATCGACCCCTGCAACCTCAACTAGGTGAGTACAACTAGGTGAGTACACACACACACACACACACACACACTGGCTGAGGAGGCACGAAGAGCTCAATCGTGCAGAGCAAACTTACTGGTTATGGGTGATTTCAACCACAGGGAGATCGATTGGGAAAACCTGGAGCCTCATGGGGGCCCTGAAACATGGAGAGCCAAGATGATGGATGTGATACTGGAAAACCTTATGCATCAACACATCAGGGACACTACCAGAGAGCGAGGGGAGGATGAACCAGCAAGACTAGACTTTGTGTTCACCCTGAGTAGCTCAGACATTGATGACGTCACATTTGAGAGGCCCCTCGGAACTAGTGACCACATAGTCCTGAGTTTTGATTACATAGTAGAGTTACAGGTGGAGAGGGTAACAGGAGTCGAATGGAAAAAGCCTAACTATAAAAGGGAGGACTACACAGGTATGATGAAGTTCCTGCAGGAGGTGAAGTGGGACAGAGAAATTGTAGAAAAGACAGTAAATGAAATGATGGAGTATGTAACAACAAAATGCGAGGAGGCAGAGGAAAGGTTTGTTCCCAAGGGCAACAGAAACAATGGGAAGACCAAACGAGACCTTGGTTTACCCAAAGGTGCAGGAAGGCAAAAGCTAAGTGCATTAGAGAACTGAAGAGGTATAGAAGGCAAAGGACCCATGAAAAAAAGGAGATCAATCGAAGAGCCAGAAACGAATATGCACAGATAAGGAGGTAGGCCCAGCGACAGTACGAAAATGACATAGCATCGAAAGCCAAGTCTGACCCGAAACTGCCACATTAGGAGAAAGACGACAGTCAAAGACAAGGTGATCAGGCTGAGGAAAGAAGGTGTGGAACTCGCAAGAAACGACCAAGAGGTATACGAGGAGCTCAACATGAGAGTTAAGGAAGTATTCACAGTGGAGACAAGAAGGACTCTGGGAAGACAGGACAGAGGGGGACACAAACAGGGAATAGACCAACAAGTGCTGGATGATATGCACACAACTGAGGAGGTGGTGGTGAAGAAACTGCTGAGTGACCTTGATATCTCAAAGGCAATGGGACCGGTCATCTCCCCGTGGGTCCTCAGGGAGAGAGCAGATATACTGTGTGTGCCACTAACCACAATTTTCAACACATCTCTTGAAACTGGGCAACTACCTGAAGTATGGAAGACCGCAAATGTAGTTCCCATTTTTTAAAAAGGAGACAGAAAAGAGGCACTAAATTACAGACCAGTGTCATTGACGTGTATAGTATGCAAAGTCATGGCGAAGATTATCAGGAGGAGAGTGGTGGAGCGCCTGGAATGGAACAAGAATATAAACGACAATCGGCATGGATTCATGGAAGGCAAATTCTGTGTCACAAACTTTTTGGAGTTCTATGACAAATTTACAGAAGTAAGAGACGAGAGAGAGGGGTGGGTTGATTGCATTTTCTTGGACTGCAAGAAGGCCTTCGACACAGTTCCTCACAAGCGACTATTGCAGAAACTAGAGGATCAGGCGCGTATAACAGGAAGGGAACTGCAATGGATCAGAGAATACCTGACAGGGAGGCAACAAC
The DNA here is from genome assembly GCF_026875155.1 of Cherax quadricarinatus. Taxonomy (NCBI): domain Eukaryota; kingdom Metazoa; phylum Arthropoda; class Malacostraca; order Decapoda; family Parastacidae; genus Cherax; species Cherax quadricarinatus. The sequence continues at coordinate 6,610,680 of NC_069456.1, forward strand.
GAGCCATGGTACGGGATGAGGTATCACAGTGGGCACCTGTGACGAGCGGGGTCCCACAGGGGTCGGTCCTAGGACCAGTGCTATTTCTGGTATATGTGAATGACATAATGGAAGGGATAGACTCAGAGGTGTCCCTGTTCGCAGATGATGTGAAGTTAATGAGAAGAATTAAATCAGATGAGGATCAGGCAGGGCTACAAAGAGACCTGGACAGGCTGGACACGTGGTCCAGCAACTGGCTTCTTGAATTCAACCCTGCCATATGCAAAGTCATGAAGATCGGAGAAGGGAAAAGAAGACCGCGGACAGAGTATAGACTAGGTGGCCAAGGACTGCAAACCTCGCTCAAGGAGGTGACCATAACACCGAGGACATCTCCGGAGGCACACAACCAGATAACTGTTGCAGCATATGGGCGCCTAGCAAACCTGAGAATAGCGTTCCGATACCTTAGTAAGGAATCGTTCACTGTGTCCGACAGGCCCATACTGGCATATGCAGCACCAGTTTGGAACCCACACCTGGTCAAGCACATCAAGAAATTAGAGAAAGTACAAAGGTTTGCAACAAGGCTACTTCCGGAGCTCAGGGGAATGTCCTACAAAGAAAGATTGAGGGAAATCGGACTGACGACATTGGAGGACAGGAGGGTCAGGGGAGACATAACAACATACAAAATACTGCGTGGAATAGATAAGGTGGACAGAGACAGGATGTTTCAGAGAGGGGACACAGAAACAAGGGGTCACAATTGGATGCTGAAGACTCAGACGAGTCACAGGGGTTTTAGGAATTATTTCTTCAGTCACAGAATCGTCAGAAAGTGGAATAGCCTATCAAGTGACGTAGTGGAGGCAGGAACCATACATAGCATTAAGACGAGGTATGACAAAGCTCAGGAAGCAGAGAGAGAGGACCTAGTAGCGATCAGTGAATAGACGGGGCCAGGAGCTGAGTCTCGACCCCTGCAACCCAATTAGGTGAATTAGGTGAGTACACACACAGACATACACACACACATAGGTGCTGAGTTTCGACCCCCTGCAACCACAAATAGTCGAGTACATATATGGATGCAGACACACACAGACACACACATGTACACATCAAACAAACCTAATCTAACCTAACACACTAGCACACAAACTCCCCCCAGACACATAATTTTCACAAATCTGAAGGATCTAGAGCATCCTAACAGGATAAAAAATGGGATCTGAAAAGGGAGGACGTAAAGGCAAAGGAACCAAGGATGGCTGGTCTGAAATGGAATGGGTAGAAAGGTTCAAGAACAAAATGAATGAAGAATGGGATAAAAGGTTAAGTGAGTTTTGCAATAATATGTTAGAGAAGCTATCTTCAGAGAGCAAGAAGTGAGAGTCACGAGTTGTAGCTACTGAGGCAAAGGTACAGAGACTGGAGGAAGAAATGGATGTGTTTGAAGCAGGATATAATGTGATTCGAAAGGAACTAGGTGACGGAAATGGGAATATGTGCAGTCAGTGATGGGAATGAAGGAGGGGATGGAGCTAAGAAGTCCCTTGCAAAAGTAATATCAGGTCATCAGGGTGTCCAGGAGATAAGGAAAATAAAGGAGATGCTTAAATCAGATACAGAGATATGGAGGGAAAAGAAATGGGAAGAAGAGAGGGAGAGGTCAATAATTATTCATGGATTTCAGGAAACTGAAGAGAAGACCTATAATGAAAGAAAGTATTGGGAGGAAAAAGAGATTAAGAGCATCATTGCAATAACAGGAGAGAAGGACATGTCTTAGTTTTTTTTTTTACAGTTTAATATGTTTATGCACCCCCTACCCATCCTGTGGGCGGTAGTCTCAAGATTATAGAGGTACATAATTGGTCCAGGGACTGGACTCTAAAGTTTTGATAGCTGAGCAAGTTACAGAGGTAATGAACTCAAAATTTACAAAGGTAATGAACTCCAGGTAGGTCTGGTATTTACAGATTACAGAGATACGTAATGGGTCCAGGGACTGGGCCCCCAAAGTTTTGATAGCTGACATGTCTTAGGTAGACAATTTTTGCAGACTTGGGGAGTATTCGATGGAAAAAAAAATTGACCAGTCAAACTGACATTCAAGACAGAAGTGGCACAGAACAGAATACTACAACAGAAGCTACTGTTAAAGGATTCTCAGGAATATCAACAAGTGTACCTCAGTTGAGACAGAACATGAAAATAAAGGGAACAACTGAGAGTGAGAGTAAGATGAAACCAGGAGAAGAAAAGAGAAACAGGACAGGCAACGACAGACAGAAAAACTCAGCCACTGGGGGAACATCCAACGCAAATGATTACAGAAATCCCTCAACCCCTGTCACCCCATATCAACCAAACACAATAACCAGAAACACACCACACTTCATAACCCCTCTCCCCACCACTAATTTCACAATCACAACGGCCTCCCATAATATTCTGCCCTGCCTCCCACACCCCCAGCCTGCACCATTCTCTTCCACCTACCAAAATACAGTACTGGAAAGGAAGCTAAAGGTATGGTTCACTAATGCAGATGGAATAACAAATAAGAGTGAAGAGTGGCAAGAACGAATCATTGATGCATCCCCTGACATCATAGCAATAACATAACTTACAGGGATGATAGCAGATGCAATCTTTTCAACTGGATATCAGATCCTGAGGAAAGACAGAGAGAACATAGGAGGGGGAGGAGTGGCACTGCTCATCAAAAACCAGTGGAGTTTTGAGGAAATGTGAGGAATGGAGAGAGGAGAAACAAACAACTTCACTATAAGAACACTTCAGACTGGGGGTCCAAAGGTGATGATAGCAGCGATATTTAACTCACCACTGAACTGCAGGAGGCTAAGACAAGAGTATGATGAGCTCAATAGAGCAATGGTGGATACACTAGCTGAAGTGGCCAGGAGGCCTTATATGGGTAGGACAAAATTACTCATAATGGGGGATTTAAATCATAGAGAGATTGACTGGGAAAACCTAGAGCCACGTGGGGGACCAGAAATGTGGAGGGCTCAGATGTTGGAGACTGTATTGGAGAACTTCATGCACCAACGTTTTAGAGATACAACGAGAGAGGAGAGGAAAGGATGTTGCAGCAAGGCTGGTTCTCGTATTCACCTTGAATAGTTCAGACATAGGGGAATATCACACACGAAAGACCCTTTGGTGCTAGCGATTACGATGTCCTGAGTTATGAATAATTTGTAGAGCTAACAGTGGAGATAGCAGCACGATAAGGACGAGCGAAGCCAAACTTCAAGACAGGGGACTATATAGGCATGAGAAGATTCCTGCATGAAGTCCAAAGGGAAAGGGAACTAGAGGAAAAAACAGCAAATGAAATGATGGAACTAGTAACCACCAAGTGCTGGGAGGCAGTGGAGAAGTTCATACCAAAGGGTAACAGAAAAAAAATGGTAAGACCAGAGTGAGCCCATGGTTTAACTGGAGGCGTAAAAAGGCCCAAGCCAAGTGAGCTAGAGCATAGAAAAAGTATACAAGGCAAAGGACTCAAGAAAACAAGGAGTTGAGCAGAACCAGAAACGAGGCAATACGAGAACGACATAGCATCAAAAGCCAAATCTCAACCAAAGTTGTTACACAGTCACATTAGGAGAAATACAACAGTCAAGGACCAGGTAATCAGGCTGAAGAAAGGAAGAGGGAAGCTCACAAAGAGTGACCAGGAAGTATGTGATGAACTTAACACAAGATTTAGAGAAGTATTCACAATAGAAACAGGAATGCTTCCAGCAAACCATGGAGGTAGGGAGCATCATCAAGTGCTGGATACATTATACATAATCAAGGAGGAGGTGAAGAAACTACTAGGTGAACTAGATGCCTCTAAGGCAGTGGGCCAAGATAACATATCTCCATGGATCCTGAGAGAGGGACACTGTGTCGTTAGCAGCATTCTTCAGTAAATCTATCGAAATTGGGCAACTACCTGAGGCGTGGAAAACAGCAAATGTAGCTCCAGTTTTTAAGACAGGAGACAGACAGCGTTAACTTCGTCTCCTCCACTTCCACATCCGGCTTGTCTTCCTTACTGCCCTGAGACTAAAAGTACCTCCTAACGTCCTTATGCCTCGCTTGTATTTACTCCATCTCGCCCTCGTACCTGGCCTCGCGTTGTAAAGTCTCTAATCAGCTAAATAGTTCTGAGCATGTTTAAATAAATAGATTTCGTTCGGATTTAACCAGAGGGTTAGCACCCAGATAACCAAGAATCAGTGCGTCATCGAACTGACTATTCCATTGGGGTCCTTAATCTTGTCCCCAGGATGCGACTCACCAGGATAACACCCAGGTACCTATTTGCCTAGGTGACGACACAGTGTAAGGAACTGTAAATGTTTCACCGCGGAATCGAACCCGCCCTCCGTTGTGTGAAGCGGGAGCTTTAGCCACCAGGCCACCGGGCACCCCTCCCCTTGTCCGCTATTCCAGAGTCGTCAGGTTAGAGTCCTTTAGTATCTCTTCATAATACAAGTGGTTTGCTTGCAAACCTTTGCACTTTCTCATCTTCTGAACATGGTTAATCAGGAGACTCCAAGCATATTCTAGTATGAGCTTCACGTACATGTATAATTCTTAAGTTTTTAAACGAGATTTCTGAAGTCTCTCTTGATATTTACTAGTCTCAATGGGCTGCAGAAGTCATGTGACGTAGATGCTCTTCTAGCGAAATATTCAGTATGATGCTTACTCTTCGATCGTTTTCCTCCATCGATAAACGTAGTTTCTCGAGTCCAATTCTGTATTCCGTATCCTAAAGTCTACTTTCACTAAGCGTACTTACGTACGTTGTGTGTGTTTGTGTGTGTACTCACCTATTTGTACTCACCTATTTGTGGTTGCAGGGGTCGAGTCATAGCTCCTGGCCCCGCCTCTTCACTGATTGCTACTAGGTCCTCTCTCTCCTGCTCCATGAGCTTTATCATACCTCGCCTTAAAACTATGTATGGTTCCCGCCTCCACTACTTCACTTTCTAGGCTATTCCACGGCTTGACTACTCTATGACTGAAGAAATACTTCCTAACATCCCTTTGATTCATCTGAGTCTTCAACTTCCAATTGTGACCTCTTGTGTCTGTGTCCCATCTCTGGAACATCCCGTCTTTGTCCACCTCGTCTATTCCGTGCAGTATTTTATATGTCGTTATCATGTCTCCCCTGACCCTCCTTGCCTCCAGTGTCGTCAGGCCGATTTCCCTCAACCTTTCTTCGTAGGACAATCCCCGTAGCTCTGGGACTAGTCTTGTTGCAAACCTTTACACTTTCTCTAATTTTTTGACGTGCTTGACTAGGTGTGGATTCCAAACTGGTGCTGCATACTCCAGTATGGGCCTGACTTAAATGGTATACAGAGTCTTGAACGAATCCTTACTGAGGTATCGGAACGCTATCCGTAGGTTTGCCAGGCGCCCGTATGCTGCAGCAGTTATCTGATTGATGTGCGCCTCGGGAGATATGCTCGGTGTTATACTCACCCCCAGATCTTTTTCCTTGAGTGAGGTTTGCAGACTTTGGCCGTCTAAACTATATTGTGTCTGCGGTCTTCTTTGCCCTTCCCCAATCTTCATGACTTTGCATTTGGCAGGGTTAAATCAAGGAGCCAGTTGCTGGACCAGGCTTGTAGCCTGTCCAGGTCCTGTTTGTAGTCCTGCCTGATCCTCATCCGATTTGATTCTTCTCATTAACTTCACATCGTCCGCAAACAAGGACACTTCTGAGTCTATCCCTTCCGTTATGTCATTCACATATACCAAGAACAGCATAGGTCCTAGGACTGACCCCTGTGGAACCCCGCTTGTCACAGGCGCCCACTCTGACACCTCGTCACGTACCATGACTCGTTGTTGCCTCCCTGTCAGGTATTCTCTGATCCATTGCAGTGGCCTTTCCTGTTATGTGTGCCTGATCCTCTAGCTTTTGCAATAACCTCTTGTGAGGAACTGTGTCGAAGGCCTTCTTGCAGTCCAAAAAAATGCAGTCGATCCGCCCCTCTCTCTCTTGTCTTACTTCTGTCACCTTGTCATAAAACTCTAGTAGGTTTGTGACACAGGATTTTCCCTCCCTGAAACCATGCTGGTTGTCAATTATACACTTGTTTCTTTCCAGGTGCTCCACCATCCCTCCTGATGAATTCTCACATGACCTTGCATAACTTATACATGTTATAGTCATACAGGTCTGTATGCTTATGCCCTGTCGACTAACCTTTTAAAAATCGAATTACATTTGCCATTCTTCCATACCTCAGGGATCTTGCCATTTTCAAATGATTCTCTGAAGACCTTCTTCCTTAACCGGTAACATCTATATCTCTGCTTCCCTTCTTTAAAGGACTCCATGGAGCATGTCTGTCCAACCCAGAGTTGCCTTTGAGTGTCAAGTTTCGCATAGCAGGTTCTTCAAACTCCTCCCTTAGGTGTATATGTACCTCACACCAGCACTTTGAGGTGCACCACCCTGCCTCTGGATTTCCTGATGTCCTACTGGTTACCCCCACTGTAAAATACTTCTTTAAATCTTGTGTTGAGCTCCTGACATACCTCCCGGTCCTTTCTTGTGAATTCCCCATCTGATTACCTGGTCCTTGACTGTTGTTTTCCTCCTGATGTGGCTGTACAACAGCTTCGGGTCACTCTTGACTTTCGATGCTATGTCATTTTCGTATTGCCGCTGAGCCTCCCTTCTTATCTGTGCATATTCGTTTCTGACTCTTCGGCTAATCTCTTTATTTTCCTGAGTTCTCTGTCTTCTGTACCTTTTCCATTCTCTAGTACACCTAGTTTTTGCCTCCCTACACCTTTGGGTGAACCAAGGACTCGTTCTGTTCTTCCCATTATTTCTGTTTCCCTTAGGAACAAACCTCTCCTCTGCCTCCTTGCATTTTGTTGCCACATAGTCCATCATTTCTTGTACTGGTTTTCCTGTCAGTTCCCTCTCCCACTGAATGTCTTGAAAGAAGTTCCTCAAGCCTGAGTAGTTTTCCCCTTTTGTAGTTTGGTTTTTCCCACCCTATTCCTGCTGCCTCTCTCCACTTGGAGCTCAACTATGTAGTCGAAGCACAGAACCACATGATCACTAGCTCCCAGGGGCCTTTCATACATGATATCCTCGATGTCAGAACTACTCAAGGTGAATACAAGGTCCAGTCTTGCTGGTTCATCCTCTCCTCTCTCTCTGGTAGTGTCTCTAACATGGTTATGCATAAGGTTTTCAGTACCACATCCATCCATCTTGGCTCTCCATGTTTCGGGACCCCCATGGGGCTCCAGGTTTTCCCAGTCAATCTCCTTGTGATTGAAATCACCCATAACTAGTAACTTTGCTCCCCCCATGTGTGCTCTCCTGGCCACCTCGGCTAGTGTGTCGACCATTGCTCTGTTGCTCTCATCGTATTCTTCTTTTGGCCTCCTGCAGTTCTGTGGTGGGTTGTACATTACTGCAATTATCACCTTATGTCCCTCAGACTGGATTGTTCCTACTAAGTAGTCCTTTTCGCCAGTGCCATCCATTCCATCCATTTTCTCAAACCCCCACTGGTTTTTAATGAGCAGTGCACCTCCTCCTCCCCCTCTCCTCCCTTTGTCTTTCCTGAGGATTTGATATCCGGGTGGAAAGATTGAATCTGTTATTCTGGTGAGTTTTGTTTCTGTGAGTGCTATTATGTCTGGGGATGTCTCCTTGATTCTTTCGTGCCACTCCTCATACTTATTTGTTACTCCATCTGCATATGTATACCACACCTTCAACTTCTTTTCTAAGATTGTGGTCTAGGAGGTGTATTGGGATTGGGGAAGTGGGAGACCTGATAAGGAACTATGGGTGGTTGCTGTGGGGGTGGAGTTTGTAATGCAGTGGGTGGGGGCATTGGATGTGGCATGGGTGTTTTAGTTTAGAGTGTTTGGTTGCACTGGGGTTGACCTGGTTGGGAGGCTTCTATAGGAAGTTGTGAGGGAGGCTGTATTTGATCTTCCTGTGTCTGGGATCTCCTGTCTGTCTCCATCCCCTCTCTTTCCTTCTTTCGCCTTTGTACCATCTCTCTCTGTTTCTGCCTTTCTGCTTGTGTTCTGTCGCGGTCAAGATACACCTTCCTGTATGCCGGCATGTCCCTTAATCGTGCTTTCTCCTGCAGGATCCTGTTCTGAGTCGCTTCTGCCTTGAAGGTCACTTTGAATGGCCGGGTTCTTTTTTTTTACAAACCCCCCTATTCTCCGAAAATTTTCCAGCTGGGTCATGTCGTCTTCTCCTATTGCTTTCATGATGCTTTCAATTGCTTTTTTTTCCCTTGTTTTCTTGCTTCATATGTTTCCCCTTCAACTTCCTGGAGCCCATACACAGACTGACCTCACCCTTTCATTCTCCCACTGCATATCCCTGTGTATCCCCTCATTCAATTTGATTTCCTCCATTGCAGCTTTCCTTTCATCAGTTTCACTAGCTAATGTACTTGGGCTCAGTGGCCTGTCATTTTCCCTTCTCGGCTTTCCCTGGGCTCTGCTGTAGTCTGTTAGGGCCTCCACATATAGCTTAGCTCTTTCATTTACTACAGTCTCCACTGATTGAGCTTCTACATGCAGTTTTGCTCCTTCTTTCCCTACAGTCCCCTTATTTGTGGCTGAGGTAGCAGTCTCTGTTTTCAATCCCAAAATGTTCTTTAGTTCTTTAGGCTGTTTCAGATTTTTCAGTTCCTCTTCTAAACTCTGATATCCTGGCCTCTTCTGCTTGACTTGCACCTCCCACTTCCTGCTTTCCATGTCTAACCTCTCTTCCATTCTCATGCTAAGTTCTTCTAGTTTCTTTTCCCATTCATGTTCCCTTTTTGTGAGCTCTGCTGCCCAATCTTCCTTTGCAGTTTCCTCCTCCTGTCCCTTGGTTTTTCTTGTTGCTCTCTGGCAACCCATTTTTGTTTTATCCTGATTGCCTCAGAGTGGGAAACCTATGTAATTCTGTATGTTAGGTTAGTATTGTGTATGTCAGAGTGTGGTGGGGGGGGAGGTAGTGGAGGAACTGTGGCTATGTGGGAAGGAGGGAGAAGCAAGTGGGAGGAGGGAGAGGGGGAAGGAGGGGAGAGGGTGGGAGGGGTAAGGGTGAAAGGGGGGGAGGGGATGTATGTGAAGGAGTCTGAGAATGTCGGTGGGGGGGGGGTGGGAGTGTATGTGTGAGTCTGGCAATGTGTGTGTGTATGTATGTGTATGTTGTGTGTGTGTATGTTGTGTGTGTGTATGTTGTGTGCTGTGTGTGTGTGTGTGTCAGTGGTCCTTGACTGGCCGCAACTTCTTGTGACCTGACCCCCACTCTCCTGGGGCTTACCCCACCTACTTACAATGTTGCCCTTAAAAGCTGTGTGTGTATGTGTGTATACGTGTGTATTCGTGTGTATTGGGGAGGTATGAAGGGTAGATACTGTTAATACATACCAGTAATTCTGGGTTGTAAAAAGTGGAAATTGCTACTTGGGTCTAAAGCTTCTATGAGTGTCTGCCCTTGTGTGTGTATATGAGAGAGGGATGGTTAGGGGGGGGGGGTAGATGGTGTGGTTTAAAGATCCGTTATACCTCTCTGTTCCAACTGTCTTTCCTAGAAATGCTACTCTCTCCACTTATTGCCCTCTCTGGATTTAAGTATCAATTATTGCTGGTTATTATCCTAATCCTTGTTCACGTTGAGAGTGGACTTCCTAAGTATTCTTACTACTAATAACTACTGTAATAGCTTGCAGGAGTGAGTGACCAGTATCTAACAGCGATGCAAAGCCTGAAACATGCAAACCACAAAATATGCGAGTGATACTTGTGCTGGCAACGGTCGTGACAGTTGCCAGATGCTGATGACGAAGTCGTCGTACGTAGTCCTTAAATCCCTATTTTGGAGATCCTTCACCCGTGTTGATTATAGCCACATGTGCTCATACATCCCTCGTTCCTCACTTATGACAGTATACACTTCACATTATATGCACTTCACTTTATATGTATAATGGCACACAACTTGTCGTGACGTCACTGCTTAAGCAGGCCTACTGCTGCCACCTTCCCTTGTTATATATTTTATTTTTCCTTTCCCCTTTTGATTATTAACTTTTTCACTCTCACTGTATGGTGCCCCACATTTCACTTGTTAGCCAAACGCTGATAATTCTTGAACAGCCGCTTCCACACTCACTTTGATCTTTGTATGTTTGAATCTGTGTGGCAACAGCGCCTGTAGACTCACAACGGCTTGGCGCTTTGAAATATTGATAATTTCAGCTTCCTCTAGACTATTTTTAACTAATAACTTTAGTTATCACTCGTATTATTGTTCACTGACGATGTCACTACCATTGATTACTGCTTGCATTTACTGCACGCGTGTGCGTGTGTGCGCGTGTGTGTGCGTGCGCGCGTGTGTGTGTGTGTACTCTAATTGTAGTTGCAGAAGTCGAGTCATAGCTCCTGGCCTCGCCTCTTCACTGGTCGCTACTAGGTCAGTCTTCCTGCTCTATGAGCTTTATCATACCTCTTCTGAAAGCAACGTATGGATCCTGCCTCCACTACATCACTTCTCAGATTATTCCATTTCCTGACAATTCTGTGACTGAAGAAATATTTCCTAACATCCCTGTGATTCATTGAGTCTCCAACTTCCAACTGTGACCCCTTGTTTCTGTGTCCCATCTCTGGAACATCCTGTCTCTGTCCACCTTGTCGATTCCTCTCAGTATTTTATATGTCGTTATCATATCCCCCCTATCTCTCTTGTCCTCCAGTGTCGTCAGGTCTGTTTCCCTTAACCTCTCCTCGTAGGACATGCCCCATAGCTCTGGGACTAGTTGCAAATCTTGGCACTTTCTCTAGTTTCCTTACGTGCTTGGCTAGGTGTGGGTTCCAAACTGGTGCTGCATATTCCAATATAGGCCTAACGTACACGGTGTACAGGTTTGCTACGCGCCCATATGCTGCAACAGTTATTTGGTTCATGTGCGCCTCAGGAGATGTGCATGGTGTTATACTCGCCCCAAGATCCTTTCCCTTGAGTGAGGTTTGTAGGCTCTGGCCCCCTAGACTGTACTCCGTCTGTGGTCATCTTTGACCTTCCCCCATCTTCATGACTTTCCACTTGGTGGGGTTGAACTCCAGGAGCCAGTCCCTGAACCAGGCCTGCAGCCTTTCTAGATCCCTTTGTAGTTCTACCTGGTCCTCGTCTGATTATTATTACTATTAAAATCAAGGGGGAAACGCTAAACCCGGAGGATTATACAGCGCCTGGGGGAGATGTGGAAGGCATTCAGGCTTAATTCGGGGAACTGGAGCACAGATCCAATTCTTTAAATCAAGAGTCCCTCACCAACATCAAGGAACCTTCCTTGAGGGGCCTCGTCTGACTGAATTCTTCTCATCACTTCACACCATCTACAAACAGGGACACCTATGAATCTATTTCTTCCGTCATGTCGTTCACAAATACCAGGAACAGTACCGGTCCTAGACTGACCTCTGTGGAACCCCGCTCGTCACAGGCGGCCACTCTGACACCTTGCCACGTACCGTCACTCGATGTTGTCTTCCTGACAGGTATTCCCTGATGTATTGCAGTGCCTTCCCTGTTATCCCTGCCTGGTCCTCCAGCTTTTGCACTAATCTCTTGTGTGTGTACTCATCTGTTTGCGGTTGCAGGGGTCGAGACTCAGCTCCTGGCCCTGTATGTGTGTGTGTGGTGTGTGTTTGTGTGTGTGTGTGTGTGTGTGTGTGTGTGTGTGTTGTGCGTGTGTTGTGCGTGTGTTGTGCGTGTGTTGTGTGTGTGTTGTGTGTGTGGGGTGTGTGTGTTTGTGTGTTGTGTGTGTGTTGTGCGTTGTGTGTGTTGTGTGTGTGTGTGCATGTGCATGTTTATCTATTTCTGTTCACCTATTTGTGGCTGCAGGGGTAGATTCGTAGCTCCTGGTCCCGCTTTACCGCTGGTAATTACTAAATTCTCTCTCTCCCTGCCCGTACCTCTTCTTAAAGCTATGTATGAATCCTGCCTGCACTACATCACTCTCCAAATTGTTCTACTTCCTGACAACTCTATGACTGAATAAAAATTTTCTAACATCCATGTGACTCAGATGAGTTTTCAGCCTTCAGTTGTGACTGCTTGTTGCTGTTCCCCATGCATGAAACATTCTGTAACTATCCACCTTGTCAAGTCCTCTCAGTATTTCATACGCTTTTATCGTGTCATCCCTAACCCTCCTGTCCTCCAATGTCGTCAGGTTGATTTCCCTTAACCTCTCCTCGTAGGACATACCCCCCTAGCTCCGGGACTAGTCTTGTTGCAAACCTTATTAATTTCTCTATTTTCGTAACGTGCTTGACCAGGTCTGGGTTCCATACTGATGCTGCATTCTCCAACATCGCCCTGACGTACATAGTGTACAGGGTCTTGAATGAGTCCTTACTCAGGTGTCGAAATTCTATTATTAAGTTTGTCTGGCGCCCATATGCTGCAGCAGTTATTTGGTTGATATGCGCCTCAGGAGATGTGCTCGGTATGATACTGACCCCAAGATCCTTTATCTGGAATGAGGTTTGCAGCCTTTGGCTGCAAACCTTTTGGCAAACCTTTGGCAACCTAGTGTGTGCTCCATTTGCGGTTTTCTTCGACCTTCCCCAATCTTCATGACTTTGCACTTGGTGGAGATAAACTCCAGGAACCAATTGTTGGACCAGGTTTGCAGCCTATCCAGATCGGTTTGTAATCCTTCCTGATCCTCATCCCCCTGAATTCTCGGCATTAGCTTCAAATCGTCCTGCAAACAGAAACACCTCTGCGTCTTTCCTTTCCGTCATGTCATTCACATATATCAGAAACTGCATTGGCCCTATGACTGATACCTGAGGAACCCCGCCCATTACATGCGCCTACTGTGAAACCTCATCACGTACTATCACTCATTGTTTCCTTCCTGTCAGGTATTCCCTGATCCATTGCAGTGCCTTTCCTGTTATTCCTGCGTGCTCGTCTAGCTTTTGCACTAATCTCTTGTGCGGAACTGTGTAGATAGCCTTCTTACAGTCCAAGAAAATGCAGTCTGCCCACCTCTCTCCTGTCCTACTTCTGTTACCGTGTCGTAAAACTCCTGTAGGTTTGTGGCGCAGAATTTCCCCTACCTGGAACCGTGCTGGTCATCGTGTATAATCTCATTTCTTACTAGGTGCTCCACCACTCTTCTGATAATTTTCTCCATGACTTTGCATACTATGTATGTCAGTGACATTAGTCTGTATTTCTTTCTTGAAAACTTGAACTACATTTGCTGTCTTCCACACCTCAGGTAGTTGCACCATTATGATAGATGCAGTAAAGATTGTTGTTAGTGGCATGCACAGTGCCTCTGCTCCCTCCCTCAGGATCCATGGAGAGATGTCTGGTCCCACCACATTTGAGATATCTAGTTCACTTAGCAGTCTCTTCTCTTCCTCGGTTGTGTAGTGTACCCTGCCATTCCGGTTTGCTGAAAGCCTACCTCCACTAAAAATACCTACCCAAATCTCGTGATCGTTTTCTTGCGATCTACCCTCTTTCTTCAGCCTGATTACCTGTTGTTTTCCCCTTGATGTGATTACAACAGCTTCTGATCAAATTTAGCTTACGATGCTATGCCATCCTCTGGGTCTCTCTACTTATCCCTGCATATTCACTTCTGGCTCTTTTGGTTCGCCGCCTTATTTTCCTGGGACCTTTGACTTCTATAGCTTTTCCATGCTCTAGTGCGGCTAGCTTTGGCTTCAATACACCTTCGGGTGAACCAAGGGCTCGTTCTAGTCTTCCCATTGTTTTCGTTGCCCTTGGGTACGAAATTCTCTGCCTCCCTGGACTGTGTGTGTGTGTGTGTGTGTGTGTGTGTGTGTGTGTGTGTGTGTGTGTACGTACTCACCTATATGTGGTTGCAGGGGTCGATTCACAGCTCCTGGTCCCGCCTCTTCACTGGTCGATACTAAGTCACTCTCCTTGCTCCATGAGCTTTATCATACTGCTTCTTAAAGCTACGTATGGGATTTGATTCCACTTCTTCACTCTCCAGATTATTCCACTTCCTGACAACTCTAAGGCTAAAGAAATATTTCCTAACATCCTTATGACTCATCTGGGTTTTCAACTTCCAATTGTAGCTCCTTGTTCTAGTATACCATCTCTGAAACACTCGAGCCCTGTCCACCCTGTCAATTCCTCTCAGTATTTTATTCGTCTTTATCAATTTTTCCCTATCCCTCCTATCCTATAGTGTCATCAGGCTGAGTTCCCTTAATCTCTCCTCGCAAGACATACCCTTGAGTTCCGGGACTAACCTTGTTGTAAACCTTTGTACTTTCTCCAATTTCTTGACATGTTTGACTAAGTGTGGGTTCCATACCGGTGCTGCATACTCCAGTGTGGGCCTGACGTACATGGTGTACAATGTCGTGAATGATTCCTTACTCAGATGTCGAAATGCTATATTCAGCTTTGCCAAACGCCCATAAGCTGCAGCAGCTATTGAAAGATCCTTTTCTTTAAGTGACGTTTGCAGCCTTTGATCCCCTAACCTGTACTCCATCTGCGGTCTTCTTTGTCTTTCCCCAATCTTCATGACTTTACACTTACTGGGGTTAAACTCCAGGAGCCATTTATCGGACTAGACTTTTAGTCTATCCAGATTCCCTTGTAATCTTAGCTGATCGTCGCCCACTTGTATTTTCATCCGTTTCACATCATCAGCGATACTTCTGCATCTTTTCCTTCCACCATGTCATTCAAGTATACAAGAAACAGCACCGGAGCTAGGACTGACCCTTATGGAACCCCATTCGACACATGCGCCCACTCTGACACTTCATCAGGTATCAACACCCGTTGTTTCCTTCCTGCCATGTATTACCTGATTCATTGCAGTACTTTCCCTACTATTCCTGCCTGCTCCTCTAATTTTTGTACCAAGTCTCTTCAGTGGTATGTCTAAAACCTTACAATCCAAAAAAGATGCAATCTACCCATCCCTCTCTCTGGTGTCTTACTTCTGTTACCTTACCGTAGAACTCAAGTAGATTTGTGATACAGGATTTCCCATCTCTGAAGCCGTGCTGATTGTCGTGTATGAGCCCAATCCTTTCAAAGTGCTCCACCACTCTTCTCCCGGTAATCTTTTCAACGACTTTACATACTATTCAAGTCAGTGATACTGGTCTGTAGCTTAAGAGGTCAGTGTAGGGCGTTGTAGCCTAGTGGTGCAGGAACCCAGACTCGACCCCTGCAAACACTCATCGGTGAGTACAGATTAATGAGTACACCCTGCCGTCTCCCTCGTTCTTCTACCCCTTTACTAGACTAGTCTCTCAGGGCCCCATTCCTCGTCATCTAACTACCAAATTAGTCGTTAAGGAACTAAATTGTGGTACATCGTTACCTCATTCGCTTGCTTAACCCCGCAAATTGGCGTGTGTGGTTGAGCGTCAGGATAATAACAAAATGCGAGAGAGAGAGGCGCTCAGGCGCCCATATATCTGGGTTAAGCGAGGTACTGTGCTCAGGGTTACATTATGATGGTGCTACTTATGACTGTGATATGATGGTAGTAATGGATACATGGACAAATATCTTGATTTATGAAAGCGTTTTGCAAACAAGCGACTTGAAGTTCAATACAGAAACTATATAATGAAGACAGAGGAAGAAGTGATCAGTCCCTCAGCTTTGATTAACCCGAACCAGATGCGTTAGGATGAAGACTTATACCGGAGCCTGATGAGAGGTGCAGCAGTAGGAAATGTCGCCACAGATGGGCGGCATTACATCATGCCGAAAAGTTGGGACAGAGGTTAGCAATAGAGTTGTAGGAGATATCCTCTGTATCAAGATTACATGGTATTGCTGTGAAAGAGAAGTATCAATACCATTATCATTTTCATTCCTTGTACCATCAGTCGGTATTTAACTGCAAACCAACAGTTTACTTAACCTGTAAACTGTAACAGTGTCTATGCTACAATGTATTGAATACATGTAATAACTAATATTGCGTCTTTAAAACAAAATGATACAATTATTGTATATATATTTTTGTAATCTAATATTATATTGCTAATAGTTAATAGCTAAAGCGAAAATGTCATGATTTATAATATTTGATGTGCTACATGTTCAGCTACATTTATAGACGGTGTAACGCATAAACTACACTGTGCTCACAACTGCTTTTTTGTGATTGGTTGTTCAGTCTACTAAACTGCTTGTTCGTTGTTTGATTTCTGGGGCGTGTGGTAAGCCAGAACACCTGTAGCGTCTGCTTCACTCTGGCTGGACATGGAGTCAACACCTCTTCTCTTTACTCTGGGAAAACTCTGTTTTCCTCTGCTGTTATCACGCAGACTTAGTGTTCTGGTAGAGTATGTATCCATTAGTGAGCCGAGACATAATACATCTCTAACTCTGTGCAGCTTTGTTCTCAGAGACTTATTTCATTTTTGACATTTTCTGAGGTTGTGTGGTGAGACACTGTACTTCAGGTCTCGAGTCTATCTCTAGATCTACCTTGTTCTAACTGACATCTACGCACTGTCGTAGTTGAGGTTTGGAAGTTGCTCAACTCAGATTCAGTAAATTGGGAGTTTTTCTTGCCTTATATGGAGGACATTTCGATTGTCTCCAGTTAGGGTCGTTTTTGTGTTTTTCCTTACACTGTGCTGCTCACGGCTGTTTTATGTATTTTTCTGTTTGACGAACTGGTCGCGTTTCCTTTCAATGAAGATGTGCTTATTGCCTCTTTTGGTTAGAAGTTAGTTTATTTAGGGACTAATTGTTTCATCAGTCACGTTCAAAGTCTTGTCTTGCTGAGCACACTACACAGACGTGCATTACTTATTCTAGTATACTTTCAAGTACTGCACATGCAGTATAGTAACGTACCAGATGCTACAGTTCTTTTAGAGTACTAAGAATACTGTTTAATTCTATACAGTGTTAAAGTGCTAAAAGTTTAAATAATATGGAGTATTCAGTATTGTGTATATTACAAGTTACAGAAGCTATGAACCTGGTGAGGTGTACGAGACTAACTCTGTTTAGACCTTTGACTGTAAATATTAATAACTTTAGACACCTTTTTTTGTTATTAAGGTTCTCAAACATTTATTTGATAATATTTACTCAACCCGTTGTAATTTATGACCCTTGTAGGTTTAGCGCTTTTTTTATTATAATAAACCCAAAGCCTTATGAAAAGCCCATTGTGGTACAAGATAACTGGTCACGAATACTTACCGAAGAACCGTTATAAAGGCAGAAACAGGTTTGATGATAGAGGGGGATAAAGAAATTGACCTGGTGTTCTCTGTTAGATATCTAGGCTAATAGACGTCGCATATATGACTACTACTACTACTAATAATAATAATAATAATAAAATAATAATAATGAAAAATACACAAATGGAATAACGGTAATACTATAGAAAATCAATTATCAGTACGCTATAGTATTATTCCAGCTCCGAATGAGAATACATTGATACCTCGCATATCCGGTCTGCTATTATCCGAACCTCGCCAATATCCGAACAGGCCCTGGGAAAGGGTAAAATTCTAAAATTAATACCGAAGACATTCGAATATTTTCTGCCGCCTCGAAAACTGGAAAAAATACCGAAAGAAAAGTGATGGGGAAGCCACAGAGCATGGAACTGGATCAGTGCGTGATGAAGTGGTACCTACAACAAGGTGGTAGTGGTACGTTTGGTTCGTGGCGCCCAACTTAAAATGGCTGCAGAAATCCGGGAGGCTGGTATTCGAGCCCAGAGTGTCTGGTCCCACCGCCAGACGACGTTGGACTCTTTTATTTTAAACCTACAACGCCGTCGCCGATGGTGATATGACGGTGCGGATGCGCATTTTCCCCCCTCACGTATCCGGAAACTCCGCGTTTCCTAACCGGTCTCGCCCCATATAGTTCGGATATGATAGTTATCACTTTATTTACATAATTTCCCTAGCATATACACACAAACATAATAATACAGTATTAAAAGAGTACATACAAAACACAGCCATATAAGAATATAATGAAGGAATTGTGTACATAAGTACATTATAACAAATGTACCTGCTGTATACTAATATATGTATATAACTAAAAGTTCGTGAACACTGGGTATATATGTAGATAAGATAATATACGATGTATTTTACTGGGTGAGATTACTATGGCAACTGTGTGATGTGTGTATATTGTACACTGATGTGTGCATGTCGTACACCATACCTCCCCTAAAACTGTGGTAGCGTATTAAGCGGTTCAAAAAAGAAACAGACTGGTTCTTATATAAGATGAGGTAGAGAGAAATCGTTGCTGACGGAGATTCTTGGCAAGCAGAGACTCGAGTTCTGACGTGTTCAGGGTTGTTTTGTTGTTACTTCAGTGTTGTGTTGTAGCATCGTTAGTTCGGTGTTAGTGTCGTTAATTCGAGGTTGTGTTTTGGTATCGCTAGCTCAGGGTTGTGTTATGGAGATTATTATTTTCTGCCCATACATCCAGGTATGTGGTATAAACCTTGGTAATAAATACCGACAAATTGGCTTAGAAAGACAGGTGAGCAAGCACTAGGACATATTAAAAAAAAAACATTTCGGTTCTGGGACCTTGATCACCTTTAACATACAGAGGTTAAAAAAGACAGTGTATATATATAGGCGGAGAGTGAGGTGTGAGTGACGCATGGTGACCTGAAGAATGGCAGATTAGGACGGGTAGATAATGTGATCACGTGACTCCTATGTTAGGCAGGTGGTGCTTTTCCTGGTTTAGTATCATGTATGGTTTGTTTGCAATCGTGTCATTACGATTTCGTGAATCATGTATGCTAATGTTTCTCGAGATTCTGTAGTTCCCATGTATTATGTTCTATGGTGTCGGTGACGGCGATTAGCGAGGCTTCCAGACATTGTTGGCGTCTAATATCTTGTTCGGTGAGGACGAGCTGTACCTTATTCCAGTTCATCAAATATCCCGTGGAGTCCCTGTGGAGGACGCAGGCGTACATTAAGTCGTCTCTGTTGCTGGCGTTTCGATGCCTGTTCATATTTCCTGGAACAGTATCCATAGGGGATGGCGTAGAGCCCGCTGTGGAAGTTAGAGGTGTGGGCTATGTTTATGGTAGAAATATATATGTTGCTTTTAGCGAATACCTGGCGAGTATCCATTGCAACATCACATAGGAGCACTGCTTAGAGGACTGTTCCATGGGGAATTTGTTGACGATAGCTTGTGCCTCGAGTCTTCAGTCCCGGATGAAGAAAGGTGGAAACTGAAGACGTGTGTGAAGGGTTGTGTTATGTGGAGACCGTCAAGGATACAAGGGCTGGAGATGCAAAGAGCTCTCAAGAAGCCACTAAGGACACCTCCCTTAGTGCGGCTGCAGATGATTGAAAAAGAAGTATTCCGGGGTTGGGGTTTGGGGGATTAAAAAAAAAAAGCAAACTAGTAAATACAGACTTTTGAGAATTCTGAAGAGTTCAAAGTTGGTAACAGTTTGGCGGGGTGAATAGAAGGAAATTAAAAGCGAACATAAAAAAGGAAATCTAAAAATATTGACATATGATATCAGAGAAAGAGAGAAGGAAAAGAGAGAGAGAGAGAGAGAGAGAGAGAGGAGAAGAGAAAAAAGGGTGAATTTTAACGACGAAGGAAAATTAAAGTGGGTATGCATTGAGGCACTGTGGAACGAACTTTTCCGGAAGCAAAAAGGGGAATGTACCAAAACAGTAAAACCCAAAACATTGTTTAGGGAAAGCATTTTTTTTTAAATGTTGCATGAGGAAGGAGTAGGGAGCTGGGGGAGAATATTTTTTATTTCAATGTATGGTGTGAATTTTAGAAAATTTTGGACTTCGTGTTTAAGAGATTTAAGTTACCATAAGTTTATTTAGAGAACTGAGGAGGGGTTGAGATGGTTTGAACATTTAGAAATATTGGGGAAAATAAAGACCAGGGAGCATAAAAAATGGGGGGTAGGGAAAGGGAGGGGAAAGGGGGCATCCTGGAAAGTTGGAGGGGGGGGAGAAAAAAGGGTTTGTGAGTCGGGGGCTAGGACAAACAGGCCAGTTGAGCTTTTAAAGGCAAGTAATTTTTTGATTTAACGTGCTTGGGAGTGAAGAAGGTAACATGAAAATTTCGGGGAAACCGAAAAACCACTTGAGCCCTAAGGTCATAGTACAGTGCCTACACTGGAAGGATTTGCAGTTTGGGGGAACCTAAACTGTGAGTCACGCTCTTCTGGCAAAACAGATTGAATATTTAATAATAAAAATATAACATACATAAATATTAAATTATAATTATAAAAAATATATTATATATAATAAAAATTTTGAATATACATATTATATAATATATAAATTATATATTAATATTGAAATACATAATATAAAAAAATATATATAAATATAATATATTATAATATATAAAAATTATATATAAAATTATAATATATAATATAATATAATAATATATTATTATTAATAAAATATTTATAATAATATATATATATATATAATATTAATATACATATATAATATAAATATTATTATATAATATAATATAAATATTTTAAAATATTTATATATATACACATATAAATAATACATAAAATATATATAATTAAATATATATAATATATACATATATATATATATAATAATATTATAAAAATATATTAATTTATATATATAAAATATTCAATATTATAATAAATATTACATATATATATAAATATATATATATATATTACTAATATTTTTTTTTTTTTTTTTTTTTTTACACCCGGCCCGATTCCCCCAAGGCAGGGTGCCCGAAAAAAAAAAACTTCACCATCATTCACTCCATCACGTCTTGCCAGAAGGTGCTTTACCTACATTTTTTTAAACTGCAACATTAACACCCCCCCCCTTTCAGAGTGCGGCACGAAATTCCCTTTTCCCGGACTAAAGCCCGGCCTCCGTTTCCCTAAATCCCTTCATAAATGTTACTTTGCCACACTCCAACGCACGTCAAGTATTAAAAAATTTTCCCCCATTCACTCCTACAAACACGCTCAAGCATGCCTGCGGAATCCAAGCCCTCGCACCAAAACCCCCTTTTTAAACCCCCTCCCCCCAAACCCTCCTGGGCCGCCCCCCTACCCCGCCTTCCTTCCACTACAGACTGATACACTTTTTGAAGTCATTCTTTTTTCGCCCATTCTCTCTACAGTCCGAACCACCTAAAACAACCCTTCCTCACCCTCTGGACAACAGTTTTTTGGTAACCCGCACCCCTCCTAATCCAAAACTACGAATTCTCTGCATTATATTCACACCAAAACATTGCCCCAGACAGACATCTCCACTGCCCCAGCCTTCTCCTCGCGCAACATTCACACCCCCTTTCACACCCATATAAGACTTTTGGTAAAACAACTCTCATACATTCCCCTTTTTGCCCCCGGCAAATTCTTTGTCCCAAACCCAAGTGCCCCAAATACCTTTTTTCCCCATAAATTTCTAGATTCACCTCATTTTTCATAGACCCATCCGCTGACACGTCCCCCCCCAAATATCTAAACTTTCACCTCCTCCATACTCTCTCCCTCCAATCTATTTCAATCTTCACCCTAATCTTTTTTTTACCCAAACCTTACTCTTTCCTGTATTCCCCTTTAATTTTCTTCTTTGCACCCCCACCAAATTCCCCCCAATCTCTGAAACTTCTCTTCAAAAATCCCCCCAAGAGCACGGTCATCAGCAAAGACACTGTACAACTCCCACTTTGGGTGATTCTTTATCTTTTAAATCCCCGCCTCTTGCCAAAACCCCCGCATTTAAACCCCTTAAACCCCCTCAAAATATATTTAAAAAACCACGGTGACATCACCTCCTTTTCTAAGGCCTACTTTTACTGGGAAAAAAATTTCCCTCTTTCCTACATACCTAACTTTACCCACTATCCTCGTAAAAACTCTTCACTGCTTTCAGTTCCTACCCCTACACCATACACTTGCAACATCTCCACATTGCCCCCACCCCCTGTCATACCCTTTTCCAAATCCATAAATGCCACAAAGACCTCTTTTGCCTTTCTAAATCTGTTCACTTTATGTTCACTGTAAACACCTGGTCCAACCCCCCCCCTACCTTTCCTAAAGCCTCCTGTTCATCTGCTATCCTTTTCTCCGTCTTTCTCTTAAATTTTTTCAATATAACTCTACCATACACTTTCCAGGGACACTCAACAGACTACCCCCTATAATTTTTTACTCTCTTTTATCCCCTTTTCCTTTATACAAAGGGAAATAGGGACCTCTCCATCCCCAGGGACCTTTCCCTCTTCCATACATTTTTTAAAAAAATTGCACCCAACCACCCAAAATATATCCCCACCCGCTTTTTACATTTTTATCTTTTACCCATCAATCCCGGCGGGCCCTTAACCCCCTTTTATTTTCCTACGCCTCACGAAATTCCCCACCCAATTATATATATAATATTATAAGTAATAATTATATATAATTTTTAAAATAAATTTAAAAAAAATAAGTATATAAAAAATATATATATAAAGTAAAATTTATATAAAAAAGTAATAATTATAATATATATATAATATATAATATAAAAATATATATAATGTTAAAATATATATATATAATATAAATAAATATATATATATATTAATATATAATTAATGTATATAAAAATATATATAAAATGTATATAATTATATATATATAATAAAAGTAATAATTATATATAAAATAAAAGTAATAATTATATAATAATATATATATAATGTATAAAATTATATAAATATATAATGATATAATTTTATAATATTATATATAAATGTATATAATAATATATATATATAAGTATATAATTTTTAAAATATATAATGTATATAATTATATATAATATATATATAATAAATATATATAATATAAATTTTATTAAAGTAAAAAATTAATTATATATAATGTATATAAATATATATATATTGTATAATGTAATAATTATAAAAATAAATTATAAAATAATATATATATAATTTATATAAAATATATAATATAAGTATATAATTATATAATATAAATGAATAAATAAAATATAAATATGTAATAATTAAATATAATATATTGTAATATATATATAATTAAATGTTATAATATATATAATGTAATAATTATATTATAAATTAAAATTTTTAAATAATATAAAGGGATAAATTATTAATAAATATATAAAATATATAATTTAAATATAAAAGTTTTAAATTTTAATATATAAAGTATAAATTATATATAATATATAAGTAATAATTATAATAATATATAAAATTTTATATTAATTAATAATTATTATTAATGTATAAAAATTTTTATTATAATGTATATAAATTTTATATAAATGTAAAATTTTTTATATATATAATGTAATAATTTTAAATAATGTATAAATTATATAATTTAATGTATATAATTAATATATATAAAGTATATAATTTTATATATAAGATATAATTATATATATAATTATATAATTATTAATAATGTTAAATTAATAATAATGTATAAATTTTAATATAAAATTTTAAAATTATTTTAAAAGTATTATTAATATATAATGTATAAATTATATATATATAATGTAATAATTATATATATATAATTATAAATTATAATATAAATAATTTATAATTATAATTTTATAATATATATAATATAAAAATTATATAAAAATATATATAAAATTATATAAATTTTATATATATTATGTATAAATTATATATTAATTATATAAATTTTATATATAAAAGTATATAATTAATATTAATGTATTAATTTTTTATAAAAATAAGTAAAATTTTAAATAAAGATATAATTATTATAAATGTATATAATTATATAAATAAGTATAAATTATATAAAATGTAATAATTTTTAATATTATATAATGTAATAATTATATATATAAAAAATAAATAAAATTTAATATAAAATGTATATAATTATATATATATAAAGAAATAATTATAAAATATTAAATGTATATAATTATATATAAAAAATTAAAAGTATATAATTTAATATTATAATAAATGTAATAAATTTTAAAATATATATAATGTATAAATTATATAATATATATAATTTTAAAAATTATATAAATATATAAATGTATATAATTACATAATATAAAAATGTAAAATTATTATATATATAATTTTATAATTATATAATTATAAAAGATATAAATATTATATATAATTATATATAATAATAAAATTTTATAATTATATATAATTAATGAAAAATTAAAAATATATTAATTATAAATTATATATATATATATAATGTATTAATTTTATATAATTAATGTATTAATTATAATATATAAAATTTTTTAATTTTATATAAAAATGTTATAATTATATAATATAAAGTATATATTATATTTTTAAAAAAAATGTATATAATTATATATATATATAAGTAATAATTTATAATATAATGTTAAAAATTTTATATATTAAAAGTATATAATTTTAAAAATATATAATGTATAAATTATAAAATAAATTAAATTAATAATATAAAAAGTTATAATTAATATTAAAATAATTATAAATTAATTATATAAGATTAATTATATTATATAAGTTATAATTAATAATATATAAGATATAATTATATATAAATTTTAAAAATGTATATAATTATATATTATATAAATAATGAAAAAATTATATATATATATAATTTATATAAAAAAATTAATATAAATTTTAAATATTATATATAATATTTTTATATAAAGTAAAAATTAATATATATAAAATGTATAAATTATATATATAATAATGATTTTAAAATTAAATAATTATATAAATTATTTAATAATAAAAAATTTTTAAATTATATAAATAATTATATATAATATAAGTATATTTAAATAATATAAGAATAATAAAAAATAAATGATATTTTAATATATAAATGTATAAAATTAATATATTTTTTTTTATTATCACACTGGCCTTTCCCACCAAGCGGGGGTGCCCGAAAAAAAAAAAACTTTCCCATCATTCACTCCCACTGTCTTGCCAAAGGTCTTACACACAGTTTTTAAACGCAACATTAAAACCCCTCCTTCAGAGTGCGGCACTGTCTTCCCCCTCCCAGGACTAAGCCGGCCTGCCGGTTTTTCCCCGAATCCCTCATAAAAGTTCTTTTCTCAACCCAACCCTCAAGTATTAAAAACCATTTTCTCCATTCACTCCTATCAAAAACGCTCACGCATGCCCGCGGAATCCAAACCCCTCGCACCAAAAAATCCTTTTAAAAAACCCCCCCCTCCAACCCCTTTCCCAGGCCCACCCCACCCCGCCTTTCCTTTTCCCCTACAGACTGATACCTCTGAAGTCTTCGTTTTGCTCCATTCTCTCTACAGTCCCCAAACCCCCCTCAACAACCCTTCCCACCCCCCTGGGCAACAGTTTTGGTAAACCCGCACCTCCTCCTAACTTCCAAACTACGAAATTTTCCTGCATTATATTTACAAAACCCCACATTGCCCCAACATGACATCTCCCTGCCTCCAGCCCTTTTCCCTCGCGCAACATTCATCACCCACGCTTCACACCCCTATAGAGCTTGGTAAAACTTTAAAATCCTACATTTCCCCCCTTTTCCTCCAAGGGCAAAGTTCTTTGTTTTCCACAGACTCCTAATGCACCCTCCCCTCTTTTTCCCCTCATAAATTCTATGATTCACCTCATCTTTCATAGACCCATCCGCTGACACGTCCACTCCCCAAATATCTGAAAAATTTTTTCACCTCCTCCATCCCTTCCCCCCTCCAATCTGATATTCAAATTCTTTAAACACCTAATCTTTTTGTAATCCCAAAACCCTTACTCTTTCCTAAATTCCCCCTTTTAAATTTTTTCTTCTTTTGCACACCCTCCCAAATTTTTCATCCACCAATCTCGGGCAACTTCTTTTCAGAACCCTCCCAAGAGCACAGTGTCATCAGCAAAGAGCAGTTTTGAAAAACCCCCACTTTGTTTAAACCCTTTATCTTTTAAACTCCACGCCCTCTCCCAAAGGACCCTCGCTTTTTACTTCTCTTACAACCCATCTAAAAAATATATTAAAAAACCCAACGGGGGACATCACACATCCTTGCAAAGGGCCCTACTTTTACGGGGAAAAAATTTCCCCTTTTTTTCCCAACATACTCTAACTTGACCCTCACTACCTCGAAAAAACTTTTCACTGTTTTCAGTAACCTACCTCCTACCCCTTTAAACTTGCAACATCTGCCACATTCCCCCCCCTATCCACCCTGTCATCCCCTTTTTTCCAATCCAAAATGCCACAAAGACCTCTTTAGCCTTATAAATATTTGTTCCTTATATTTTCACCCTTTAAACACCTGGTCCACACACCCCCTACCTTTCCAAAAGCCTCCTTGTTCTTTCTGCTATCCTTTTCCCCCGTCTTCCCTCTTAATTTTTTAAAATTAAAACCAACCAACACTTTAAAAGGTACACTCAACAATTTATCCCCCTAAAAATTTTTGCACTCTTTTTTAATCCCCTTTCCCTTTTAAAATAAAAAAGGGAAACAAAGGCTGCCTCTCCCAAATCCCTAGGTACCTTACCCTCTCAACATTTATTAAATAATTTCCCCCAACCAAATCCCAAAAATTTATCCCCACCGCTTTTTAAAAATTTCTATCTTTTTTCCCAAAAAAAGTCCCGGCTGCCTTAACCCCCCTTTCATTTTAAACCCACGCCTCACCCAAATTCCCCCCCACACCACAACTGGCCTTTTCCCCACTCCTACAAAAGCTATTCCTCCTTTCCCTATACACGAAATCACAGCTTCCCCCATCTTTTATCAACCCTTTAAAAAATTCCTCAAAAATATTCCTTCCATCCCTTTCCCCCTACCTAACTCTCCATTTAATAACTCTCCTTTCCCCATTTTTAACTTACAAATCCATTTTTTCCTACTTTTTTAACTTGTTAATCTCACCCAAAACTTTTTCTTATTTTCAAAAAAAATTTTTGATAACATCTCACCCACCCCCTCATTTTTCTCTCTTTTACAATTTTCTTTACCACTCTCTTAACCTCTCCTTTTTTTCCATATACTTTTTCCCTCCTTGCCCCACTTCTACTTTGTAAAACTTCCCCATAGCAAACTTTTTTTCCCTTACTACTCTCTTTTTCATCATCATTCCCCCAATCGCTCCTCTTCCCTTTCCCGCACCCACTTTTTCCCGGGAACCACAAACCCTTCCCGCTGAAAAAATCTAACACTACAATTTTTTAAAACCCACCCCTACCTCTTCGACCCCATTGCCCATGCCCCATTAGCCCCCTCTAAAACCCCCAATTTGCTTTTATATCTTCCCTTAAATGCCTCCTCTTTTTGTTTATAAACCTTCACCTCTTTTCTTCCCCCGATGCTTTTATTTCCCCCTTTTATCCCATCTTCCCTTTTTTTTCCATGTAGCAAAAAATAGAAAGGATCTGATATATCTGTGGCCCCTCTATAAACATGTACTCCTGAAGTCACTCAAAGTCCCCTTTTTTCTACCAAAACTAATCCAACAAACACTGTCTTTCGCCCAAAATCATATCGTGTATACTTTTTTATCCTCTTTTTCTTAAAATATGTATTACCTATAACTAAACCCCTTTCTATACAAAGTTCAATCAAAGGGCTCCCATTATCATTTACACCTGGCACCCCAAACTTACCTACCACACCCTCTCTAAAAGTTTCTCCTACTTTAGCATTCAAGTCCCCTACCACAATTACTCTCTCACTTGGTTCAAAGGCTCCTATACATTCACTTAACATCTCCCAAAATCTCTCTCTCTCTCCTCTGCATTCCTCTCTCTCCAGGTGCATACACGCTTATTATGACCCACTTCTCGCATCCAACCTTTACTTTAAATCCACATAATTCTTGAATTTACACATTCATATTCTCTTTTCTCCTTCCATAACTGATCATTTAACATTACTGCTACCCCTTCCTTGCTCTAACTCTCTCCAGATACTCCAGATTTAATCCCATTTATTTCCCCCCACTGAAACTCTCCTACCTCCCTTCATCTTTGTTTCGCTTAGGGCCAGGACATCCAACTTCTTTTCATTCATAACATCAGCAATCATCTGTTTCTTGTCATCCGCACTACATCCACGCACATTTAAGCAACCCAGTTTTATAAAGTTTTTCTTCTTCTCTTTTTAAGTAATTGTATACAGGAGAAGGGGTTACTAGCCCATTGCTCCCGGCATTTTTAGTCGCCTCATACGACACGCATGGCTTACGGGGAAAGATTCTTTTCCACTTCCCCATGGACAATAGAAAAATAAAAAAGAACAAGAGCTATTTAGAAAAAGGAGAAAAACCTAGAGTATGTATATATATATATGCATGTGCGTGTCTGTGAAGTGTGACCAAAGTGTAAAGTAGGAGTAGCAAATACCCCTGTTATCTTAGCGTGTTTAAATGAACAGAAAAAGAAACCAGCAATCCTACCATCTGCAAAACAGTTTACAGGTTTTTTTTTCACAGTCATCTGGCAGGATGGTAGTACTTCCCGGGTGTTGCTGTCTACCACCTACTACATTATATATATATATAATATATATATAAAAGTATATAATTTATAATATAAATATATATAATGTAAAATAATTAATATAATATATATGTATATAATTATATATATATAAGTATATAATTATATATATATAAAGTATAAATTATAAAATTTTATAATGTATATAATTATATAAATAATGTATATAATTATATATATGTATATAATTATATATAAAATAATGTAAAATAATTATATATATAATGTATATAATTAAAATATATATAATGTTATATAATTATATAAAAATAATGTATTTTAATTATATATATATAATGTATAAATTATATATATATAATGTATATAATTATATATATATAATGTATATAATTATATATATATAATGTATATAATTATATATATATAATGTATGATTATATATATATAATGTATATAATTATATATATAAAAATGTATATAATTATATATATTAAATATGTATATAATTATATATGTAATGTATATAATATAATATATAAAATAATATATTTATATATATAAATATATATAATTATACATATAAATTATATATAATATATAATATAAATATATATATATATATAAATATAAAAATATATATATATATATATATATATATTATACACACGTACAGGTAAAATTGGTCACTTAGCAAGAACTCATTTAAAATTAAGTCCTTTCTAAAATTTTCTCTTGTACATTTATAGATATATATTTTTCATTTATGTTAAAGTAAAAATAAATAATTTTGGACCGAAAGAACCTTTGAAAACTTATCTAACCTTATTATAACAAGTTTAATTAATTATAACCTTATGATAACAAGTTTAATTTAGCCTAATCCTACTAAATAAATTTTAGATAAGTTTACAGAATTTAATATTAAACAATGAAATATATTTTTTCGATAGGTTCCTATCGATTTTTGCGAAATTACTGCATACACAAATTTTCGCTTGCCTTATTCGGCAAGAATAGCATTGCTATTTAATCCATAATCACAAGTTTTACCTATTCGGCACGATGTATATATATAATATATATATATATATATATATATATATATATATATATATATATATATATATGTGTATATATAATATATTATATATAATATATATATATATATATATATAAATATATATATATAATATATATATATATATATATACATATATATATATTATATATATATATATATATTATTTATATATAATTATATGTAATATATATAATTATATATATATTTTTTTTTTTATTATCACACTGGCCGATTCCCACCAAGGCAGGGTGGCCCGAAAAAGAAAAACTTTCACCATCATTCACTCCATCACTGTCTTGCCAGAAGGGTGCTTTACACTACAGTTTTTAAACTGCAACATTAACACCCCTCCTTCAGAGTGCAGGCACTGTACTTCCCATCTCCAGGACTCAAGTCCGGCCTGCCGCTTTCCCTGAACCCCTTCATAAATGTTACTTTGCTCACACTCCAACAGCACGTCAAGTATTAAAAAGCATTTGTCTCCATTCACTCCTATCAAACACGCTCACGCATGCCTGCTGGAAGTCCAAGCCCCTCGCACACAAAACCTCCTTTACCCCCTCCCTCCAACCCTTCCTAGGCCGACCCCTACCCCGCCTTATATATATATATATATATATATATATATATATATATATATATATATATATATAATTTATTGTCTTCTCTGAGGATGAGGGTCCCCATTCCAGCCATAGAGGTGGTACTTAAATATATATTATATATATAATATATATATATAATATATATATATATATATATATATATATAATATATATATATAATATATATATATAATATATTATAAGGGCAGCCACTTTCATGTTACAGCGCCTCAGCGTCGCCATCCAGAGGGAAATGCTTGCTGCATACTTGGCTCACGTCCAGCCTCGGAGGAGCTGGAGGAAATTGATCATCTTTGATACATTGTGCCATTGTATTCATGTTTATGTTTTTTTCTGTAAATGTATTTTGTTTATTAATAAATGTTCACATAGAATAAAAAATATATAGGGGGTCGTAGGAGAAGAAAATATTCAAACAGCTCCGGGAGAACCTTGAGTTTTCCCTGAGGTACGTTTGTCTTCTCTGAGGATGAGGGCCCCCATTCCAGCCATAGAGGTGGTACTTAAATATATATATTATATATATATATATATATATATATATATATATATATATATATATATATATATATATATATTAGGATGATAGCGGTCAGGTGTCGGCACCAAGATGTTAGCAGTCAGGTGTCAGCACCATGATGATAGCGGTCAGGTGTCAGCACCATGATGATAGCGGTCAGGTGTCAGCACCAAGATGAGAGAGGTCAGGTGTCAGCACCAAGATAATAGTGGTCAGGTGTCGGCACCAAGATGATAGCGGTCAGGTGTCAGCACCAGGATGATAGCGGTCAGGTATCAGCACCAGGATGAGAGAGGTCAGGTGTCAGCACCAAGATGAGAGAGGTCAGGTGTCAGCACCAAGATGATAGCAGTCAGGTGTCAGTACCAAGATGATAGCGGTCAGGTGTCAGTACAAGATGATAGCAGTCAGGTGTCAGTACCAAGATGATAGCGGTCAGGTGTCAGCACCAAGATGAGAGAGGTCAGGTGTCTGCGCCGAGATGAGAGAGGTCAGGTGTCATCATCCAGGTGAGAGGGGTTGTGTGTCTGCACTCTGGTGAGAGAGGTCAGATGTCAGTCGCCATGTGAGAGACGTCAGAGGTTAGTAGTCATGTGGGAAAGGTCGGGGGGATCATCACCCAGGTGAGACAGAGGTCAGGTGTCAGCACCCAATGGTAGAGGTCAGAGGTCAGCAGGCAGGTGGTAGAGGTCAGCACCCAGGTGGTAGTAGAGGTCAGATGTCAGCACCCAGGTGGTGGTAGAGGTCAGATGTCAGCACCCAGGTGGTGGTAGAGGTCAGAGGTCAGCACCCAGGTGGTGGTAGAGGTCAGTGGTCAGCACCCAGTTGGTAGTAGAGGTCAGAGGTCTGCACCCAGTTGGTAGTGGAGGTCAGAGGTCTGCACCCAGGTGGGAGAGAGGTCAGTACAAACATGACAGAAGAAGAGTGAGGGGAACAGAGAACAGGTGTTTAAACATGCAATAGTTGGGGTCACGTCAGGTCACGTCGTGTCACATGAAATATAAATGGAAGTTCTCATGAGAGAACAATATCCTCCTATGACAACACAGTGACAATATTAAATAGTGTCACAACACAGTGACAATATTAAATAGTGTCACAACACTGTGACAACATTAAATACAGTGTCAAAACACTGTGACAAAATTAAATACAGTGTCACAACACTGTGACAACATTAAATACGGTGTCACAACACTGTGACAACATTAAATGCAGTCACAACACTGTGACATAAAATAGTGTCACAGCACTGTGACAACATTAGTGTCACACAACACTGTGACAACGTTACAGTGCCACAAAACTGTGACAACATTAGTGTCACAACACTGTGACAACATTAAATAGTGTCACACCATCGTGACACAACAGTAAATACAGTGTCACACCACAGACACACGGTGTCACGCCACTGAAACAGTGTCACACCACAGACACACGGTGTCACGCCACTGAAACAGTGTCACACCACAGACACACGGTGTCACACCACAGACACACGGTGTCACACCACTGACACACGGTGTCACACCACTGACACATGGTGTCACACCACTGACACACGGTGTCACACCACTGACACACGGTGTCACACCACTGACACACGGTGTCACACCACTGACACACGGTGTCACACCACTGACACACGGTGTCACACCACTGACAGTGTCACACCACTGAGTGTCACACCACTGACAGTGTCACACCACTGTATCAACCTCGGTACACAAGACACTGTTGTCTGAATGTATTGTCACGTTTTTACTGAAGTTCCCATTAGCATTGTAGGATGAACGGAGGACCTGAAGATTCCTGCCACAGCTCTGATACCTCCACTCTCTCTCTCTCTCTCTCTCTCTCCCCTCTCCCATCTCCCATCTCTCCACTCTAACACCTCCCCCCCTCTAACATCTCTCTCCCTCTTACATCTCTCCCCCTCTAACATCTCTCCCCCTCTAACATCTCTCCCCCTCTCATTCTCTCTCCCCTCTCCCATTTCCTCTCTCTCTCCCCCCTCCCCGTCCCTCCCTCCTCTCTCCCCCTTCTCCCTGTCTCTCCCCTCTCTTTGCCCCCCCTCTCTCTCTCCCCCTTCTCCCCTGTCTCTCCCCTCTCTTTGCCCCCTCTCTCTCTCCCTCACTCTCCCCCCTTTTCCCTTCTCACTCTCCCCCCTTTTTCCCTTCTCACTCTCCCCATCTCTCCTACCTTTCCCTTCTCTTTCCCTCTCTCTCCCTCTCTCCCCCCTTTTCCCTTCTCACTCTCCCCCTCTCTCTTTCCTTCTACCTTTCCCTTCTCTCTCTCTCTCTCTCTCTCTCTCTCTCTCTCTCTCTCCTCTCCTCTCTCTCTCTCTCTCTCTCTCTCTCCCTCTCCCTCTCCTCTCTCTCTCTCTCTCTCTCTCTCTCTCTCTCTCTCTCTCTCTCTCTCTCTCTCTCTCTCTCTCTCTCTCTTCTCTTTCAAAAAAAAAAAAAAATAATGGTGACTACTCGAAGGAACCAGGGATCAGATGAGAATGGTTCTGGTAGGGAGGAGGGGATGGAGGAGCAGTGGAAAAGGATGGAACAAGAGTGGGAGAGAAAATTAGGAGAGCTTTCTGAAAAAATGGAGACAGAGCTTTCTGTGAACTTAGAAAAGAGGTTGGAGAAGGAGAAGAAGAATTGGGAGGCACAGCCTGTTTACCTCATCTTCTACTGCAGTAGCAGTAGAAGATGAGGTAAACAGGCTGAAGCGAGTTACAGGGGCATTGACCAGAGAAGACACAGCATATGAAGCTGAGAGGCCAAACAGGAAGGGTGGAGATATGAATTATGCTAAGGTCATATCAGCCTGCCAAGAAGGGCCAAGGAGTGAAAGGGGAGAGCAGCTGGGTGCAGATGGAGAGGGTGATAAGTCAAATGCAGAGACAAAACCATGCTACCAAGAGCCACTGAAAAAACAAGGGAGCAAATGACCATGTACAGACAGGAACCAGAGTTACAGAGGGAGAGGCAATGGGAGGAGGAAAGGGCAAAATCAGTGTTTATCCATGGGCTTCAGGAGAGAGAGGAAAGGACACACACTTAAAGACGACAGGCAGAAAGAAAGGAGACTGTGAAAATCATCACGGAAATAGGTGAAGACATGGACGAGATTGTAAATTTTCAGAGAATAGGGGGGTACTTGAAGGGAAGAAAACGGCTGATCAAGCTGATTCTCAGGACAGAAACAGTGCGGAACAGGATCCTCCAAGAGAAACTACGGTTGAAATGGTCGGGAGGGTACAAGAGGGTGTTCCTAGACAGAGAACACAAACAGAACGACAACAGCTGAGGGAGAGGACATTAAAGCAAAAGGAACTAGGAAAGGAGACAAGGATGGAACCAGCAGAAGTCAATCGGAGCAGGACAGAGCAGCAAGGGCAAGCACACACAGAACTATCCTCAGAACCCCACAACCTATCACACCATCCCAACACAAACTACAATCCATACAGCTTCCACCAAACACCCAGCTATAGAATCCCACAGTACACTACCAGGTCTCCCACCCTCACAGGCCCCCCAAACCACAGTGTTGGAAAGGAAACTAAAGGTATGGTACACAAACGCCGATGGAATAACAAATAAGTGGGAGGAGTGGCATGAAAGAGTCAGGCATCACCGGACATCAAAGCTCTCGCAGAAACCAAGCTTACATGTATGATAACAGATGCCATCTTTCCAGCGGGATACCAGATCCTGAAGAAAGGCAGAGGGAACAGGGAGGGGGTGGAGGACTGGCACTGCTGATCAAAAACCGATGGAATTTTGATGAGCTGGAGAGAGAGACAGCAGAGAAACAAGCGATTATTTAACGGGAACGCTTCACTCTGGAGGTCTGAAGGTGGTAATTGCAGTGATGTATAACCCACCACAGAACAACAGGAGGCTAAGGCAAGAGTATGACGAGAGCAATAGAGCGATGGTTGTCACACTGGCTGCAGTGGCCAGAAGAGCTCATGCATTCAGGGCAAAGCTCCTGATCATGGGTGACTTAAACCACAAGGAGATCGATTGGGAGAACTTGGAGCCACATGGGGGCCAAGATACATGTAGGGTTAAGATGATGAAGGTGGTACTGGAAAACTTCATGTACCAACATGTAAGGGACACTACAAGAGAGAGAGGAGAAGATGAACCAGCAAGACTGGACCTAGTATTCACCTTGAGTAGTGCAGATATTGAGGACATCACATATGAAATACCCATTGGGGCCAGCAATCATGTGGTTTTAAGCTTCCAATAAACAGTAGAGCTACAAGTGGAGGGGGAAGCAGGAAGGCCAGGGCGAATGAAGCCAAGCTACAAGAAAGGGGACTAGAGGGGAATGAGGAACTTCCTGAACGGGGTTCAATGGGACAGAGAACTGGCAGGGAAGCCAGTTAACGAGATGATGGAATATGTAGCAACAATGTGCAAGGAGGCTGAGGAGAGGTTTGTACCCAAGGGTAACAGGAATAATGAAAAAGCCAGGATGAGCCCATGGTTCACCCAAAGGTGCAGGGAGGCAAAAACCAAGTGTGCTAGGGAATGGAAGAAATATAGAAGGCAAAAGACCCAGGAGAATAAGGAGAGCAGTCGTAGAGCCAGAAATGAATATGCACAGATAAGAAGAGAGGCCCAACGACAATATGAAAACGACAGCAGCGAAAGCCAAATCTGACCTGAAGATGTTATACAGCCACATCAGGAGGAAAACAACAGTCAAGGACCAGGTAATCAGGCTAAGGAAGGAAGGAGGAGAGAGAAGAAGAAATGACCGTGAAGTATGTGAGGAACTCAACAAGAGATTCAAAGAAGTGTTCACAGAGGAGACAGAAGGGGCTCCAGAAAGACGGAGAGGTGGGGCACACCACTAAGTGCTGGACACAGTACACACAACCGAGGAAGAAGTGAAGAGGCTTCTGAGTGAGCTAGATACCTCAAAGACAATGGGGCCGGATAACATCTCTCCATGGGTCCTGAGAGAGGGAGCAGAGGCTCTATGTGTACCCCTAACAACACTATTTAATACATCTATTGAAACAGGGAGATTGCCTGAGGCATGGAAGACAGCAAATGTAGTCCCAATCTTTAAAAAAGGAGACAGACATGAAGCACTAAACTACAGACCAGTGTCACTGACATGTATAGTATGCAAAGTCATGGAGAAAATTATCAGGAGAAAAGTGGTGGAACACCTAGAAAGGAATGATCTCAGCAGCTAACATGGTTTCAGGGACGGGAAATCCTGTGTCACAAACCTACTGGAGTTCTATGACATGGTGACAGCAGTAAGACAAATAGTGGGGTGGGTTGATTGCATTTTCTTGGACTGCAAGAAGGCGTTTGACACAGTTTCACACAAGAGATTAGTGCAAAAACTGGAGGACCAAGCAGGGATAACAGGGAAGGCACTACAATGGATCAGGGAATACTTGTCAGGAAGACAGCAGCTAGTCATGGTACGTGGCGAGGTGTCATAGTGGGCACCTGTGACTAGTGGGGTTCCACAGGAGTCAGTCCTAGGACCAGTGCTGTTTCTGGTATTTGTGAACGACATGACGGAAGGAATAGACTCCAAAGTGTCCCTGTTTGCAGATGACGTGAAGTTGATGAAGAATTCATTCGATCGAAGACCAGGCAGAACTACAAAGGGATGTGGACAGGCTGCAGACCTGGTCCAGCAATTGGCTCCTGGAGTTAAACCCCTCCAAG
This sequence comes from Cherax quadricarinatus, assembly GCF_026875155.1. Classification (NCBI taxonomy): domain Eukaryota; kingdom Metazoa; phylum Arthropoda; class Malacostraca; order Decapoda; family Parastacidae; genus Cherax; species Cherax quadricarinatus. Next base: position 6,647,293 of record NC_069456.1, read on the forward strand.
TGCAAAGTCATGAAGATTGGGGAAGGGCAAAGAAGACCGCAGACGGAGTACAGTCTAGGGGACCAGAGACTACAAACCTCGCTCAAGGAAAAAGATCTTGGGGTTAATGTAACAGACACATCTCCTGAAGAGCACATCAACCAAATAACTGCTGCAGCATATGGGCGCCTAGCAAACCTCAGATCAGCATTCCGACATCTTAATAAGGAATCGTTCAGGACCCTGTACACCGTGTACGTTAGGCCCATATTGGAGTATGCGGCACCAGTTTGGAACCCACACCTAGCCAAACACGTAAAGAAATTAGAGAAAGTGCAAAGGTTTGCAACAAGATTAGTCCCAGAGCTAAGAGGTATGTCCTACGAAGAGAGGTTAAGGGAAATCAACCTGACGACACTGGTGGACAGGAGTGATAGGGGGGACATGATAACGGCATACTAAATACTGAGAGGAATTGACAAGGCGGACAAAGACAGGATGTTCCAGAGATGGGACACAGCAACAAGGGGACACAGTTGGAAGTTGAAGACACAGATAAATCACAGAGATGTTAGGAAGTCAGGAAGTGGAATAGTTTGGGAAGCGATGTAGTGGAGGCAGAATCCATACATAGCTTTAAGCAGAGGTATGATAAAGCTCACGGTTCAGGGAGAGTGACCTAGTAGTGACCAGTGAAGAGGCGGGGCCAGGAGCTTGGACTCGACCCCTGCAACATCAACTAGGCGAGTACACACACACACACACACACACACACACCCACACACCACACACACACACCCACACACACACACACACACACACACACACACACACACACACCCACACACACACACACACACGCGCGCGCGCACACACCACACCCACACACACAACAGGATACATAGATAGCTTTAAGAAAAGATATAATGAAGCTCAGGGAGCAGGAAGAGTAATCTAGTAGTGACCAGTGAAGAGGGGGCCAGGAGCTGTGACTCGACCCCTTGCAACCACAACTAGGTGAGTACAGTCACACGCACAGTCACACGCACAGTCACACACACAGTCACACGCACAGACACACGCACAGACACACGCACAGACACACATAAGCACACACGCGGACACACACACGCAGACACACACACGCAGACACGCACACGCAGACACGCACACGCAGACACGCACACGCAGACACGCACACGCAGACACGCACACGCAGACACGCACACGCAGACACGCACACGCACACACACATGGGCACACATACACACACACACACACACACACACACACACACACACACACACACACACACCAGAGACATTAGTTTGATGTTAAAATGGACTGTTTAGTCTTATATAAGCCAGAAGCCAGTTAGCAATTTTAGACATTTCGAGTGACGATGAAACAGTGTGTTAAGTTACTGACTGATGTAAACGGTTCATAAAACCGACAAGTTGAAGAATGACTCACTTGTCTCATTCTTCTTCAGTCCAATATAGAGAAGAACGGTGGAAGATGAGGAGAATGAGGTAAATAATCCCTCACTCTAAAGTCGCTGTGTTCACTCCATCTGTATCAAGATTGATGGACTGAACACATCGACTCTAAGATTAGGGACTGATTACCTTATTCTTCTCGTCATCTTCCACCGCTCTTCTCTGTTGGACTGAAGAAGCCACTGGCTGGCGAAATGTTTCCTCAATAAATACTCTCAAATGTTGGAGAAGTGCCTCATTCTTCAAGTTACTAAGTGAGCTTTCAAACTGCAGCTTCCTCGACAGTGTGCTTAAACACTCACACAAATCTTTAACCATTCTATACAATGTTTAGAAGAATCTTACGGACCCTTAATCTACAGTCACCAGAGCCAGTGAAATTGTTGTTAGTGACAATATCGTTGAGTTACCAAGGCATTTTTAGAGGTAAAGCTAAAGGTTTGCACTGGGACATAAGCTAAGTCCAATCTTAGACAGTTTGATTATGAAATACTTCGAGATTGTATTACTACCACCTATTTGCATTTTACCACCGACGCTGTGGACGGCAGCGCGAGAGCCTATGGACGGCAGCGCGAGAGCCTATGGATGCACAAGCCTAGGAACTAGACCACAAATGGATTAACAGGAATACAACTGGATTTATTTCTAAATTTGACTTGTCTATTGCAAGCAAATTTTGGAAATTTACTTAATGTCTGGTATCTTATATCAAGGTATCTTATTAATGAAAATATCTCGTACGTTACTATACTGCCTAATCGCTATGTTTCTTATTAAGTGGACAATTAAGTACATAGTGTTCAAGAAAGTGACCTAGCGCTTGGCCACATTTAGTTTGATCATCTGTGTGACAGACTGCCAGAAGTACTTGTAACAAACATTAGTCTCTCTATATTATAAGTTGCTCATTATAATACTTCTCATTATTTACTTCTCTCCTAATATTAGTTCTTATGCTAGACACAAACATTCCAAAGTTATATTGTACAGTTTCCTTCATATTACTTCCCAATCAAATGTGTTTGAGATATACAGTGATATTACAGTTTGACCTTTTACAATAAAGTAAATGACTCAGTCTCCCATCAGATTTATATATGAATGAGAAAACTCCCTTTCTTTTAATGTTTTGATTAACCGAGACTATAAAAATATTAAAACAGTGCATAGAAAAGACAGACACGGGAGCACATACGTGGTTGATATCTAATGTCGTCATTGACAAGTTAAAGCATCGGTCTTATCGTCGATGCTCTTAAGGTCTTGTGTGTGTAACATAAAGGTAATATAGATTACGAAATATCTGAAGTTTATAATATTGTCAAGAGTGTACCCACGTTAATTTCTCAAGTGTGGGTTCATTTTTTTGTGTGTGTGAACAGAGTAACGGGACACTGGAAGAGTCTCTGAAATTGCTAGTGCCAAAAATAGCCTTTCGATAAATAGTATTTGATAAAAGTTTATCACTACATGATGCAAGTAGATACAGTACATGTGGTTGGCTAAACATAAATCCTGAAGTATATTAGTAATTTGTTGGCTTCTCAAGAGGAGGTCTTTTGAACCTATGAGGGGATCTGATCTACCTGGAGATCTTCATCAGTACCCTCCAACGGATGTGTCCTTGGCGGCTGGTAAAGACTCTTGATAACCTGAAGGTCTTCACTGGACCAAGGGAGTTCTTGACTGTGGGTGAGGGCGTCTTGTAAGGCTTACACATGCCTGTAGATCTTAAGTAGGTAATAACGCAAGGCTGGCATCCTCCTATGGGAAATTAATGAATATAAAAATTACTAACACAAATATAAACCCTATATTGTTATAATTGAAAAAAAAAAAACTTTAAATAAGAACTTTTAAATCCTACGTGAAAGAGAAATGAAAAATTGAAATATAAAAAAGATATTGAATTTCAACGCTATATGACAGATTAGACCCAGTCTGGTTGATGTTGACACGCGCCTTGTAGAAATTGTAGCCGTTGCTGGGGATGTGAGGGGGGTCACAGCTGTTTTGAGTGACAACCCAACGACTAGTTTCGTCACAGTGTCTCTACCTGAATATCCGTCAAGATGAAGGAAAGCAGGTCTTCACCTACTGCAAAGATGGCGGGGGTGGTAAGTTGCCTGGTTGGCTACAACCTTCAGGTAATGAAGATAAAAAAGTTGATGTCCCAGAATCATGTGAAGGGAGACAAGGGGATTGGATTCTGCTTTTTGACTCTCGCCTCGGCAGGTTCATAGCATCTCTCCTACTCAGTCTCCCTACGATCCTGTAGGGGGAGGGGAACCTTTCCATCGTCGTCTTCTGCCTGACTTTCAAACACGATGACTACGCAAATCGTGTCTAAGATCAAGCCAAAAAACAGTGGGCACTGTTGATGCTCAACTAAGCTTGCCTTGCAACGGACGTTCAGGTAGCATTGCATGTGAATTCACGCTATTCCCTGTCACTCTAAAAGCATTCATTGTCGTGTGTCACGATGATGCTGAGCAGAGAAGATCTCACTACAGACCCACACTACTCTTACTGCACAGGATTTAACTGTTTATATCCTCCTGCCTGCCCTCAGGCATGGAAATCATATTCCTAAAAAACCTGGAACAAGATTCTGACTTTCTCAACCAATTGCTGAACTCAAGTCACTATTGAAACGCAAAATACTTGGGGCTACTGTGACTAGCATCACAAAAATCCCGAATGCATCGTCCTAATGATCAAGTCACCTTTTACCGATGGTGAACATGGCTGCCATTGCTCTGAACGCAGTCCCTTGCTGTTTACCAACTACTAACATCATCCCACCAACATAGAAGCAGAGAGATAACCACTACATCCAACATTGCTGGAACTGAATATTCTTATCTTTACGCAGCCACCAAATGCCATGTCCCATTAAAAAGACAAGAGTTCTGCGTGCACTACATGTGGTAGTGATGGACACACCTTCAGTATCCTGTACCGCTTGCTGCTCTAACACAACCAGCGTGTTAAACGGCAAAAAGTAATGACACCGTAAGCTGGCATCAAATGTCCTACTAGAAAGGACATTATAAGAAAACACAAAATGGCATCACAGAAAACATCTTTCTAGTCACCAACGGTATGCCGCAATTGCAAAGTTGCAACAGACACTCCAAAACTACTATAAAGCCTCTACCCACCCGCCTCCTACCACCACCACCATCACATCCTCCAACATTGGTGACCTAACGAAGATCCACTACTGTCTACTATATGCTCATATGCAGAACAGGCAGTACCAGGATCCCTTCAACTTTAACCAACACAAGTTATTTGTCTGATTAACATGCATTATTTATATTCCCTTAGCATCTCCACCTTCTGGCAGAAAATTCAAATGCACCAACGGACTCTTAGTCGCCACTCTCCCTGCAGTAGCTACACCACCAACTAGTGCTTACTCCAACAAACGTCTCAGTAGAAACCTCTTACACGCCACCACCACTCATTGAAACCCACCAATCAGAAGCCTGCCACCAGAAAAAACATCACTAATTCGTCTACTGAAGTTAAAAACGTAATCTTCACTTCCCCCTTCAACACCACAAACAAGAAAGAAAAACAAGCAACCAACACACCAGCTTAACTAGTCTTCGACATGATACAATTCCAGATGAAAATGAGCACAACTAACTGTCCATGGCTTGGATATACCTTCTACACCACAGCAAATTATCCTCAAGGAAATGCTTTTACCAGACCTGAGAAACACTAACCCCATCAAAAAGACAGTCCAAAGTTACCACCGATTCTACTTGCTAAGATGCTATAGCTTGAACTTTCTAAACTTCTGAAAGCACATAGAAGAATATTCTCCACATCCTGACTATCACCATCTGTTAAACAACGTCTCGATATCATACCAATGCAACATATTTAAAATGTCTTTTAAAATGGAATTGAAATTAACAAGCGTAAATGAGTCCATCGTGAAATCAACGTCACAAAAACTCAATAACCACCAAACCTCTGTGAACTGACCAATCAACGATGAGCGTCCTCCCTTGTCGCTTGCAATCCACCCTATCACCATCAAGTTCAGTTATTTCCATCCAGCAAGATTCAGTCAGCACCTGCAGAGTTCCTGTTGCCTTCTACAATCGTATTCGTCATTGTTTCTCCAGGCTTAGCAGTTGGGTCTAGTTCCTGACACCTTCTCTCTTCGACTCAAAATATTCCTCTCACCGTCTAATCTTCGCCCTGTCCCCACCTTGCACCCTCGCCCCTCGTGGGTTCCTTACCTTACCTGTGAGTCCTCTTTTTTGTTCTCACGTGAAGTTCGTCTCCTCAGCACTGTTGTCTGTGGTTGCCATATGACCCAAGCTGACATTACAGGTTAGAAAGAGACAGAAGTTACCACTTCTGCTTGGAAATCACCTCCATGGATAATAAAGCATTTAAAAGACTGGGGTAGAATTTAAAAAACAAGATGTAACAACACATGAAAGTCGCGGCATTATGAACTAAGTTTTCATAATTAGTTAAAAGTGAAGCTTTTAACCAATATATCCATTAAAACCAGGAGCAGAGGCTTTTGCTTAGTTGTGCTGGGAGCTGTGAGTCAAGTGATTATCCATTTGATTGGAGCCCCACACTTCACCTTTCCGGGTGGAGAAAAGGGGGGGGGGAGAGATAGCGGGAGCTCGACACTGACCCTACCTTAACAAGCAGTACTGGTTCAGGCAATCAAACTATCGTCACCATGTACTCGCTTGCTACTCCTATCTGTTGAACTTTTCCCTCACAGCTCTTGACTGATTACATCGACTCACGGCTGAGGGAATGATTACCTCAAACTCCTCCTGTTCTTCACCATTCTCCTTTGTATGGACTGATGAAGCCACTGTGTGGTGAAACGTTTCTTCATTAAACGTACCCAAGTGTTGCACATGTGTCTAATTTATCAACTTGTCGGTTCTCTGAACCATTCATCTACGACAGCGTGGTATTTTAACTACAACAGCGTGGTATTTTATCTAGTACAGCGTGGTATTTTATCTAGTACAGCGTGGTATTTTAACTACTATAGTGTGGAATTTTTGTCTACTAGAGTATATTTTATATGTTAAATCATGGTACTTTTAACCTTGTGTTTTGTGTCGTTCGCCGCCTCCTTCCTCTTTCTTCCTCTTTCTCCAGCTGGGAGTGTTATTCCCGTGGGACAAACCATTGTTGGAGCCAGTCTTTCCCAAAACACAGGTTCAGCGTGATTAATCTTGGACTTCTCTCTTTCCCCTCCTTCCCCCTCGCATCCTATTCCCTACTTATCCTTCTGTTTATCGTCCCCTGCAGCATTGCCTCTACCCTTCCTGCTGGCCGTAGACACCTCTCCTTCCCGTCACCTACCCTTAAAACGTTCCTCTAATCCCGTTCTCCAACATTTTTTTCCGTCTCACCCATCCATCTTCCCTTAGGCCCATCCATCTCCCATACTCCAACCCCTCCCACGCCATGTCCTAAGTCTTATCCCCCACCTCGGCTCTCTCCTAACTTAGTTTTATTCCCTCTCCCACCTTCCCTCATGTTAACAGCTGTTGATGTGATCTTGTTGCTGGTCCCCAGGATGCTCGTCCGTTGCTCTACACAGTATTTAAGCACTTCCCAACGACACACAGCCTGACTGCAAAGACTGGATGGCGATTTTAGCGGACTCGAAGGTAAAGCCCTTCACCCCACGGGTTTAGACGCATCGTAGGCACAATGCAATACAATAAATATTATTGAGCTAGTGAAGAATTCTCTCCTAGGTACATAACATGATCAATTATCTTCGTGATTGCATGGCGCGTGTTTACATACATACTTATATTTACTCACACAACACACCACAGCAACACACACACACACACTCTCTCTTCACTCTCTCTCTCCTCTCTCTCTCTCTCTCTCTCTCTCTCCCCCTCTCCCACCTCTTTCCCCCTCCTCTCTCTCCCTCTCTCTCTCTTTTTTTTTTATTTTTTGTTTTTTTTTATTTTTTATACCCACAGGTTTTGAACAAGGTTAAGGATCCCTATCTTTATTGACTGCTATATACAGTAAGGATTCCTAACTTTAATTGGAAGCTAAGAGCTGTTACCTACATCAGCTCATTTGAAAGCATTTTTATTGTTATGAGACATACAAGTAGGGGAACAGATGAAGTTGGAGCCATCTGGGGCCAGCATTTCATTTATCAACTGACGTTAACTCGTTTAACATCATTAACTGTACGAACGTGTTCCATACTCGAGTCATCCTGGGGTATGTATGATCTCAGATGATTGATGTTCTTGGAGAAGGGTACAGCCAGAGTGAAGTTGCTGCTTTCTGCCCGTCTTGTGGCATAAAAGCTTGTTTCAACGCTGTCCCTCGAAGTGGATCCAATTGTGGTATTTTGACATTATTATTTGGCCTTGTACATAACAGTAAGGACACCCCACATCCTCCTATGTTGAAGGCTCTGCTGAAATGACAGATCTATCGCCAGATGGGTCCAGGCGAGAGATGAGACGTCTTGCTCGTTCTCTACTCTGTCAAGCAGTCTGCAGATGAGAGGGGGTACAGCAAAACCAAGAAATGGAGCATACCTCAAGGTGTGAGCGTTACTTTGTTGCCTCGAGACAGACTTGCAACCCCTACTGTCAAGCAGATGCTAGATACGTCGAAGGTGGGTGCTGTAAGCTTCCTGGCTGCCTTGTTTGCAAAATTTACAACATGGTCATCAAGGTTAGTTGGAGTCAAATTTCACCCCCAAAGGATAATATCAACTCCTTCTCCAGGTGCCAGACATCCTCCCAGTCTCCTTACTACTGCACCAGCATTAACCATCATGGTGGCCTAGAGCGAACAATCATTTGCGTTTTCTCAGGTGCAAATGTACTTGCCATCTATTACCCCAAGCTGATATAGCTCTCAGCTGTTGATTTGATGTAGCCTTAGAGCAGCTGGCATTTCTTCTCTTTGGATAAGAGGAAATAGTCAGTGAACAGTCGTCTGCATATCATGTGATTCTGGGATGATGATGAAGCAGTCATTGAAGTAGGCAACCATAACAGTGGACCCATCACACTCTTGTGGAACGCTTGCCCCAATAGAGCTTGCTGATTCCGTCCATGAGACTACCTTAGAGATCTACCAAGAAGGAGATCACATGAGAGACATAGCGTAGAGCCTGCAATTCCCCAGTGCTTGAAGTTTTGCTAAGAGGCCCTGGTGCCGACAACCCGGTCTAAAGCGCCAGAGATTCCAGTTCTACCAACACAGCTGAACTTTGGATTCATCCAGTGATGGTTCCACTTAGTGGAGAAGGTGTTAACAAACAGATCACACAAGCAGAGGGAAACCTTTCCTGAAGCCATATTGACGATCACAACGAAGTGAGTGAAGTCAAAAAAATCCTGTCATTTGTCTTGATATTATTGTCTCAAGGGATCTTACAGTGTTTGACAGGAGTGACACTGGTACTTATTTGCTGATTTCTGCTCTGCCTTCTTTTTGTGAACATGGACTACATTTGCCTTTTTCCATGGAGAGGGCCATTAACACTAGTACTAGGCAGGAGCTGAAAGATGCGAGTTAGAGTGCTGCTAGCTTGGTCTGCACATCTTCTCAACAATCTTGGCTCAACTTGTCTGGGCCCAACAGCCTTTTCTGGTCAAGTGATTTAATAAAGGAAATGCACCTCCTCCTGCCTATTTCACCCCTGACAAGTTTTGACACAGTTCTTGCAGCTAGCCATGGAGGGTCCCTTCTGGATCAGGAACTTGCATTATGGTATCAAAGTGTTCAGCAAAGAGGGTCCGCTTTCTCTTGACTACTAGTAGAGGAGGACCCATCCTGTCCCCCCCCCCCGGATTTAGAGGTGGAAAAGTTCATCAGCAGATAACCTTGTCTGTCCTTGACCAGGGACCACCAGGTTGTTGGAGCCTACCCTACCTGATTCTAACTTTCTTATAGTGTCCAACTCCCATTTATCATGGCCCCACTTTTGAACATCACACCATAGATGCCTACAGTCTTGCATGTGCAAGTTTTCCTGTTATAGGTGGTAGGATGTCCCTCTTTAACCTTCGCCATGCCATTGAACTTAGCGTACAGCCTCTCTAACAACTAAAGCCAAACCAAGGCTGATCTGTAGGCTTTGTCCACATATTGCCGAGAGGAATGTGTTCTTGTTGCAGATTAAGGATGTTCCAGTGAAGGCTATCACTTTGGTTGTCAACATCCCCCTGGAGAAGAGCAATCCAGTCGGTGTGCGAGCTCTAGAGAACAGGGCTTGCCAATTACCCCTCATTCCCATAGCCAGGTTGGCTTGTGGACTCCTCACCTCTGTCTGTTGGGACTAATTTGGTAAAAACTGCCTTGGTGGTCAGACGATCCAACGTAGCCGAGGGGTTAACAAGTGACTATGCCTTCTGCAGATCACTCAATACTGGCTCCCTCTCTCTCCCACTCTCTCTCCCTTCTCCCTCCCTCTCCCACTCTCTCTCCCTCACCCTCCTCTCTCCTCTCTCTCCCTCTCTCTCATCCCACACTCTCCCTCTCACTCCCTCTCAGGATCTATGCCCTCTCTCTCCCTCTCACTCCCTCCCTCTCCTCTCCCTCTCTCTCCCTCTCTCTCCCTCTCTCTCCCACTCCCCTCTCTCCCTCTCTCTCCCTCTCTCTCCCTCTCTCTCCCTCTCTCTCCCTCTCTCCCTCCTCTCTCGCTCCTCTCTCTCTCTCTCCTCCCTCTCTTCCCCTCTCCCTCTCTCCCTATCTACCTCTGCTCTCTCTCTCTCTCTCCTCTCTCACTCTCTCTTCTCCTCTCTCTCCCTCTCTCTCCCTCTCGTCCCTCTCTCTCTCCTCTCTCTCTCCCTCTCTCCCTCTCTTCCCTCTCCTCCTTCTCTCTCATCCCTCTCTCCTCTCCCTCTCTGCCTCTCTCTCTGTTCCGCTCGTCTCTCTCACCTCTCCTCTCTCTCATCTCCCTCTCTCTCCCTCTCTCTCTCATCTTCCCTCTCTCTCCCTCCCTCTCTCTCCACCCTCTCTCTCTCCCTCTCTCTCCCTCTCTCCTCTCCCTCTCTCTCTCTCCCCTCTCTTCTCTCCTCCTCTCTCTCCCTCCCTCTCATCTCTCCCCTCTCTCTCTCCTCTCTCTCTCCACTCTCTCTTCCCTCTCTCTCTTCCCTCACCCTCCCTCCCTCTCTCTCTCCCTCTCTCTTCCTCTCTCTCTCTCTCTCCTCTCTCTCCCACTCTCCCTCTCTCTCTCCCTCTCTTCCTCTCTCTCTCCACTCTCCCCCTCTCCCTCTCTCTCACCCTCCTTCTCTCCTCCCTCTCTCCCTCTCCCTCTCTCTCCCTCCTACCTCTCTCTTTTTTTTTTTTTTTTTTTTTTATTTTTTTTTTTTTTTTTACACAAGGGTTTGAACAAAGGTTAAGGATCCCTACTTTATTGACATAGCTTTTACAGGTTAAGGTTTCTAACTTATGGGCAAGCTAAGAGCTGTTACCTACTCACTCATTGAAAGCATTTTTGTTTATGAGACCTACAGTAGGGAACAGGAATGAAGTTGGAGCCATCTGTGGGCCCAGCATTTTCATTTGATCAACTGACGTTATCTCCGGTTGGACAATCATTATGCTGTACGAAATGTGTTCCATACTCGAGTCATCCTGGTTATGTTATGATCCGTCAGATGGAGTGAAGTTCTGGAGAAGGGTACAGCCAAGTGAAGTTCAGCCTTGCTTCTGCCCGTCTTGTGGCATAAAAGCTTGTTTCACAAAACGCTGTCCTCCGAAGTGGATCCAAGTGTGGTAATTGTGACAATATTGGGCCTTGTAAAATAAACAGTAAGGCCACCCACAATCCCTCCTATGTTTTGAAAAGGCCTGCTGAAAATGACAGATCAGATCCAGATGGTCCAGAGAGGGGGGCGAGAGATGAGACGTCTTGCTCTGTTTTCTCTACTCTGTCAAGCAGTCGCAGATGAGAGGGGGGCAGAGGCAAACCAAGAAAGTGGAGCTACTCAAGGTGTGAGCGTACTTTGTGGCCTCGTACAGATCTTGACCCCCTACTGTCAAGCGAATGCCGAGATACGGCGAAGTGCTTGTAAGCTTCCTGCTGCCTTGTTTTGCAAGATTTACAACATGGTTCTTCATGGTTAGTTTGGAGGTCAAATATCACCCCAAGGATAGTCAACTTCTTCTCCAGGTGCCAACATCTTCCCATTCATCCTACTAATGCGCCACATTACCATCATGGTGCCTAGAGTACGAAACACATTTGTCGTTTTTTCAGGTGCAAAATGTTACTCGCCAACTATTTCCCCATGCTGATAAAATAGCTCTCAGCTGTGATTGATGTAGCTTAGAGCAGCTGGCATTTCTTTTTTGTCTTCTTTTTGGATAATTAATTCCAGTGTACAGTCGTTCCCTGCATAGCATGGGGTGGGGGGAAAATTCTGGGGATGAGAATGAAGAAGTCGTTGAAGTAGACATTTTCCATAACAGTGGACCCCAGCAACTTCTTGTGAACGCTTGCCCCATAGGATGCCTTGCTATCCGTTCCATTGAGGACTTACACTTAGAGACTACCATGAAGGTAATCACTGAGGAGAAATAGCGTATAGCCTGTCAATTTCCCATGCTATGAAGTTTTGCTAAGAGGCCCTGGTGCCGACACCCCCGGTCCGAAAGCGCCAGCAATGTCCAGTCTAACACACAAGCTGCTTTGGATACATCCATACATGGTGCCACTTAGTGGAGAGGTTTAACAACAGATCAGCAGCAGAGTAACCTTCCAGAAGCCATATTGACGATCACAAAGTATAAGTGAGTGGTAGTCAAAAAAATCTTCCCATTTGGTCATGGATTATTGTCCTCAAGGATCTACCATGATTGACAGGAGGAGACACTGGTCTGTAGTTTGCGGGATTTCTGCTCTGCTCTTCTTTTTGTGAAACAGGGACGACATTTGCCTCTTTCCCATGGAGAGGCACATTTACACTGTACTAGGCAGATGCTGAAAAGAAGCGAGTTAGAGGTGCTGCATACTGTCTGCACATCTTCTCAAACAATCTTGGGCTCAACTTGTTCTGGGCCCACAGCCTTCCTTGGTCAAGTGATTTAAGAAGGGAAAAGCACCTCCTCCTGCCTTATTGTCACCACTGACAGTTTTGACACAGTTCTTGCAGCTAGCCAAGGAGGGGTCCCTTTGCTGGATCATGACTTCATTTGGGGTAGCAAAGTGTTCAGCAAAGAGGTCCGCCTTCTCTTGACATACTAGTAGAGGTGTCCCCTATCCTGTCGATTTAGAGTGGAATAAGCTTTCATCCGGCAGATAACCTTTCTGTCCTGACCATGAACCCACCCACCAGGTTTTTGGAGGCCTACCCTACCTGATTCTAACTTTTCTTTTAGTTCCACCTCCCATTTAGTAATGGCCCACTTTGAACATTCACCCATATGCTACAGGCTTGCATGTGGCAAGTTCCTGTTATCGGTGGTAGGATGTCTCTTATCCTTCGCCATGCTTTGTACTTAGCAGTAGCACCTCTCTACAACGAAAGCTCCCTCCTTCTCTCCTCCCTCTCTCCTCTCTCTCTCCCTCTCTCTCTGCCCTCCTTCTCTCCCTCTCTCTCTCCCACTCTCTCTCCTCTCTCTCCTCTCTCTCTCCTCCTCTCTCTCCCTCTCTCCCTCCTTCTCTCCCTCTCATCCTCCCTCTCTCATTTCCTCCTCTCTCCCTCTCTCTCTCTCCCTCCTCCTCTCTCCCCTCTCTCTCCCTCTCTCTCTCCTCCCTCTCTCCCTCTCTCTCTCCCTCTCTCTCTCCCTCACTCTCTCACTCCTTCTCTTCCCTCTCTCACTCCCTCACTCTCCCTCGTCCTTCCCCCCTCCTCACCCTCTCTTCTCCCTCACTCCTCCCTCTCTCTCTCTCACCTCACTCATCACCTCTCTCCCTCTCTCTCTTCTCCCTCTCTCTCCCTCTCTCTCCTCACTCCCTCTCTCTCTCCCTCTCTCGCCTCTCATCTCCCTCTCTCTCTCCCTCTCTCCCTCCTTCCTCTCCCCTCTCTCTCTCGCTCTCGCTCCCCCTCCCTCCTCTCTCCCTCTCTCCACTCCTCTCACTCCCTCGTCTCTCATACTCCCTCTCTCTCTCCCCTCTCTCTCTCCCTCTCTCCTCTCTCTCCCTCTCTCTCTCTCTCCCCTCTCCTCTCCCTCTCTCTCCTCCCTCTCTTCCCTCTCCTCCTCTCGCTCTCCTCTCTCTCTCCCGTCTCCCCTCACTCCCAATAACCCAATCTCTCACCCTCCCTCTCTACTCTATAAGCTTCTCTCTCCATCTCTCCATTTCTCTCTCTCATAGCCTTTTTCCCCGCCCTCCTTTCCTCCCTCCCTCTCTTTCTCTCCCTCTCCCTCGCTTTATCCCTCTCTCTACCCTTTCTCTCCTCTCCCCCCTCACATTCTGCTCTCTCTGCCCCCTTGGTCTATCCCTCACCCCCATACTCCTCTCTCTCCTCTCTCTCTCCCCTCTTTTCTACCCTTTCTCTCTCCTCTCACTCCCTCTTTCTAACCCTTTCTCGCTCCCCCACACCCCCCTCCCTCCTCTAGCCTTCTGTCTGTGGTAATAAAAAGAAAAGAAAAAGAAAAAAAAAAAAAAAAAAAAAAAAATATGGTGGCCTTAGAGGACGGAAAACCAAGATCTGGTATGACGAACCAGGGTGGAAAGACTGGGAAGTTAGAGCTCCAAAAAAGGGAGGAAGAGTGGGGAAGGAAGTATTAGAGCTTGTAAGAAAATGATGAGTTGGATAGCTGAAGAGTGCAGGAAGTGGGAAGTACAGGTCTTAGCCAGCAGAAGCTAGGATACAGTGCTTAGGAATAGAACTGCAAAGCCTGAAACAAGAATAAGAGAGACAAATGACAATTCGGAGATGGACATCAGGAAATTCAAAGTCAGGCGCAGGACAAGGGGAGGTTAAGCAACAACGGAGACATGCCGTACACAAGCCCTATCAACCCCGTGGGGCCAGGGACAAGACTATGTAGCACACTAGAGATCAAGCGACAGTGTCGAAGACAATGAAGGATCGTTATATGCAAGATTCTAACAGCCAACTGCAGTAGCAAGGGGACACTGGTCATGAAAGACAGTTCACTGAGAAATAGAAGTTTCAGATATGACAGGGACTAAAGGCAAGACATGTCAATGGCAGGAAAAAAAAATGCCTCAGGAGGAAAGCAGGGGGAAGATGGAGACTCAGTGGGAGGAGAAAGGGCGAGGTCAATTTTTGTGTACTGGGCTCCAAGAAGCCAAGGGGGCCAAACTTTGAAGAAATAAACACAGGGGAGAAAAAAATGATTGAAGGCATCATGAAAACAATATGGAGGGCAATATGACCAGGTGACAAATTTACAAGAATTGGGTGGTTTGCGAGTGAAGGATACGGCCTTCAGAGGAACTTTCAAGGAAGACTCAGTTTCGAACCAGGATCAGCAAGAAAAGCACTGACCTGAGGACAAAAGAGGGTACAGAGAAGTATACCTCGACCGCGACCGAACACAATACGAAAGACTACACTGAAAGAGAAGGGTACAGAGACGCAAGGTAGGAACGAGAACAATGAAAAGAGCAGGTGGTGGGTTGGACCCAGACACAGTAGGAAGGGCAAACACACCCCACAAATGATCTCCCACCAAAAGACTCCACCCGCGACATTCCCAACGCAACTGAGCATCCTATTACTACAACACCACCTCACATGTTCCCTCTGCCACCAACCCCCTTATCACAAACCTCACCCCAACAGCTGTCCCTATGGGCATTCTGACCCCACCCCCATCAACACAAACCCCACTACACCACAGCCCCATATAGGCCCCCACCAAGGCTCTCCTCGCCGCCAACCTCCAATATACTTGCGATGAACCACAATGATAAAAGAAACTAAAGGTTTGGTACACAAACGCGTGTGATGGAATAACGAATAAACATGATGATTGGAATGAAAGAATCGTGAAAAAATCCCCAGACATTCATAGCAGTCCACCGAAACATAACTCGCTGAGACAAATAACAGACACATCTTCCCAACAGGATATCAGATCCTGAGGAAAGAATGGAAAGAGATAGAGGGGGAGGAGGGTTGCACTGCTCATAAAACACCGATGGGATTGAGGAAAATGGAAGCCAGGACAAGATTGGAGATAGAGACTACATTGTAAGGTTACAATTCAGTCCGAGAACACAAAGTCATCATTGTATGATGTATAACCCACCACAGAACTGCAGACACCATGAGAGGAGTACAAGAAAACAACAGGGTGATGGTGGACACACGGAGCTGAGGTTGCAAGAAGAGCAACTCGAGTCAGAGCAAAGTTTACTGTAATTGGCGATTTTCAACCTACCAGGTGAAATCGACTGGGAAAAACTGGAGCCACATGGGGTCCCGAAACATGAGAGCCAAGAAGATGGATGTGGAACTTGAAAAACTCATTCATCAACATGTCAGGACACAACCATAGAGAGAGTGGAGGATATGAGCCAGCAATACTGGATCTTGTGTCGACCCTGATCAGTTCAGACATTGAGTACATCACTACCGAGAGTGCCCCTTGGAAGCTAGCGATCATAGTGGTTCTGTGAGTTTTGACTATATAGTGCATAGTTACAATGTAGAAGGTAACAGGAACTGAAAGGGACAGGCCAAACTATAAAAGGGGGGACTACACAGGTATGAGAAACTTCCTGCAGGAGGATCAGTGGGGACAGAGAAATGGTAGGAAAATCAGTAAAACGAGATGATGGAATATGTGTCAACAAAGTGCAGAGTCAGAGTGAAAGTATTTTTCCCAAGGGAAAACAGAAATAATAGGAAGACCAAAACGAGTCCTTTTGTTTACCCGAAGGTGTAGGGAGGCAAAAACTAAGGTGCAAACAGAGAATGAAAAGGTCCAGGAGGCATATGAACCCAGGAAAACAAGGAATTAGTGAAAAGAGCCAGAAACGAGTCATGCCAGATAAGGAGGGAGGCCCACGACAGTAATGAAACCGTGACATAGCAATCGCAGTCAAATCTGACCCGAAACTGCTGTAAAGCCACTTAAGAGGAAGACATCAGTCAAGGACCAAGGTGATAAGGCTGAGGAAGAGGAAGGTGTAGAACTCACAAGAAACGATCAAGCGGTATTGAAGGGAGCTCACACGAGATTTTAAGGAAGTATTTACAGTAGAGACAGTAAGGACTCTGGGGGACAGACCAGATGGTGGACACCAACAAGGAATAACACCAACGAGTGTTGGAACGACATAACATACAGATTAGGAGGTGGTAAGAAACTGCTAAGGAACCAATCGATACCTCAAAGGCAATTGGACCGGACAACATCTCTCCTGGTGTCCTTAGATAAGGGGAGCAGATATTTGAGGGTGCATTACCATTACCACAATCTTCCAACCCATCCCTGGAAACCTGTGGCAAACTACTCTGAGGTATGGAAGACGGCAAATGTAGTTTTCCATTTTCAAAAAAGAACAAAAAGGGAGCACTAAAACAATAGACCTGTTTCATTGAAACGTGTATAGTATGCAAAATTATGGAGAAAGTTATAAGGAGGAGAGTGGTGTAGCACCTGGAGCGAACAGGATATAAATGCCCACCAGGCACGATTCACGGAAGGCAAATCCTGTGTGTCACAAAACTTCTGGAGTTTTAGGAAAAATACAGAAGTAAGACAAGAGGAGAGAGGGGTTGTTGATTTGCATCTTCTGACTGCAAGAAGGCCCTTTGACACAGTTCCTCACAAGAGAATTAGTGCAGAACCTAGAGCAATACAGCGCATATACAAAGGCAACTGCAATGGATCAGAGAATACCTTACAGGGAGGCAACAACGAGTCTATGGTACGTAATGATGTTCCCAGTGGGCACCTGTGACGGAGCGGTCCCACAGTGGGGTCGTCCCTAGGACCATGCTATTTTTGGTATAATGTGAACGACATGACGGAAGGGTTAGACTCAGAAGTGCCCTGTTTTGCAGATAGGATGTGAATTAATAGAATTAAATCTGATGAGGACCAGGCGAGGACTTCAATGAGACCGGACAACTGGACACCGGTCCAGCAAATGGCTTCTCGAATTAAATCCTGCCAAATGCACAGTCATGAAGAATGGGAAGGGCACAGTGAAGACCTCAGACAGAGTATAGGCTAGTCATGGCCAAAGACTGCAAACCTCACTCAAGGAGCAAGATCTTGGTGGTATAGAACACCGTGGCATGTCTCCGGAAGCAACACATCAATCAGATAACTGCTGCCAGCCCATTTAAAAAAAATGGGCGCCTATGCACCTGAGAACAGCTTTCCGATACCTTAGTAAAGGAATCATTCAAAGACCCTGTACACCGTGTATGACAGGCCCATACTGGAGTATGCAGCACCTTGTTTGGAACCCGCACTTGAAAAGCAACGTCAAGAAACTAGAGAAGTACAAAGGTTTGCAAACAAGGTTAGTTCCAGAGCTTAAGGGGAATTCCTTGAAGAAAGAATTAAGGGAAATCGGCCTGACGACAACTGAAGGACAGGAGGGTCAGGGGAGACATGAACGACATATAAAAATACTGCGTGGAATAGACAAGGTGGACAAGGACATGATGTTCCAGGAGGGACCAGAAACAAGAGCCACAATTGGAAGTTGAAAGACACAAATGCGTCAGAGAGATAGTAGGAAGTTATTTCTTCAGTCATATAGTTGTAACAGTGGGAATAGCCTAGAAATGACGTAGTGGAGCAGGAAACAACACAGTTTTTTAAGACGAGGTTGATAAAGCCTCAGGAGCGGGGAGAGAGGAGTGCCTAGTAGCAACCGTGAAGAGGCGGGGCCAGGAGCTGGACACGACCCTTGCAACCACAAATAGGTAGTAACAAATAGGTGAGTAACACACACAACACAGCACACACACACACACAAATGGATCAGGAATAATGTCAGGAAGACAGCAGTCGATCATGGATACGTGGCGAGGTGTCAGAGTGGGCACCTGTGACCAGCGGTGTCCCACAGGGGTCAGGTCCTAGACCAGTGCTGTTTCTGGTAATGTGAACGACATACGAAGGAATAGACTCTAGTGTGTCCCTTATTGCAGAATGACGTGAAGTTTATGAGAAGAATTCACGTCGATCGAAGACCATGCATAACTAACATAGGATCTTGTACAGGCTCAGACCTGTGTCCAGCAATTGGGCTCCAGGAGTTCAATCCCACCAAGTGGCAAAGTCATGAAGATTGGAAAGGCAAAGAAGAACCGCAGACTGAGTAACAGTCTAGGTGCCATATACTCTCCCTAATATTAGTTTCTTTATGAGCTAGACACAAACATTCCAAGTTATTTTTGTACATTTCTTCATCTTACCTTCCCAATCAAATGTGTTTGGAGATATACAGTGATATTACCTTATGACCTTTACAATAAATTAAATGCCTCATCCTCCCATCAATTTAAATATGGAATGAGAAAACTCCCTTTCTTTTATGTTTGATTAACCGAGACTATAAAAATATTAAAACAGTGCATAGAAAAGACAGACACGGGAGCACATACGTGGTTGATATCTATGTCGTCATTGACAAGTTACAGCAACGGTCTTATCGCGATGCTTCTTAAGGTCTGTTTGTGTATCATAAAGGTAATATAGATTACGAAATGATCGAAGTTTATAATATTGTCAAGATTGTAACCCACGTTAATTTCTCAAGTGTGGGTTCATTTTTTTGTGTGTGTGAACAGAGTAACGGGACACTGGAAGAGTCTCAGAAATTTGCTTAGTGCCAAAAATAGCCTTTCGATAAATAGTATTTGATAAAAGTTTATCACTACATGATGCAAGTAGATACAGTACATGTGGTTGGCTAAACATAAATCCTGAAGTATATTAGTAATTTGTTGGCTTCTCAAGAGGAGGTCTTTTGAACCTATGAGGGGATCTGATCTACCTGGAGATCTTCATCAGTACCCTCCAACGGATGTGTCCTTGGCGGCTGGTAAAGACTCTTGATAACCTGAAGGTCTTCACTGGACCAAGGGAGTTCTTGACTGTGGGTGAGGGCGTCTTGTAAGGCTTACACATGCCTGTAGATCTTAAGTAGGTAATAACGCAAGGCTGGCATCCTCCTATGGGAAATTAATGAATATAAAAATTACTAACACAAATATAAACCCTATATTGTTATAATTGAAAAAAAAAAAACTTTAAATAAGAACTTTTAAATCCTACGTGAAAGAGAAATGAAAAATTGAAATATAAAAAAGATATTGAATTTCAACGCTATATGACAGATTAGACCCAGTCTGGTTGATGTTGACACGCGCCTTGTAGAAATTGTAGCCGTTGCTGGGGATGTGAGGGGGGTCACAGCTGTTTTGAGTGACAACCCAACGACTAGTTTCGTCACAGTGTCTCTACCTGAATATCCGTCAAGATGAAGGAAAGCAGGTCTTCACCTACTGCAAAGATGGCGGGGGTGGTAAGTTGCCTGGTTGGCTACAACCTTCAGGTAATGAAGATAAAAAAGTTGATGTCCCAGAATCATGTGAAGGGAGACAAGGGGATTGGATTCTGCTTTTTGACTCTCGCCTCGGCAGGTTCATAGCATCTCTCCTACTCAGTCTCCCTACGATCCTGTAGGGGGAGGGGAACCTTTCCATCGTCGTCTTCTGCCTGACTTTCAAACACGATGACTACGCAAATCGTGTCTAAGATCAAGCCAAAAAACAGTGGGCACTGTTGATGCTCAACTAAGCTTGCCTTGCAACGGACGTTCAGGTAGCATTGCATGTGAATTCACGCTATTCCCTGTCACTCTAAAAGCATTCATTGTCGTGTGTCACGATGATGCTGAGCAGAGAAGATCTCACTACAGACCCACACTACTCTTACTGCACAGGATTTAACTGTTTATATCCTCCTGCCTGCCCTCAGGCATGGAAATCATATTCCTAAAAAACCTGGAACAAGATTCTGACTTTCTCAACCAATTGCTGAACTCAAGTCACTATTGAAACGCAAAATACTTGGGGCTACTGTGACTAGCATCACAAAAATCCCGAATGCATCGTCCTAATGATCAAGTCACCTTTTACCGATGGTGAACATGGCTGCCATTGCTCTGAACGCAGTCCCTTGCTGTTTACCAACTACTAACATCATCCCACCAACATAGAAGCAGAGAGATAACCACTACATCCAACATTGCTGGAACTGAATATTCTTATCTTTACGCAGCCACCAAATGCCATGTCCCATTAAAAAGACAAGAGTTCTGCGTGCACTACATGTGGTAGTGATGGACACACCTTCAGTATCCTGTACCGCTTGCTGCTCTAACACGTTTGATAAATTTAAAAAGCAAGATGTTACACGGGAAAGTCGAGGCATTATGAACTAAGTTTTCAAAATTAGAAAAAGTGAACTTTAAACCAATTTTTCCATTAAAACCCAGGACGAGGCTTTTGCTTATTTGTGCTGGGAGCTGGAGTCTGATTATCCATTTGATTGGGCCCACACTCCCCTTTTTCCCGGGTGGAGAAAAAGGGGGGGGGGGATGGGGGGGAGCTCGACACTGACCCTACCTTAAAAAGAAAACTGGCAATAAAACTATGCACCAGTACTCGCTTGCTACTCCTGTTGTTGAATTTTTTCCCTCACATCTTGATGATTAACGACTACGGCTGAGGAAATGATTCCCTCAAACTTCCTGTTCTTCCCCTTTCCCCTTTGTAGGACTGATGAAGCCTGGGGGTTTAAACTTTTTCCTCATTAAACGTCCCCAAAGTTTGCACATGTGCAATTTATCAACTTGTCGGTTCTCTGAACCTTTCATCTACGACAGCGTGGGTATTTTTTCTGTACAGCGTGGTATTTTATTAGTACAGCGGGGTATATTAAAACTCATAGTGTAAAATTTTTGTCTAGAGTATATTTTATATTTTAAAATTCTGGTACTTTTAACCTTGGGTTTTGTGTCGTTCGCCCCCCCCTCCTTCCCTCTTTTTCCCCTTTTCTCCAGAGGAGTTTTATTCCCGTGGGGAAAACCATTGTTGGAGCCATTTTCCCAAAACCGGGTTCACGTGATTAATTTTGGGACTTTTTCTTTCCCCCCTCCTTCCCCCTGATCCTTTTCCCTTCTTATTTCTGTTTATCGTCCCTAAAACATGTGCCTCCCCCTTCCTGGCCGTACCCCCTTCCCCGTCCCTCCCCTTTACTTTCCTCTAATCCCTTTCTCCACATTTTGTTTTCCGCCCTCCCACCCATCCCCCTTAGCCCATCCATCCCCATACCCCACCCCTCCCACCGCCTAGTTTACCCCCACCTCGCTCTTTCCTATCTTAGTTATTCCTCCCCCACCTTCCCTTCATGTTAACAGCTGTGTGTGCTTGGCTGCCCCAGGATGGCTCGGGCCGTTGCTCCCAGTATTGAAGCCTTCCCAAAACAACAGCCCCGGCAAAAACTGGATTGCGATTTGCGGACGGAAAGGTTTAAAACCTTTTACCCACGGGGTTTAACGCATCGGAGGGACAAAGCAATACAAATTTAATTTTGTATTGAGGGACTAGTGAAAATTTCCCCCTAGGGACTAAAGATCAATTTTCTTCGTGAGCATGCGCGTGTTTACAACTATTTATTTTTCTCAAACCCCCAAAACACACACACAACACCACCACACAACCACCACACCATACACACACAAAAGGATCAGGGGAATATTGTCAGGGAAAACAGCACAGTCATGGTACGTGGGGGTGTCAGGGGGCACCTGTGACCCGCGGGGGCCCGCAGGGATCAGTCCCAGGCCAGTGCTGTTTTGGATTTGGAACGACTACGGAAGGAATAAAATCTGAGGTGTCCCTGTTTGCAGTGCGTGAAGTTGATGAGAAGAATTTTTCTCGATCGAAGACCCGGCAGAACTCAAAAGGGATCTGGGCAGGGTGCAGACCTGGGCCCCGCAAATTTGGTCCTGGAGTTCAATCCCAAAAGTGCAAAGTCATAAGTTGGGGAAGGGGAAAAAAAACCGCAGCGGAGACAGTTAGGGGGCCAGAACTACAAAACCCCACTCAAGGAAAAAATCTTGGGGTGAGTATAACCCAGGACATCCCTGAAGCGCACTCAACCAAATAACGCTGCAATATGGGCCCCTAGCAAACCCAGAACAGCATTCCGACTCTTAATAAGGAATCATTTCAGGACCCTGTACCCCCGTGTACTTGGGCCCATATTGGAGTATGCGGCACCATTTTGGAACCCACACCTACCCAAAGCACGTAAAGAAACTAGAGAAAGTGAAAAGGGTTTGCAACAGATAGCCCCAAGCTAAGGGGTATTCCTACGAGGAAAGGGGTTTGGGGAAATCAAACCCGACGACACTGGGGAAGGAGAAAGGGGGGAATGATAACGACATACAAATATGAGAGGGAAATTTAAAAGGTGGGGCAAGACAGGAGTTCCCGAGATTGGACACAGTAAAAAAGGGGCACAGTTGGGGAAACTGAAGAAAGATGAATCACGGGGTGTTAGGGAAATATTTCTTAGCCAAGAGTGTCGTAAGTGGAAAGTTTGGGGAAGGATGTAGTGGAGGGAGGGTCCTACATAGCTTTTTAAACAGGGTAGAAAAGCTCACGGGCTAGGGAGAGTGACCTAGTGCGATCAGGGAAAAAAGCGGGGGGCCCGGGGCCGGACTCGACCCCGCAACCCAATGGTGGTACAACTGGTGAGTACCATAAAACATACACATACAACACAACACTCCCAAAACACCCAACACCACACACAACACACACACACATAACACACAACAAAAACACAACCCCAAAAAACACATAAACAACGTACCACAAAACCAACATTAACACAATAACACACACAAAACACACCACACACAACATACACACAACACATACACACACACAACACACACACATACCACATACACACAATACACACACACCACACACCCACACACACACACACAACACCCACACCACATACACACACACACACACCACACCACACCACACACATACAACAACACACACACACATAACACACACACATACACACACACCCGACCCACACAACACACACACCCCACACACCACACACCCTACACACACACATACCACACACAACACACACAACCCCACACACACAACACAACACACCATACCACACACACATAAAACCACACACACAACAAACCCACACCATACACACACACACCACAACACACACACACCCCCTACACACACACATACCCACACCACACACACACCACACACACACACCACACACACACACAAACACACTTTTCTCTCACATTTTAGCACTGAAAATGACCACATGACGATATTGAAATTGACATTTATTGACACGAAATTGAATTTATAAATATTATTTACTATAACGGACATCTTCGACCAGCTATGATGAACCATAATATGAATCGCCATCATTCATTCAATAGATGTCTTGCCAGAAGTACACAGACATCACAGATGTCCTCCTTCAGAGTACAAGCACTGTACTTGCCGCCTCCCGGACTCAAGGCCAACCGGTTTACCTTATTCTTCTCATAAATATCACCTTGCTCACACTACAGCAACACATGCATTCCTAAAAACAGCTTGTCTTCAGACTAACAGGCTCTCACTCTCTTGCTGGATGATCAAGTTCCTGTTACTCAAAGCCTCTTTCTCCCCTCCTCCTACCCTTCGTAGGACGGCCCCCTATCCTTCCATCCTGGTTTTATACACCATCTTGGCCATCCTATCCTATCTTTTTCTTCTCTTTATAGTCAAACCAACTCATTAACTCATCCTCTGCTCTTTCAATTATACTTTTCGAAACCAAACTGCCTTGTAAATTCTATGTTGCAAATTCTCTGCATATTCATACCATACATTGCTCCCAAACATATTTCTATTGCTTCTAGCCGTTTTCTTGCTGCACCTTTAAGTCCCATGTCTCACACCCATGTAAAAGGATTCGTACCACTATAGTCTAGTGTATTTCCCTATTCTCTCGTACATTCCATTTTTTTTGCCTCCTAAATTTCTTTTTTCCATAGCTGCCTCAACACACTACCATTTTTGACCTCTTTCCGTGGTTCACTTTGTCTTTCATAGACTAATATATCGAGTCATCTACTAATACATTTCAAAGTACATTCAGTTCTTCCATCCTCTCTTCCTCTACTTTGATATTCAATCATTCGTAGCCTGAACTTACCCTTTTACTCGCATCACCGTTCCCTTTCCTATGTTCACTTTTCATTTCCTCTTTTATGCATACCCTCCCAGACTCCTCAAGCAACCTTTGCAGATTTTATTGCCAAAAGAACCGTGTTATCGGCAAAGAGCAACTTTAACACCTCTCAGATTTGTTATCTTTTAATCCCACGCCTCTTATATTTTTTTTTTTACATCTCCATCTAAAAAAATTTTAATGATGATGGCGTCATACATTTCTTTCTAGGACTTTTATTTCAAAATAATTTCCCCTCTCTTCCATACCTTTCCTGTTTCAGTGTGAACATTTGATCCAGATATCCCTCACCCTTCTTAATCTTCCTTGATCCTTTGCAATCCTGCTTCCTATCCTTAAATCAATAATAATGCTGTCATACTCATCAGGCTAACTCGCCTAAAATTTTTACTCTCTTGTCTTCCATCATACAAAGGAACACTGTATGTTTTCTGCCAGCCCGTATTTACATTCTTTTTCAATGCATATTTTGAACAAATACACAACTCACTCTTTAACTATGTTCCCTCCTGCTTTTAACATCTCGAGGTTAATTCCATCTTCCCCAGCTTCTTTATCCTCTTTTATTCTACTTATTGCCTCATTCAATTTCTCTACATTTAGATCTGGTCATATTAAATTCTATCAAATATTATTCCTCTGTCCAGTTCGTGAAGTCACTGCTTCCATTTTATCAACATTTAACAGCTCCGGAAAATATTACGTTGATCTTTCCAGAACGTCCAGTTTCCCATTGAGCAACTTCCTTCTTTCGTCAACAGTGGCCCGTGACCTGGTGGCAAAACTCTACTACACACGGTGAGCATCCGGGTTCGATTCCCGGCGAGGGTTGAAACATTGAGTGTGTTTCCTTACACACGGTTGTCTGTTCACCCATCAGTAAAATGGGTACCTGGGTGTTAGTTGACTGGTGTGGGTCGCATCCTGGGACAAAAGTGACCTAATTTGCCTGAAATGCTCTGCATAACAAGCAGCTTTCTATATAGTAGTATGTCATTGATGTCAGCTAGGACTGTATACCTTGTACATATACTTGTAGAAATAAAGATATTAAAGAACGAAAAGGCACAATATCGAACTGGACCATTCACAGTTCACACTGACAGAAGGGATTTCATTCATATTCGTGTAGGTTTGCCAGGATGGGTACTGGCGCAGGTCTTCTCCATGTGGTGACCCGGCAGTAACTCCCGAAGGAGTGTTAGTTTGTACGTGTGATGTACTGTTTACAGCCCTGTGGCAGGGGCACAGTGAGTCTTTCTGAGATTAATTGGAGTACCGTTTACAGCACTATGACAAGGGTGCGGTGAGTGAGGTAGTACAAGAGAGGACAGGGACGAGAGAAAGAGAAGGAAGAGTAGTGGTAGTGGTAATGCTGGTAGTAGTAATGGTAGTAGAAAGTAGGGGAAGTAGTTTTGCCACAAGAGAGAGAAAGGGGAGCATAGGGAGGGGGACAATAGTAATAGAAAAGGTAGAAGTAGTAAAGGAGTGGTAGTCGTAGAAATGGGATAAGTCTAAGGACAAGAAAAAGGAGCACTGTAGGAGAGCTAAGGAACCGCAAGGGGTAGGACCAAAAACATAGGGGAGAGGAACCATAGGACAGAACACAATAAGCAGAAGAAAGGAAAACAAAGAAGTAAATAAGGAAAAAAGGAAAGAAGAGGTAGTGAGAGAAGAAAGCATCATGTCAAGTCACGAGTGCTTTGATGTTTGAAGCAATTGACAATGTAAGGAGAAGGGAAGGCATCAACAGAGACAAAACCAGGACGACTGTGAAGGCTAGAAATAGGATAGACAGTTTTAGCAGAAGACCAATCAATAGGATAACTGTTATCTCTAACATGAAAGAAAAGAGCATTGTTGATGTCGGCAAGCCTAACACTTTTCTGTGCTCTTTAAGTCTGTCAGAAGAGAGCGGCCAGTTTCTCCTAAATACTGAATGGGACAAGAAGAACATTAAATAGAGCAGACACCAGGGGCATCAATTGCAGGAGGAAAGGTATGAGCTAGATTACTGCGAAGGGTGTTAGTTTGGCGAAAATTAAGTTTGTTGTCCAAGGAACGGAGAGAGTTGTTAAAATTAGAAAGACTGATATAGGGAAGGCAGAGAACAGGAGATTTCACAAGAGTAGAGAGTTTGGGAGAGAAATAAGTCAGTTTAGCACGTGAGAAGGCAGAGTTTATGAAATGAGAAGGGTACCTAAGACGGGAGAACGAATTACGGAGAGTGGAAATTTACGAGTCAAGGAGCTGAGGGTCACAAATGTGGAGGGCACAGAGAAAGAGAGAAATAAGAATACTTTTGGCAAATGGAACATGGTAAAAAAAAACAGTGAATGTACATGCCACTGTGCATAGGCCTGCGATAAACGGAAAAAGAAAATCCTATAGCGGAGCGGTAGACATGTACGTCAAGGCAAGGAAAGCAAAGAGTTAGATTCCCATTCAATTTTAAACTTGATGGAAGGAACAAGATTGTTAAGGGTATCGATAAATGGTTGGAAGAGATTAGTCATGAGGCCAAACAGCAAAGTTGTCATCTACATAGCGGAGCCAGAGTGAAGGCCGCACACTAGGAGTAGGGAGAACAGTTTCGAAGTATTCCATATAAAGGCTTGCAAGAACAGGTGACAGAAGAGAGCCCATAGCAACACCGAAGGTTTGAGAATAAAATTTACCTTGAAAGGAAAAGTAGTTAGTCCACACAAAGGCGAATCAGATCAAGAAAGAATCAGTTGGTATAGGAAGATGAAGTAACCCTTCACTGGCCTTCACTCTGAGAAAATTAAGATCATCATCAAGAGACACGTTAGTTAAGAGGGACAACGTCAAGACTAAGTATCTTACAGGTCGGGAGAGGGCGAACACGTTTGATGAAGTCTTGAGAGTGACGGAGGTATTCTCATGCCAGCCAAGTGGCAAGAGAATACGAGACAGAACATCTGGAGTGTACGTCCTCCTCGCTAACTCGCTCTCTCCTGTCAGTGTGACTTATGAATAGTCCGAGGCGGATCGAAACGTCGTTATAAGTTTTTTTCTTTTCTGTGTGCGGGTTACTTGTGTATCTCTCTACCAACAAATCCATTTGCTTCAGAGGATTTCTCAAATATTAATCTCTCCAAAACTGTTTATTATTATCAAAAATAGCTGGTAAAGACTTAACGATGTGATAAATGGTTTAAAAAACCGACAAGTTGAAGATTGAGACACTTACGCAACATATGGGGATCTTTATTGAGGAAACGTTTCGCCACACAGTGGCTTCATCAGTCCTATACAAAGCCTCCTACTGCTTCGCCTCACCTGACTACAGTACATTTGCCACGTCTGCGGCCATATGCTGTACATTCTACAAGATTGATGCCCTGAACACATCTACTCCAGGCTGAGGGAGTGATTGCCTCAAACTCCTCCTCTCCTTACACCTTTCTGCTTTGTATTGGACTGATGAAGCCACTGTGGGGCGAAACGTTTCCTCAGTAAAGATTCCCATATGTTGCATGTCTCAATCTTCAAAGACTTAACAATTCTCTCACTGGCTCTTCTTATGCACACCCTCAGTACTCGTTTAACCTCTTCTTCTCTCCATATACTCCGACTTCCGCATATCGTTTTTAGGTTATAAATCCTCTCATATATTATTTTTTTCTGCCTTACGACCTTGAACTCCTCATTTAATTTCTGTACCCAGAAACTTGTAAGCACTCTATTAGTAGCTGCAGGTTACCTGTAGTTGGTTCTGTGATCACTGACCCTGCAGCCCGGCCCTAGACCAGACCTCTCAATTACTGACCTGATCGACCACGCTGTTGGTGCCAGTTTCACGAAAAACCACTGTATGCCTCGCAGCCCGACTGATCAGGAACTGATCTCCGGAACTTACTAAGTTCTCTCTTGATTGTTAGAAGTTTGTTGGCAATTCTCCTTATGCACGAAAGAAGTGTGCTGGAACCTGGACCTCTTAACCTTATCGAGTTCCCTGAGTGCACTTTTTTCCGCCCCTGCTTTTATTGAAGGTATTTTGCTCCGTCTGCCAAGCCAAGTGATTTCGGTGTGTAGGTTTGGGACCAATCCCGTCGCCCTCTCCAGAATTTTGCAGGTGCAAATTAGGATGTATCTATCTGGCACACGTTCCAAGGAGTACAGATCGAGGGACTTCAAGGGTTCCCAGTAATTGGTCTGCGTGCGGCTAACTCCAGAGGGCCTGGCCTGGGACCATGCCGGCAGGGGGTAGTTTGTGACTAACGAAACCGTGTGCTGGAAACCAACACCGTCACCATCATCCTAGAATCATGACAAAGAGCCTAGGCTCTGCGCCCACAAGCCACGCCCACACCGAAGAACGACCACTACACGCCCACACCGAAGAACGACCACTACACGCCCACGCCGAAGAATGATCATTACACGCCCACGCCGAAGAACGACCACTACACGCCCACGCCGAAGAATGATCACTACACGCCCACACCGAAGAACGACCACTACACGCCCACACCGAAGAACGACCACTACACGCCCACACCGAAGAACGACCACTACACGCCCACACCGAAGAACGACCACTACACGCCCACACCGAAGAACGACCACTACACGCCACGCCGAAGAATGATCACTACACGCCCACACCGAAGAACGACCACTACACGCCCACACCGAAGAACGACCACTACACGCCCACACCGAAGAACGACCACTACACGCCCACACCGAAGAACGACCACTACACGCCCACACCGAAGAACGACCACTACACGCCCACACCGAAGAACGACCACTACACGCCCACACCGAAGAACGACCACTACACGCCCACGCCGAGGAACGACCACTACACGCCCACACCGAAGAACGACCACTACACGCCCACGCCGAGGAACGACCACTACACGCCCACACCGAAGAACGACCACTACACGCCCACGCCGAGGAACGACCACTACACGCCCACACCGAAGAACGACCACTACACGCCCACGCCGAGGAACGACCACTACACGCCCACACCGAAGAACGACCACTACACGCCCACGCCGAGGAACGACCACTACACGCCCACACCGAAGAACGACCACTACACGCCCACACGCGAAGAACGACCACTACACGCCCACGCCGAGGAACGACCACTACACGCCCACACCGAAGAACGACCACTACACGCCCACACCGAAGAACGACCACTACACGCCCACACCGAAGAACGACCACTACACGCCCACACCGAAGAACGACCACTACACGCCCACACCGAAGAACGACCACTACACGCCCACACCGAAGAACGACCACTACACGCCCACGCCGAGGAATGACCACTACACGCCCACGCCGAGAACGACCACTACACGCCCACGCCGAGAACGACCACTACACGCCCACACCGAAGAACGACCACTACACGCCCACACCGAAGAAACGACCACTACACGCCCACACCGAAGAAACGACCACTACACGCCCACGCCGAGGAACGACCACTACACGCCCACACCGAAGAACGACCACTACAACGCCCACACCGAAGAACGACCACTACACGCCCACACCGAAGAACGACCACTACACGCCCACACCGAAGAACGACCACTACACGCCCACACCGAAGAACGACCACTACACGCCCACGCCGAGGAATGACCACTACACGCCCACGCCGAGGAACGACCACTACACGCCCACGCCGAGGAACGACCACTACACGCCCACACCGAAGAACGACCACTACACGCCCACACCGAAGAACGACCACTACACGCCCACACCGAAGAACGACCACTACACGCCCACAACCGAAGAACGACCACTACACGCCCACACCGAAGAACGACCACTACACGCCCACACCGAAGAACGACCACTACACGCCCACACCGAAGAATGACCACTACACGCCCACGCCGAGGAACGACCACTACACGCCCACACCGAAGAACGACCACTACACGCCCACACCGAAGAACGACCACTACACGCCCACACCGAAGAATGACCACTACACGCCCACGCCGAGGAATGACCACTACACGCCCGCGCCGAGGAATGACCACTACACGCCCACGCCGAGGAATGACCACTACACGCCCACGCCGAGGAATGACCACTACACGCCCACGCCGAGGAATGACCACTACACGCCCACGCCGAGGAATGACCACTACACGCCCACGCCGAGGAATGACCACTACACGCCCACACCGAAGAACGACCACTACACGCCCACACCGAAGAACGACCACTACACGCCCACACCGAAGAACGACCACTACACGCCCACACCGAAGAACGACCACTACACGCCCACACCGAAGAACGACCACTACACGCCCACGCCGAAGAATGATCACTACACGCCCACGCCGAAGAACGACCACTACACGCCCACACCGAAGAACGACCACTACACGCCCACGCCGAAGAATGATCACTACACGCCCACGCCGAAGAATGATCACTACACGCCCACGCCGAAGAACGACCACTACACGCCCACACCGAAGAACGACCACTACACGCCCACGCCGAAGAATGATCACTACACGCCCACGCCGAAGAATGATCACTACACGCCCACGCCGAAGAACGACCATTACACGCCCACACCGAAGAACGACCACTACACGCCCACGCCGAAGAATGATCACTACACGCCCACGCCGAAGAATGATCACTACACGCCCACGCCGAAGAACGACCATTACACGCCCACACCGAAGAACGACCACTACACGCCCACGCCGAGGAACGACCACTACACGCCCACGCCGAGGAACGACCACTACACGCCCACGCCGAGGAACGACCACTACACGCCCGCGCCGAGGAATGACCACTACACGCCCACGCCGAGGAATAACCACTACACGCCCACGCCGAGGAATAACCACTACACGCCCACACCGAGGAATAACCACTACACGCCCACGCCGAGGAATAACCACTACACGCCCACGCCGAGGAATAACCACTACACGCCCACGCCGAGGAATAACCACTACACGCCCACGCCGAGGAATAACCACTACACGCCCACGCCGAGGAATAACCACTACACGCCCACGCCGAGGAATGACCACTACACGCCCACGCCGAGGAAGGACCACTACATGACCACACCGAAGAATGACCACTACAACAAGAGGCCATGTTAGTGAAAAGGTGTTAAAATGGTCATCTACCTGAACACTAGGTAAATAAAGGTTTATCTGGGAGCAGTTTCTGGTATCCTCGCAGCCCGGGGTATGACCAGTCTGGTATCCTCGCAGCCCGGGGTATGACCAGTCTGGTATCCTCGCAGCCCGGGGTATGACCAGTCTGGTATCCTCGCAGCCCGGGTATGACCAGTCTGGTATCCTCGCAGCCCGGGGTATGACCAGTCTGGTATCCTCGCAGCCCGGGGTATGACCAGTCTGGTATCCTCGCAGCCCGGGGTATGACCAGTCTGGTATCCTCGCAGCCCGGGGTATGACCAGTCTGGTATCCTCGCAGCCCGGGGTATGACCAGTCTGGTATCCTCGCAGCCCGGGGTATGACCAGTCTGGTATCCTCGCAGCCCGGGGTATGACCAGTCTGGTATCCTCGCAGCCCGGGGTATGACCAGTCTGGTATCCTCGCAGCCCGGGGTATGACCAGTCTGGTATCCTCGCAGCCCGGGGTATGACCAGTCTGGTATCCTCGCAGCCCGGGGTATGACCAGTCTGGTATCCTCGCAGCCCGGGGTATGACCAGTCTGGTATCCTCGCAGCCCGGGGTATGACCAGTCTGGTATCCTCGCAGCCCGGGGTATGACCAGTCTACCGTGGTAACCGCTGTTGCTACTAGCGTCCCATAAGCCAGCACAGCATGGCTGGGTAAGTCACTTAGGGGTAGAAAGATAAAAGTTCTTAAAAATGTCTATTTTTACTTTGTACTGTGCGGGTTATTTATGTTACATAAATAACCCGCACAGAGGAGAAAGGAACTTTCGACAACGTTTCAGTCAGACTTGAACCATTTACAAAGTCACACTTTGTAAATACTCCAAAAGTCGGACCGAAACATCGTCGAAAGTTCGTCTCTCCTCTGTGCGGGTTATTTGTGTATTGTTCCAGTCATGGTACTGTGCCTTTTTGTTCTTTATCATATGTTCATATTTTTCCCGTTTGTGTTCTATAATTGGTTATTGTTTATAGATGGACACCTTAACTTAACCTAACTTAACCTAATTTAACCTAACCTAACTTAACCTAACCTTGCTGAAAAATTTGCTACAAACTGTGTGAGAGAAATCAACGTTGATGCCTCTGGAAGTTAAGAGAATTGTAACAAAGACTGAATAGTCGTGGATCATGAATGTTGATACAATGTTCTCTTATTGTGCCCATGGAGCCCTTACCTAAGGACCAGGTCCTCAGGTACTTCGCATGTATATATTATCAGGTATGTTTCTCATTCTGCGCCCCAGAGAGTACATAACAACTGCTTAAGATATTCCCAGGAGTATAGATGCTTTACTAGCATTAAGTGCGCATTATAAACTGTCTGTATATTTTCCAGCTCTGATGACGCTTCTGTCTTGGAAGCTGAAGCAATGTCTTCTTAACTTTACCCCATACCTCTTTATTATTATTATTTAGAAGGAAGCGCTAAGCTCGTAGGGGTCATACAGCTCCTTGAGGACTAGATAATCAGGATCGATAGGAACAAATGAAGCTGCAGAGTACATGACTTAAGAAATCGTAATGACACGATTGCAAATAAACCATACCCCCGGCCGGGATTGAACCCGCGGTCATAGAGTCTCAAATCTCCAGCCCGTCGCGTTAGCCACTAGACCAGCTAGCCACAATAAGATTCATCCAACTAGGTATATTTCTACACCATAGGAAAGTTAGCACAGGCACCTCTGTGACCACAAATGCAAGTTTTTACAGACGAATCTCCAGCTAGCGTGGCCTGTGCTAACTTTCCTATGGTGTAGAAATATACCTAGTTGGATGAATCTTATTGTGGCTAGCTGGTCTAGTGGCTAACGCGACGGGCTGGAGTTTTGAGACTCTATGACCGCGGGTTCAATCCCGGCCGGGGGTATGGTTTATTTGCAATCGTGTCATTACGATTTCTTAAGTCATGTTGACGGCAGTGAAGGGACTTGAGCTGGAGTTCGTCACGGCCACGCTAGCTGGAGATTCGTCTGTAAAAACTTGCATTTGTGGTCACAGAGGTGCCTGTGCTAACTTTCCTATGGTGTAGAAATATACCTAGTTGGATGAATCTTATTGTGGCTAGCTGGTCTAGTGGCTAACGCGACGGGCTGGAGATTTGAGACTCTATGACCGCGGGTTCAATCCCGGCCGGGGGTATGGTTTTTTTTAAGCTGCAGAGTTCTCTGAATCAAGGTGAGAATGAAAATTTTTCACGCGTGTAGAAGCACTAAACCAGAATGGATCATATGCTCTCCGGGGCATGGGAGGCATTCTCTATCTACCCAAGAAAACGGACTGTAGCTCCATTCCTTGGATCAAGAGCCTATCACTATATCTGGTGTCCCTCTACAATTCCAAAACACGTTCTGTACCTGCATCGACAAGTCTACTGATGACATTGAAGACACTATTTAAAATATTATCATGTGTAATAATAATAATAATAATTGTATAGGGTTCACCTCAGGGAGTCTTGCTGCTTTAATTAGGATAGTCAGAGTATTTCTGCCACCATTAGCTTGGTTGCTCTGAAGGGAGCCAGTAAGATGCAGCCTCACATCTCCAATTAGCGGAGATGGGCATTTTTAGAAGAAAATGTGCCACACTTCGAACCTCAGAGCTGAGAAAACCTCCACCAATAGCTGCCCCAACACACACACACACACACACACACACACACACACCACACACACACACACACACACACACACACACACACACACACACACACACACACACACTGGTGAGGTCGGCCAATGTGTACAAATCTGACGCCTGGGTCATTCGCTTGCAGTAAACTCCTTTATAAATACGAGGTCACACATGCCCGTAGTGACCCAGCCTCCTTCCCTCAACACGACTCGCGACATGATCTGACTTGAAAGGACAGGAAGGGAGACGAGAGGAAATGATGGAAAAAGCAGTGATTGGAAGAGAGGGAAGGAGAAAGGGAGGAAGAAGAGGGAAAGAGGATAGATAGAAGGGTATGACAGCAATACAGAAATGTGACGCATGTGCAACATCAGGGTATCTTTACTGTAGACGTTTCGCCATCCAGTGGCTTTATCAATACAGATTCTAGGATATAATTTGAAGACAGAACTATATACAGAAGATGAGGTAATCAGTCCCTCAACCTTGGAGTTGATGTGAAGAGCATCGTGGTCGTGAATCTTCACGACTCATAGGGATGATTTGTTACATGGGATCAACTTTGTCATCCTCCTTTGTACGTTTTCCAGTGCACTTATATCCATTCTGTAATACGGTGACCAAAACTGTGCAGCATAATCTAAATGATTATATATTATATATATATATATATATATATATATATATATATATATATATATATATATATATATATATATATATATTATCCAGAGATATATAGAATTACAGAACAACCTTAGGACTTCTATTATTTATACTTCTTGATATGAAGCCAAGGATTCTCTTAGCTTTATTGCGAACACTTATTTACTGTTGTCTTGGCTTCAGATTACTGCTAACCAGAGCTCCTAAATCCTTTTCGCAATCAGCAATATTAAGATGTACTAATGTACATCTTAATATTTAGTTTGTATGTGGCATGGTTATTTTCCTGTCAGACATTTAGAACTTTGCATTTGTCTATATCAAACTGCATCTGCCACTTCTCCGATCACTGCATCAATCTATTCAAATCATTCTGGAGTGCTCTGTCCTCATTAGAATGAATTGGACGGCCTATTTTGGTGTCATCAGCAAATTTGCTCATGTCGCTATTTATTCCCTCATCTATGTCGTTTATGTAAATTGTGAACAACAAGGGGCCCAATACTTAACCCTGTGGAACACCACTTGTGACGTGCCCCCATTCTGATTTCGCTCCATTTAAGCAAACTCTCTGCTGTCTATTTGTCAGCCATGCCTCAACCCAGGAAAGAAATTCTCCTCCTATTCCGTGTGCCTAAGTTTTCTCAACAGCCTCTGATGTGGAACTGTATCGAAAGCCTTACTGAAGTCCATATACACAATATCAAATTCAATATCATGATCTATCTCAAATACTTTAGTGAAAAAAAGTTAGTAAATTCGTAAGACAGGAACGCCCTTTATAAAACCGTGTTGAGATTCATTAATCAATTTATACCTTTCAAGATGGCTACGAATTGCCTCGGCAATTATTGATTCCATAAATTTTCTCACTATGGAGGTAAGGCTTATTGGTCTATAGTTCGAAGCTAAGGACCTGTCACCTGCCTTGTAAATAGGTATTACATTTGTCATTTTCCACTTGTTTGGCACTGTCAGTTTGTAGTGATATATTGAAAAAATTAGCCAAGGGTATGCCAAATTCCTCTTTACATTCCTTTAAAACTCTTGCAAACAGTTCATCAGGGCCTGGGGATTTGTTAGGATTTAATTTTTCTATTTGTCTGAGGACCTGTCACTAGTTACCCCAATCGTGCGTAGTTTATTATCGTCCTGTTCTACCTAATTTATTATTTCTGGAATTTCGCTAGTACCCACGGTACCAATGAACTCTAGTCCCTCTCACTCATATATTTGTCCAATCTCTTTTTAAAACTGCCCAGGGTCCTAGTCTCGATTACCCAACTCTGGAAGACTTTTCCACGCATCGAAAACTCTGAAAATCAGTACTTAACTATGTCCCTTCGAAATCTAAATTTGTTTAACTTATCGCACTTAAATCTGTACACGTGTCTTCCAGCGAGGTGCATTCCCATCATTGTGACGAGGCAGAGAAAATGTATCGTACTTCGTGGCTTATAAGACTTGTTTTAGTTTCAATGGCTCGGCATCGGATGTAACTGGGAGAGCTACAGTTCACCCCACACACCAAACTTACAGCTCCCGTCACTGACCTTCAGTGTATAGGACGCAAGGTGGTTTTTGGAGACATTGTATGGCAAAAAATGCGTCTAATAAGCTGCGAAATACGGTATAAAGCAAGTCGATTGTTGAGAGAAAAACTACTACTGCCAGTACACAACACTGAACAACATCGCCGCCAAAACGCTCGAGAGTGAAGCACATGGTATGAACGTGCTCCTTGTTGTAAATTATTTTGCTTCATTTCTTGATGCCTTGACAGAGGCATCACTGTCTTAAGACTGAACTCTATACTTTGAAAAATCTATTTTGCAAATTTGGCGTACATAATGCATTGCCTGAATTCCCTCTTCTTCATCAGTATGGCTTTGCAAATTAAAGATTGCTACAAATCGTCCATCTGGTCTCCACTCGTGGGAATCATGTATTTAAAGTATTTTAGCACAATACTCGAGCAACGTTTGAAAGATTGTGTGTAGAGTTGACAGCTAAACTGTAGTACCTGGTAGTACTTCTTTCACAATAGCTGAAGGAACTTTGTCACGCATTAAAAACCAAGTTCATCACATACTATCTTGGATAAGAATGACAGGTTTCCATATTGTGAGTTATGGCCTGTTAAAAATGGCTCTCACAGCCACTAACTCCAGCAATACAAAAGTTTCCGTTCCGCAATGATAGAAGTGTCAGATCTGATCCTCGGAGAAGGAGACCACATTCATCTAATGTTGGAATAACAGCTACAACAAACTGCAGGAAATACGCAAGTATTCCTGCATTTATTAAATTTATTTTTCTATTTTTTTTTTGTAACCTGTGTTTGAGGGTCCAAATCCCTGTCTTCTCTGCATAGTGTTATTTTCTCTTAAAGAATTTTCCAGTCACGTTCGGGTCATTTTCGTCACTGAGGTCACAGACCCTGAGCTGCTTGGGGATTAGGTGGAGGTTACAAAG
Source organism: Cherax quadricarinatus (assembly GCF_026875155.1). Classification (NCBI taxonomy): domain Eukaryota; kingdom Metazoa; phylum Arthropoda; class Malacostraca; order Decapoda; family Parastacidae; genus Cherax; species Cherax quadricarinatus. The sequence continues at coordinate 6,685,031 of NC_069456.1, forward strand.
CAGGGTTTTGTTTCTACAGTTTTTTAAAAAGTGGGTTTGGAGAGTTGAAGAGGGGTCTTGCTTCCCAGGGGGAGATAGGGGGCTGAAGGTCCACCCAATGGCCTGGAGAAGTGTAGGGGTTGGAATGGGGGGAAAATGGGGCTCTAGATGAGGTGGTCTGTCTCTCACTGTGAGGGGGTTTAGGTGGGGGGTAGCAACGGCCCCAGCGTGGGGTGCCCCCCAGCCCTCACAAGTGGCTTTGTTCACAGTAATGGGAGGCGCATCAGAGTAAGGAAAATTTAAAAGGGGCAGATCTGAAGGTAGAAAACGCTTCTTGTTCTCCGGATAATGTACTTCAGGGGCCAGTGAAGGTAAGGTACTACTGCCCCCAATAAAGGGGTAACGCATTTTTGGGGTTTTGGTGACTCTCGGGAAAAGATATGTTGATCGTGCTTTTTGTAATAGGAATAAGAAATGAGAGATAGAGTGGCTCCCTGGAGCGGTTTTGGGGGGCCATTGCAACAGACTGTAATATCATGTCAGGTAATGGGAAAACCCCATTATCTGTCTCGTGCTGTGAAAATATAGGGGGAAGGGGTAGGGAAAGAGCTGCTAAAAAGTACGGTAGCTTTTAATTTTCATTAATTTAAGGAGGGACCCCAATCAAGGGAGCATCTTCCCTAAAGGGGGAGTAGAAATAATGGTTGTCTAGGGAAATTGGGGAAATTGCTGGCTAGACAGATACTGCGGGAACTTGCAATCCCATTCTTGCAACGGAAAAACTTTAGGGCAAACATGATATTTGCAAGGGAGGGGTTCATCTCCGGGGGCAGGGGGGTAGCACTTGCAGACTCGTTTGAGAAGGATGGGAAATGCCTATGATTTTAAACTGATGGAAATAGATATGGGTGTGTGTGGAAACAAGCAGGTTGCAACACTAGGGGGGAAAACAGAAATGATAAAAGGCTTTTCGCATAAGTTAAAAAAAAGAAAATAGAACAGGTCAGAAAAACAAAGGGGGACAGAGGGCAGAAAGGGGGATAGCCCCCTTTAAGGTTTACTATACAATAGCGGGGAGGGTTAAAATAAGAAGATGAGCAAAATTAATTGAAAGGCGGGGAAAAAAAATTTTAGCTAAACAAGACCGGGCTAAATCTGAAGATGAGAGATCCCCTGAATGTCCTACAAGGCTATAAATTTATTCCACACGACAGGGTCAACAGGAAAGGGGTGGATACGATGTATTCAAGACAATTAAATGTTGTTTTAGACAAGATATTAAATTAAAGCGTCAGCCACTGAACGTTTGGTTACAGCTTCTCGAGGCCGAGAAAAACTAATTTTTGGGGGTGATTTTCAGGGCCCCAATCTTGATAGGGGGTGCAGTAAACTTCTATGGGACAAATTTTAAGGCATCTAAAACGAAAAGTTGTGCTAATGGGGGATTTAACTATAGACAGAGGCTGGAGCAATTTGACGGAAATTTAGAGTCGGGGGACTTTTTTAACATCCGGATTTTTTTTTAAAACGTTTTGGACAGAGCCAATAGGGGAAATAACCCCCTTACTTGGTTCTTGCCAGTAGGGAAACCAAAATTTAAAAATTTGAGGTTTAAAGATGAGCTTTGGGGGGAGTATCACAAATCACTCAGTTTTAAAAATTTTTCATGGAAACCCCTAAAAATGGGAATCAAGTCTCCGCCCTACTTTCGCTTGGCTGATTTCATAGGGGCGAAAAAATTTCTTAGGTGGGGAACTGAATGACCCGACTAGGGGGCAGGAGGTGGGGATGGTTGCCGATTTGATGCTTTTTCCAGGGCATAGTTCTAGCTGCTCAGTCAAATTATGTTCCAAATAGGGGAAAAAAGATAAAAAAAATGATCCTAAATGGATGAACAATAGATTTTAAAAAATCTGATTGCAAAAGAGAGGCATATATAGGGAATCAAAGGAGGAGGCAATTAAGAAAACGATATATTCAGTTAAAGAAAAAAATAAAAAAGGAATTAGAAAAAACAAATAGAGATTATGAGGTTAAAATTGAAGAGAACGAAGACAACCCAAAAGATTCTTTCAGGTATACAGAATAAGATCAGGGCAAGATAGGCCCACTCAAAAATTCCTCGGGTCAGCCATGACAGGATAAGGGAAAAGTGTAGAATTTTTTAAAAAACATACTTCCCCAATTTTACCGGGGGATACCCCGATATTCCCTAATGAAAAATTTTGTAGTACAGGCGATAAAAAACTGTGCACTATTAGGGCCAATGACATGTCCCTTTGGCAAATAGATAAAAAAAAACCTACAAATCCCCAGGCCCGTGAAGAGCAAGGGTTTTTAAAAAAATGTAAGAGGAGCTTAGCACACCCTTTTCGATCTTTTCAACATATCCTGCAAACGGGGAGGTGCCGATAAGTGGAAAATGGCAAATGTGAACCCATTTTCAAAAACAGGTGACAGGGCCTTTGCTCGAACAAGACCAATAAACCAACCTCCATAGTGGGGAAAAATTTTGAATCAATAATTGCCGAGGCAGTTCGTAGCCCCCTTGAAAACTAAATTAATCAACAATTCAGCATGGTTTTCAAAGGGGCGTTCCGCCTTACGAAAATTTTTAACTTTTTTTACTAAGGGATTGAGGAGGGAGATCATGGTAAAATATGATATTGTGTATTGGACT
>NC_069456.1:6688189-6706809 GCF_026875155.1 Cherax quadricarinatus
GGTTTTTAACCGTTTTTGCTACTGCGTCTCATAAGCCAGAAAATGCAGGCGGGGAAAGGGCACTTAGGGTAAAAAGATAAAAGTTCTTAAAAATGTCTATTTTTACTTTGTACTGTGCGGGTTATTTATGTTACAAAAATAACCCGCACAGAGGAGAAAGGAACTTTCGACAACGTTTCAGTCAGACTTGGACCATTTACAAAGTCACACTTTGTAAATACTCCAAAAGTCGGACCGAAACATCGTCGAAAGTTCGTCTCTCCTCTGTGCGGGTTATTTGTATATTGTTCCAGTCATGGTACTGTGGCTTTTTGTTCTTTATCATATGTTCATATTTTTCCCGTTTGTGTTCTATAATTGGTTATTGTTTATAGATGGACACCTTAAAACTTAACCTAACCTTGCTGAAAAATTTGCTACAAACTGTGTGAGAGAAATCAACGTTGATGCCTCTGGAAGTTAAGAGAATTGTAACAAAGACTGAATAGTCGTGGATCATGAATGTTGATACAATGTTCTCTTATTGTGCCCATGGAGCCCTTACCTGAGGACCAGGTCCTCAGGTACTTCGCATGTATATATTATCAGGTATGTTTCTCATTCTGCGCCCCAGAGAGTACATAACAACTGCTTAAGATATTCCCAGGAGTATAGATGCTTTACTAGCATTAAGTGCGCATTATAAACTGTGTCTGTATATTTTCCAGCTCTGATGACGCTTCTGTCTTGGAAGCTGAAGCAATGTCTTCTTAACTTTACCCCATACCTCTTTATTATTATTATTTAGAAGGAAGCGCTAAGCTCGTAGGGGTCATACAGCTCCTTGAGGACTAGATAATCAGGATCGATAGGAACAAATGAAGCTGCAGAGTTCTCTGAATCAAGGTGAGAATGAAAATTTTTCACGCGTGTAGAAGCACTAAACCAGAATGGATCATATGCTCTCCGGGGCATGGGAGGCATTCTCAATCTACCCAAGAAAACGGACTGTAGCTCCATTCCTTGGATCAAGAGCCTATCACTATATCTGGTGTCCCTCTACAATTCCAAAACACGTTCTGTACCTGCATCGGCAAGTCTACTGATGACACTGAAGACACTATTTAAAATATTATCATGTGTAATAATAATAATAATAATTGTATAGGGTTCACCTCAGGGAGTCTTGCTGCTTTAATTAGGATAGTCAGAGTATTTCTGCCACCATTAGCTTGGTTGCTCTGAAGGGAGCCAGTAAGATGCAGCCTCACATCTCCAATTAGCGGAGATGGGTATTTTTAGAAGAAAATGTGCCACACTTCGAACCTCAGAGCTGAGAAAACCTCCACCAATAGCTGCCCCAACACACACACACACACACACACACACACACACACACACACACACACACCACACACACACTGGTGAGGTCGGCCAATGTGTACAAATCTGACGCCTGGGTCATTCCTTGCTTTAAAACTCCTTTATAATACGGGGGTACACATGCCGTAGGACCCAGCCCCCTTCCCAACACGACTCGCGAATGATCTGCTTGAAAGGCAGGAAAGGGGAACGAGGGAAAATGATGGAGAAAGCATGTTTGGAAGGGGGGAGGAGAAAGGGAGGAAAAGGGGGAAAAGAGGATAGATAAAAGGGGTATGACAGCAAACAGAAATGTGACGAGGCAACTGGGGATCTTTTACTGTAACGTTTCGCCATCCAGGGTTTTATCAAACAGATTCTAGGATAAAATTTTGAGACGAACTATTACAGAAAGAGGTAATCATTTGGGAGTTTTTGTAAAGGCTCGTGGTCGTGAATTTTCCGGGACCCTGGGGTGATTTTTTAATGGGATCAATTTTGTCATCCTCCTTTGTGTTTTCCGTGCCTTATATCCATTCTGTTAGGTGCCAAAACTGTGCAGAAAAATCTAAATGTTTTTAAATATATTATTATATTAATAATATTATCATTAAATATATATATAATTTTATTTATTTTTTTATTTATTTATTATCCCCTGGCCGATTCCCCCCAAGGCAGGGGGGCCCGAAAAAAAAAAACTTTCACCCATTCACTCCATCACTGTCTTCCCAGAAGGGTGTTTTTAACACAGTTTTTAAACGAACATTAACACCCCCCTTTCAGAGTGGGGGCACTGTATTTTCCCATCTCCAGGATAAAGTCCCGGCCTGCCGGTTTCCTGAACCCCTTAAAAAATGTTACTTTGTCACACCCAACGCACGTAAAGATTAAAAACCTTTGTTCCATTCACCCTATCAAACCGTCACGATGCCTGTGGGCCAAGCCCTCGAACAAAACCTCCTTTTACCCCCCCCCCCAAACCCCTTCCTAGGCCGACCCCTACCCCCCCTTCCTTCCATACAGATGATCACTCTTGAATCTTTTGTTTCGTCCTTCTCTCCCCCGAACCACCTCAAAAACCCTTCCTCACCCCTCTGGAAAACATTTGGTAATCCCACACCTCCTTCCTAATTCCCAAATACAATTCTCGCTTTTATTCACCCACACATTGCCTCAACACGACATCCCCACTGCCTCCACCCTTCTCCTGGGCGCAACATTATCACCCCGCTTCACACCCATATAAGAGCGTGGAAAAACTATTTTTTTTTAAACATTCCCCTCTTTGCCCCCAAGGACAAAGTTCTTTGTCTCCACAGACTCCTAAGTGCACCATCACTTTTTTTCCCCTCATAATTCTATGTTCACCTCATCTTTATGACCACCCGCTACACGTCCCCCCCAATATTAAATACTTCCCCTCCCCCATCTCTCTCCCCCCCAATTGATATTAATCTTTCATCACCTAATCTTTTTTTTACCCCATAAACCTTACCTTTTTTCTGTACCCCTTTAATTTTCTTTTCTTTGCACACCCTACCAAATTCACCCCCAAATTTCCTGCAATTCTCTTCGAATCTCCCAAAGCCAGGTCATCGCAAAGAGCAGCTGTGAAACTCCCACTTTGTGTGTGATTCTTTATTTTTTAAAACCCCACCCCCTCTTCCCAAGACCCCGCTTTACTTCCTTACAACCCATCTAAAATTAAAAAACAACCGGTGACTCACCCCCTTGTCTAAGGCCTATTTTACTGGGAAAAAATTTCCCTCTTCCTACATACTCTAACTTGACCTCCTACCCTCTTTAAAAACTCTTCACTCTTTCAGAAAACCTACCCCCTACACCAACATTTCAAATCTGCCACTTTCCCCCCCTACCCCCCTGTTACGCCCTTTTCCAAACCCAAAAAAAAATGCCACAAAGACCTCTTTCCCTTATCAAAAAATTTTTCATTAAAGTTTCACTGTAAACCCTGGCCCCACACACCCCCTACCTTTTTCCAAAAGCCTCCTTTTCATTGCTATCCTATTCCCCGTTTACTTTAATTCTTTCAATTATAATTCCCTAACTTTACCGGGTACATAACAATTTTCCCCCCTAAAATTTTTGCACTCTTTTTTCCCCTTTGCCTTTTACAAAGGAATATGCATGCTCCCCCTCCCAAATCCCTAGGTACCTTCCCCCTTTTCCATACTTTTAAATTAAATAATTGCACCAACCACCCCAAAACTATATCCCCCCGTTTTTAACTTTTCTTTTTTATCCATCAACCCCGGCTGCCTTCCCCCCTTTCATTTTACCTACTGCCCTCCGAACTTCCCCACACTCACAACGGGCTCTTCCTCACTCCTAAAAGATGTTATTCCTCCTTCCCTATCACGAAAAACACAGCTTCCCCATCTTCATCAACATTTAACAATTCCCCCAAAAAATTCCCTCCCTCTTCCAAAATACCTCTAAATTCCATTTAAAATCTCTCTCCCCATTTTTAACTGACAAATCCATTTGTTCTCTGTTTTTTTAATTTTTAATCTCACTCCAAAAAATTTTTCTTATTTTCCAAAATTTGTTGATAACTCTCACCCCCCTCCTCATTTGCTCCTTTTTTTCATTGCTTACCACTCTCTTTAAATTCTTCTTTTTCCCATATACTCTTCCCTCCCTTTCATCACTTCTACTTTTAAAAACTTTCTTTTTAACTTTTTCTCCCTTATACTCTCTTTACTCATCATTCACCAATCGCTCCTCTTCCCTCTGCACCCCCTTTCCCTTAAACCCCAAACTCTGCGAACACCCTTAACACTACATTTTTAAACCTACCCCAACCTTTGACCCCATTGCCCAGCTCCATTAGCCCCTTATCCCCCCATAGTGTTTTTATCTTACCCTTAAAAGCCTCCTCTTTTAGTTTTTAAAAACCCTTTACCTCTCTCTTTCCCCGATGCTTCTATTCTCCTTGTATCCCCTCTCCTTTTTATCTCAGTTGCTAAACTAAAAATGATCTGATATATTGTGGCCCCCTAAAACATGTACATCCCGAAGTTACTCAACGTCTTTTATCTACCAAACTAATCCCAAAAAACACTGTCATTTCGCCCTACTCATTCGGTATACTTTTTATCCTTTTTTTTAAAATGTATTACCTATAATAAAACCCCTTTTTTACAAAGTTAAAACAAAGGGCTCCCATTATCTTTACACCTGGACCCCAAAATTTTCCTACCACCCCTCTCTTAAAGTTTTCCTCCCTTTAGCTTCAATCCCCCACCACAATTTCCTCTCACTTTGGTTCAAAGGTCCCATAATTCCTTTTAAAACTCCCAAAATCTCTCTCTCCCTCTGCATTCCCTTTTTTCCAGGGCATACACGCTTATTATGACCCACTTCTCGATCCAACCCTTTTCTTTAAAACCCATAATTTTGAATTTCAAATCATATTCTTTTTCTCCTTCCAAATGATCATTTTAACATTAGTACCCCTTCCCTTTTCTCAATCTCTCAATACTCCAGATTTAATCCCATTTATTTCCCCCCCCGAAATCTCCTCCCCCCCTTTAGCTTTGTTTGTTAGGGCCGGACATCCCAAATTCTTTTTTATTTAAAAACAGCAACATTGTTCTTGTCCCGCACACTCCACGCACATTTAAACAACCAGTTTTAAAAAGTTTTTCTTCTTCTTTTTTAGTAATTGTATACAGGAGAAGGGGTTACTAGCCCTTGCCCCGGCATTTTGTGCCTCATACGCCCGCATGGCTTAGGAGGAAAGATTTTTTTCCACTTTCCCATGGACAATAGAAGAAATAAAAAAGAAAAAGAGCATTTAGAAAAAAGGAGGAAAACTAGATTAGTTTTAAAATTTTATATGCAGTGGGCTGTGGGTGGACCAAAAGGGAAGTAGGAGTAGCAAATTATCCCTGTTACTTAGCGTGTTTTATTTTTTTAGACGAAAAAGAAAACAGCAATCCTACCCTCATGCAAAACAGTTACATTTTTTTTTACATTCATCGGCGGCGGGGTACTTCCCTGGGGGTTGCTGTCTACCAACCACTACCCCTTGGCTTTAATCAAAAATAAAATAATAAAGTCCTAAGGTTTTCTGTAAATTTTTATATTCTGGATATTATATATTTAAAATATATTTATTTAAATATATATTATATTATTAATCCAAGATATAAGAATTACAGAACAACCTTAGGATTCTATTTTTTTATTCTTGATATGAAGCCCGATTCTCTTAGCTTTTTTGCGAACATATTTACTGTTTCTTGGTTCAGATTTTGCTAACCAACTCCCAAATCCCCTTTTGCAAACAGCAATATTTAAAAGTACTAAGTACATCTTTTTTATTTAGTTTGTATGTGGCTGGTTATTTTTCCGTCGCTTTAGAACTTTTCATTTGTTATTCAACAGTCTGCCACTCTCCCTCACTGCATCATCTATTCAAACTTATGGGTGCTCTGTCCTCATTTGAATGAATTGGACGGGCCTATTTTTTGGGTCTCATAAAATTTGAATGTCGCTATTTATCCCCTCACATGTCGTTTATGTAAATTGGAACAACAAGGGGGCCCAATACTTAACCCGTGGAACACCACTTGTGACGGCCTCCATCTGATTTCGCCCTTTAGCAAACTCTTGTGTTATTTGTCGCCATGCCTAACCCCGGGAAAAAAAATTCTCCTCCTATTCCGTGTGCTTTAAGTTTTCTCAACAGCCTCTGATGTGGAACTGTATCGAAAGCCTTACTGAAGTCCATATACACAATATCAAATTCAATATCATAATCTATCTCAAATACTTTAGTGAAAAAAAGTTAGTAAATTCGTAAGACAGGAACGCCCTTTATAAAACCGTGTTGAGATTCATTAATCAATTTATACCTTTCAAGATGGCTACGAATTGCCTCGGCAATTATTGATTCCATAAATTTTCTCGCTATGGAGGTAAGGCTTATTGGTCTATAGTTCGAAGCTAAGGACCTGTCACCTGCCTTGTAAATAGGTATTACATTTGTCATTTTCCACTTGTTTGGCACTGTGTCAGTTTGTAGTGATATATTGAAAAAATTAGCCAAGGGTATGCCAAATTCCTCTTTACATTCCTTTAAAACTCTTGCAAACAGTTCATCAGGGCCTGGGGATTTGTTAGGATTTAATTTTTCTATTTGTCTGAGGACCTGTCACTAGTTACCCAATCGTGCGTAGTTTATTATCGTCCTGTTCTACCTAATTTATTATTTCTGGAAATTTCGCTAGTACCCACGGTTTCCAATGAACTCTAGTCCCTCTCACTCATATATTTCTCCAATCTCTTTTTAAAACTGCCCAGGGTCCTAGTCTCGATTACCCAACTCTGGAAGACTTTTCCACGCATCGAAAACTCTGAAAATCAGTACTTAACTATGTCCCTTCGAAATCTAAATTTGTTTAACTTATCGCACTTAAATCTGTACACGTGTCTTCCAGCGAGGTGCATTCCCATCATTGTGACGAGGCAGAGACAATGTATCGTACTTCGTGGCTTATAAGACTTGTTTTAGTTTCAATGGCTCGGCATCGGATGTAACTGGGAGAGCTACAGTTCACCCCACACACCAAACTTACAGCTCCCGTCACTGACCTTCAGTGTATAGGACGCAAGGTGGTTTTTGGAGACATTGTATGGCAAAAATTGCGTCTAATATGCTGCGAAATACGGTATAAAGCAAGTCGATTGTTGAGAGAAAAACAACTACTGCCAGTACACAACACTGAACAACATCGCCGCCAAAACGCTCGAGAGTGAAGCACATGGTATGAACGTGCTCCTTGTTGTAAATTATTTTGCTTCATTTCTTGATGCCTTGACAGAGGCATCACTGTCTTAAGACTGAACTCTATACTTTGAAAAATCTATTTTGCAAATTTGGCGTACATAATGCATTGCCTGAATTCCCTCTTCTTCATCAGTATGGCTTTGCAAATTAAAGATTGCTACAAATCGTCCATCTGGTCTCCACTCGTGGGAATCATGTATTTAAAGTATTTTAGCACAATACTCGAGCAACGTTTGAAAGATTGTGTGTAGAGTTGACAGCTAAACTGTAGTACCTGGTAGTACTTCTTTCACAATAGCTGAAGGAACTTTGTCACGCATTAAAAACCAAGTTCATCACATACTGTCTTGGATAAGAATGACAGGTTTCCATATTGTGAGTTATGGCCTGTTAAAAATGGCTCTCACAGCCACTAACTCCAGCAATACAAAAGTTTCCGTTCCGCAATGATAGAAGTGTCAGATCTGATCCTCGGAGAAGGAGACCACATTCATCTAATGTTGGAATAACAGCTACAACAAACTGCAGGAAATACGCAAGTATTCCTGCATTTATTAAATTTATTTCTCTATTTTTTTTTGTAACCTGTGTTTGAGGGTCCAAATCCCTGTCTTCTCTGCATAGTGTTATTTTCATCTTAAAGAATGTTCCAGTTACTATATATTTGCAACAAATCAGGATGTTGAATGTTTCTCAAAAAGTTTGCAAACAAAATAATATACAGAGTTTGTTTATTGAGGGTAAATTCGGTAGACAGTTGAGTATATTTCTCACCATTCGTTTTCATGCTGAAAGATATTTTAGGTGAATAATATCTTGTTTGCCAATAGTGTAAGTTCGACGCGATTTCTTAAATGACTCAGTGTGTTGTAGATAGTCATTGGACCAACAATTTTTCCAGTAAGTTAAATCACTGGCACTGATATCAACCCACATTCAAAGATCTTTATCTCTTATTTATAACATAGAGCAGGTTCAGTTTCTGACACATCCATATGCTCCGTACAAGTTTGTTTTACCAGCAGGAGGGTCAGCCTCTGAAACAGCAGCAGGAGGGTCAGCCTCTGAAACAGTAGCAGGAGGGTCAGCCTCTGAAACAGTAGCAGGAGGGTCAGCCTCTGAAACAGCAGCAGGAGGGTCAGCCTCTGAAACAGCAGCAGGAGGGTCAGCCTCTGAAACAGCAGCAGGAGGGTCAGCCTCTGAAACAGCAGCAGGAGGGTCAGCCTCTGAAACAGCAGCAGGAGGGTCAGCCTCTGAAACCGCAGCAGGAGGGTCAGCCTCTGAAACCGCAGCAGGAGGGTCAGCCTCTGAAACCGCAGCAGGAGGGTCAGCCTCTGAAACCGCAGCAGGAGGGTCAGCCTCTGAAACCGCAGCAGGAGGGTCAGCCTCTGAAGCCGCAGCAGGAGGTTCAGCCTCTGAAACCGCAGCAGGAGGTTCAGCCTCTGAAACCGCAGCAGGAGGGTCAGCCTCTGAAACAGAAGCAGGAGGGTCAGCCTCTGAGACACCAGCAGGAGGGTCAGCCTCTGAGACACCAGCAGGAGGGTCAGCCTCTGAGACACCAGCAGGAGGGTCAGCCTCTGAGACACCAGCAGGAGGGTCAGCCTCTGAAACAGCAGCAGGAGGGTCAGCCTCTGAGACACCAGCAGGAGGGTCAGCCTCTGAAACCCCAGGAGAAGGGTTAGCCTCTGAAACCCCAGGAGGAGGGTCAGCCTCTGAAACCCCAGGAGGAGGGTCAGCCTCTGAAACCCCAGGAGGGGGGTCAGCCTCTGAAACCCCAGGAGGAGGGTCAGCCTCTGAAACCCCAGGAGGAGGGTCAGCCTCTGAAACCCCAGGAGGAGGGTCAGCCTCTGAAACCCCAGGAGGAGGGTCAGCCTCTGAAACAGCAGTAGGAGGGTCAGCCTCTGAAACAGCAGCAGCAGGGTCAGCCTCTGAAACAGCAGCAGCAGGGTCAGCCTTTGAAACAGCAGCAGCAGGGTCAGCCTCTGAAACAGCAGCAGCAGGGTCAGCCTCTGAAACAGCAGCAGGAGGGTCAGCCTCTGAAACCGCAGCAGGAGGGCCAGCCTCTGAAACCGCAGCAGGAGGGCCAGCCTCTGAAACCGCAGCAGGAGGGTCAGCCTCTGAAACCGCAGCAGGAGGGTCAGCCTCTGAAACCGCAGCAGGAGGGTCAGCCTCTGAAACCGCAGCAGGAGGGTCAGCCTCTGAAACCGCAGCAGGAGGGTCAGCCTCTGAAACCGCAGCAGGAGGGTCAGCCTCTGAAACCGCAGCAGGAGGGTCAGCCTTGAAACCGCAGCAGGAGGGTCAGCCTCTGAAACCGCAGCAGGAGGGTCAGCCTCTGAAACAGCAGCAGGAGGGTCAGCCTCTGAAACAGCAGCAGGAGGGTCAGCCTCTGAAACAGCAGCAGGAGGGTCAGCCTCTGAAACAGCAGCAGGAGGGTCAGCCTCTGAAACAGCAGCAGGAGGGTCAGCCTCTGAAACAGCAGCAGGAGGGTCAGCCTCTGAAACAGCAGCAGGAGGGTCAGCCTTTGGGACACCAGCAGGAGGGTCAGCCTCTGGGACACCAGCAGGAGGGTCAGCCTCTGAAACACCAGCAGGAGGGTCAGCCTCTGAAACAGCAGCAGGAGGGTCAGCCTCCAGGACACCAGCAGGAGGGTCAGCCTCTAGGACACCAGCAGGAGGGTCAGCCTCTGAGACACCAGCAGGAGGGTCAGCCTCTGAGACACCAGCAGGAGGGTCAGCCTCTGAGACACCAGCAGGAGGGTCAGCCTCTGAGACACCAGCAGGAGGGTCAGCCTCTGAGACACCAGCAGGAGGGTCAGCCTCTGGAACCCCAGCAGGAGGGTCAGCCTCTGGGACACCAGCAGGAGGGTCAGCCTCTGGGACACCAGCAGGAGGGTCAGCCTCTGGGACACCAGCAGGAGGGTCAGCCTCTGGGACACCAGCAGGAGGATCAGCCTCTGAAACACCAGCAGGAGGGTCAGCCTCTAGGACACCAGCAGGAGGGTCAGCCTTTAGGACACCAGCAGGAGGGTCAGCCTCTGAAACACCAGCAGAAGGATCAGCCTCTGAAACACCAGCAGGAGGGTCAGCCTCTGAGACACCAGCAGGAGGGTCAGCCTCCGAGACACCAGCAGGAGGGTCAGCCTCTGAAACACCAGCAGGAGGATCAGCCTCTGAAACACCAGCAGGAGGGTCAGCCTCTGAGACACCAGCAGGAGGGTCAGCCTCCGAGACACCAGCAGGAGGGTCAGCCTCCGAAACACCAGCAGGAGGGTCAGCCTCTGAAACACCAGCAGGAGGGTCAGCCTCTGAGACACCAGCAGGTTATGGAACGATGTCTTTGATGCTAAGAGAAGAAAATATCAGTAAAATTTGCAAAGTCTTCAATACTGAGATAATTTTGACTTCTCAAGTGAAAATCATCTTAGTATGGAAGATTTTGGAAATTTCCCTTAATTTTCGTTTTCTTCCCGCTGTTTCTGTGCTCCATACATATGATTACGTTTATGAAATAACATCCAGGTGAGTACACACACGAAGCAGCGTCTGCTTCACGCTCAGCAGACGGCGGACCAAGTCTTCACCACATCTTGTGCTGAATGACCCTCATGGGTTTAGCGTTCCCCCAAAAATAATTTAATATGAAATAAAATATACATCGAAATATATAAATGGCATGCAATGGATATTTACATAACTTAAGAAATCGTAATGACACGATTGCAAATAAACCATACCCCCGGCCGGGATTGAACCCGCGGTCATAGAGTCTCAAAACTCCAGCCCGTCGCGCTAACCACTAGACCAGCTAGCCACAATAAGATTCATCCAACTAGGTATATTTCTACACCATAGGAAGGTTAGCACAGGCACCTCTGTGACCACAAATGCAAGTTTTTACAGACGAATCTCCAGCTAGCGTGGCCGTGACGAACTCTAGCTCAAGTCCCTTCACTTGCATTGTGGTCACAGAGGTGCCTGTGCTAACCTTCCATGGTGTAGAAATATACCTAGTTGGATGAATCTTATTGTGGCTAGCTGGTCTAGTGGTTAGCGCGACGGGCTGGAGTTTTGAGACTCTATGACCGCGGGGTTCAATCCCGGCCGGGGGTATGGTTTATTTGCAATCGTGTCATTACGATTTCTTAAGTCATGTTGACGGCAGTGAAGGGACTTGAGCTAGAGTTCGTCACGGCCACGCTAGCTGGAGATTCGTCTGTAAAACTTGCATTTGTGGTCACAGAGGTGCCTGTGCTAACCTTCCTATGGTGTAGAAATATACCCCAGTTGGATGAATTTATTGTGGCGCTGGTCTAGTGGTTAGCGCGACGGGCCCGGAGTTTTGAGACTATGACCGCGGGTCAAATCCCGGCCGGGGGTATGGTTTATTTGCAATCGTGTCATTACGATTTCTTAAGTCATGTTGACGGCAGTGAAGGGACTTGAGCTAGAGTTCGTCACGGCCACGCTAGCTGGAGATTCGTCTGTAAAAACTTGCATTTGTGGTCACAGAGGTGCCTGTGCTAACCTTCCTATGGTGTAGAAATATACCTAGTTGGATGAATCTTATTGTGGCTAGCTGGTCTAGTGGTTAGCGCGACGGGCTGGAGTTTTGAGACTCTATGACCGCGGGTTCAATCCCGGCCGGGGGTATGGGATATTTACATATTTACATATTTACATATTTGGATGTTGGTTAACCAGGACGGTCTCATTCCCCTTATTTACGTGGGAATGGGTAATAAAAAAATAGTAAAATGGGGGAAAAGCGTTGAGCGCAAGTTTAACGAAATTCAAATTTTTGCATGATGACCACTCACTCTTTTTTTTGTGAAATAGCAAATTTCAAATTCTAAAATTTTTTGGTGGTCCTTTGTTATTGTCGTGAGGACGTACTTAGTCTACCTCTGTTATTCTTGCTAGTGAGGACGTACTTAGTCTACCTCTGTTATTCTTGTTAGTGAGGACGTACTTAGTCTAACCTCTGTTTATTCTTGTAGTGAGGACGTACTTAGTCTACCTCTGTTATTCTTGTTAGTGAGGACGTACTTAGTCTACCTCTGTTATTCTTGTTAGTGAGGACGTACTTAGTCTACCTCTGTTATTCTTGTTAGAAAGTTAGATACTCATGGTGGTGAATTTTGAAGCTTCTTGAAGCTCTTCATTAAGTCTTCTAGTCTGTATTAGAAGCATTAAAGTCTCTCACGTTTACTGCCTGTCTTGTACATATTATTTAATTCTTTAGTAATATTTGATCGTTTCAAACCAGTGTACAGTTAGTAATACACAGTGACAACTTTATTGAGAGCGAGAGAGAGAAGTAACGATCACAGTAAAGTATTGAAATTATTCCTGCAGCTGGGCTAACAGTTACAGTTTTCAACTTTGTACATTGGTTGCACAGCTTAACTCTGTTGCATTCCCTCACGACATTGTCACTGAATATCACTGTGTTGTTGTTGCAGTTACAACAGTGTCAGTATTAATCACTGTCACAGCTCCTCCTGTTGCCATAACAATCGTTATCAGTGTATTGCGTAGCAGTTTCTCACGACACTGTCACCAATTAAAACTATTTAATGGTAACACTGATGCAACATCACGCAATACTCTAATTACCAGTGTTGCAGTCCCACGCAACACTGGTGCAACATCACGCAATACTTAGCAGTGTTGCAGTCCCACGCAACGTGTTTGTTACAGTGCGAGGGGAAAATCTATGACTGAAATTAGAGTACACCGCCATCTTTGCCAGACGTAAGTCACTTGTCTCTTTTTAATTTGGTTATTGACAGGTAATTATATGAAAACATAGTTTAATATACATAACTTAATGTAACCCAATATTAAAATGTCAAAATAATTTTACTGAAAGACTATTTATGCCCAGAAATGCACGCATGACAATTCAGGTGAAACTGGCAACCCGAACTGGAGGATTGTTTGCTGCATAACACTTCACAACACTTTACAACAGTTCACAACACTTTACATCACCTTACAAACACTTCGTACCACTTTACAACACTTCAAAATACATGAGCAGCAAAATGCATACACCTTCAACAACAAGAACATCAACTGGGACCAGGTAAACTATGTCCTAAATGAAATACGTTGGGAAGATATCTTAAATAACATGGACCCTAACCAGTGCCTTGAAAAGATCAGCTTCCTGTTAGATGAAGTATGTTCAAGGCATATTCCCCTAAGAAAAAAGAAAAGTAAACTGAAGAGAGATACTCTCCCAGGACGCGAAAAAATCACTGAGCTCCTCAAGAAAGCTAGATTATCTGAAACAGGGAAGGAAGCACTAACCAAGAAGGTGGAAAATATGAAGCTTAAGTTAAAGGACTCATACAGGATCCAGGAGAGACAGCAGCAGCTAATGGAGATTAGTGATATTGAAAGAAATTCGAAATATTTCTTTTCATATGCCAAAACCAAGGCAAAAACCATATTTGCTGTCGGGGCCCTGCTTAGACAAAATGGAACTTGCACAGATATCAAAGAAATGAGTGAGATACTGAAATTTCAATATAACTCTGTTTAGAGAGCCACTAATCAGTATAAAGACAGACAATCCAAACAATTTTTTCATGAATGAGCCCCAAAAGCTGGTCAATGTATGCCAAATTTCTGACATAACTCTTAACTCCACTAGACTTTGAGAAAACCATTGACAACATGCCTATGCACTCAGTCCCAGGCCCAGACTCGTGGAACTCTGTGCTCATTAAGAATTGCAAGAAACCCCTCTCAGCGGGCCTGAGTTTGCTATGGAGCATAGATACAGGTGAGATTCAACAGTCACTTAAAAAAACGGATATAACCCCACTCCATTAAGGTGGCAGCAAAGCAATAGTTAACTATAAACCAATAGCTCTAACGTCCAACATAAAAACTAAGAGTTCTAACAAGCAGGATTGCAAACCACTTGGATTCCCAACAATTGCACAATCCAAGGCAACATTAGGTTCAGAGCAGGTCGCTCCTGCCTCTCGCAACTACTGAATCACTATGATATGGTTTGGATGCACTGGAAAATAACAGAATGTAGATGTAGTATACACAGATTTTGCAAAAGCCTTTGACAAGTGCGATCATGGTGTAATAGCACACAAAATGCGTGCTAAAGAATTAACTGGCAAAGTGGGCAGATGGATCTTCAACTTTCTAACCAATCGAACACAAAGAGTAGTTGTAAACAGTTAAATCGGAAGCTGCCCTAGTGAAGAGCTCTGTTCCACAAGGCACAGTACTCGCCCCTATCCTGTTCCTCATCCTCATATCACACAGACAGATGTAAACCATAGCACCGATACTAGGATCTGCACGAGTGTCATCCATTGAGGACACGGCAAATCTCTAAGAAGACATAAACAAAGTTTTCCAATGGGCAATGGAGAACAATATGATGTTCAATGAAGACAAATTTCAACTACTCAGTTTTGGAACACTGGAGAAAATAATAGCTAGAACTGAAATACTACAAATTTTAATCACACAATAGAGTGGAAAAATAATGTGAAGGACCTGGGAGTGACAATGTCCGAGGATCTGACCTTCAAGAATGACCATGTCACTATCACAACTACGAGGAAGATGATAGGATTGATAATGAGAACATTCAAAGCAAGAGATGCCAAGCCAGTGATCCTTTTTAAATCATTTGTTCTTTCTAGGCTGGAATATTGCTGTACATTAGCATCCCCATTCAAGGCAGGTGAAATCGCAGATCTAGAGAATGTACAGAGAACCTTTACTGTACATGTAAGTTCCGTGAAACACCTTAACTACTGGGAACGCCTGGAAGCACTTGACTTGTACTCACTGGAGTGCAGGCGAGAGAGAGACATCATAATCGACACCTGGAAAATTCTAGAGGGACTGGTCCCTAATCTGTACACAGAAATCACTCTCTACGAAAGCAAAAGATTTGGCAGGCGATGCAACATAACCCCAGTGAAAAGTAGAAGCGCCATTAGTACACTGAGGAAGCACAGTAAGTGTCCGTGTGAAGGTTCATCAACCCTATCAGACCCTCGGAGATTATTTGATAAGGCTGATTCTTCCGTATGGAAATGAAAAGATAGAAAAAATCAATAACATATGATAAACAATTTTATTAATATGTAAAACTAGTAAAGACCATACAATACTAACATTAATCCTACCTGAAGCAAATAAATGAAAAATGAAATGTATAAATAATTAGCGACTCAAAGCTATTATATACACAGTAAGTAGTGGAGAATTGTACTGTGCCAGTGTTCTGGGTACGTAGCTTTGAATCATGGGTTGAAACGCTGAGCCATTGTTGATGACGATGGGAGGGGGGGGGGGCGTCACAGGTGGACGTGACTGTTGACACATTAACAGTGACCCCAACACGAGTAGAGATTCTGACGAACAGAGGAACTGGGATCCTCTGACCACCGCAACACTTGTGAAGCAGTTGAGTCGCCAATAAAGAACCACTGTGAAACGTTGGTGGGGTTATAACTGGGGGACGTCTGCTAGAATGGTGTGTAACTGATTGAGAGTCGACTACGAGTGGAAGGGGGACCAGTGTAGGTACAGATGCCAGATTGAATGTAAGATCATTTCAAGATCTATGCTGCCCTTCTTATCTCACCTGTGTCAGATAACCTGAGCTGGCAATCAAGGCTAAAATAAAGAAACACAAAATTACACCAGTCGAGAAATCACTCGCATGATAGGCGAACAGCCTTTAAAAGAAATGGTGAGGATTAAAGGATGACGTTACACTACCTAAGTACAAATCAGGACAGGAAGAATTAGACAAACCTAAACAAGAGTAAAGCTCTTGTTTCAACCAAATTAGCCAAACATAATAAAGTAAACAGGAGTGGAATGAATACTTACGGATATGATGGGAGCCGAAAGTCAAGTGACTAACAACCGGTCGGAGGGACACTCTTTACCTCCCACCTGGTGCAGAAGGTGGGAAGGGGGGTACCGGGAACGACGCACTCACCTAACAGAACAACCAGACTGCCCAGCAAACTCCCATCACCATTCATTCTAACTTCCACCACTCCTGTGAATTATTCCCTCACAATCCAGGGTCCAAGACTGTTGAACAGCCTTCCACCAGCCATAAGGGAATTACCAATATACCCCTGGTTGTCTTCAAGAGAAGAGCTGGCCAGATTACCTAAAGTCAGTGCCGGATCAACCGGGCTGTGGTTCGTTCATTTGACTACATGCTGCCAGCAATAACAGCCTAATTGATCAGGCCCTGATCCACCGGGAGGCCTGGTCATGGATCGGGCCGCGGGGGCGTTGATCCCCGGAATACCCTCCAGGTAGACTTTGGGTAGCTAGGTAGACATTTCACAATACTTCAAAATGCCTCACACCTCACAACATCTAACTAGTTACTGTTATGTTGTTGTCCCTTATTACTTTGACAGTAAGGTTCTCACTACATGCACTAGTGTGGGGTAGCTTTTTACATAAAGGCCTTATCAGTCTAGGGTAATACATTCATGACTGATCATCCTCAGTGTCTCTGAAACCCTTTCAGCAACCCTCTTCACAGGTTATTTAAACTACTTCTATAAAAAATAGACCTGTATTCTAAATAGATATGTACAGAATATACAATTACAGCCTCACATATTTAAAACATAAGCCTGAACACCCCCTAGCTGCTCTTTTAGGACAGCCAACATAGTGCATCTGAACAATTTGCCCTTCTTTCTTCTTGACTAATCTCTGGACTAACCAGTGTTTTGACACACTTTAGTCATCCTGGGTATGGTGGCCACAACTTAAGTTATTAAACTCACCCCTGGGGCACACATAATGCCCCCCAAAAATAGAAAGAAGGGCCCAGAGGTCCTACCAGTTTGAAGTCAACAAAAAAGTGAGAGAGGGAGGGGCCTGGCTAAGCTCCTCCCACACCCACCAAACAACAGAAGACTGTTGCCAAGCACAATTCTATAGTTACCACAATTCTACCACACCTTATTTTACTGTTACAAAAAGAAATACAACTTTATAAACTACTTATTTAAATTGTGTGTGTGTGTCTATAGTATAACCTATTATACTGAGAAAAACAGGATTGACTCAGCTGCCTTACAGCCATAAGAGTGATCTGCCCTTGTGACATTTAGAGCTGAGTCCCCATCAGTTCAATATAATTAGGTATTCCAGAGTAACTTACATAAATACATGTTGGGTCCTATAGCCCCATAAGTTACTAATATTGCAGTCCAACGTGACACATCACTAATTGACTCTATACTGCTAACTGTCATGGCACATCCCAATTGTTGCCAAGAGAGGGGCTGTCTGCTAGCAAGTGGTTCCTTTTTAGCTTAGCTCCTTACAGACAGACCAGACCTCGACTACTGACCCCTGAGGTAGGTAGGTATAAGGCTTGTCAGGAAACAGGACAAGTCTTAGTCATAAGAAGACCTGCAGCTGGAGCTTTTGGTCATCTAACCGAGGACTTCCACTGGCTTACCGGTCCGCCTTTTTAAAAATCATGGGTATTGTTATAGCCATTATTAAGTATTGGTATATAGTATATTGACCCCTGAGGCAGCCTCCGGCTACTTTGTGTAAAGCAGAAAGTTTCACTTTGTCCTTGGCTTGCTCAGGACAATCACATTACAAATCGGGGAACTGGTGGGGTTTGAACCCATGGCAAGTGAATCCTAAAACTTGCAGGCCAGTGCGTTAACCACTGGACCACCTGGCTCTAATAAGATTCATCCCACTAGGTATTTTTCTAGTACACCATAGGGAGGTTAGCATGGGCCACCACTGTGACCACAAATTCAGGTTTTATAAGGACGAATGGGACACTAGCGTGTCTGTGGGGTACTCTAGGACTCGCCATAGATTCAAACTCCACCTGTTCCATGGTTTGTTTACAATCATGTTATTACGATTTCGTGAAAAACACATCAGTAAAAATTCCTTATGTTAATATCTTTATTTACTACAAGTACATGTACAAGGTGTACAGTCTTAGCTGACAACAATAACATACTACTATATAGAAAGCCGCTTGTTATGCTGAGCATTTCGGGCAAATTGGGTCAGTTTTGGCCCAGGATGCGACCCACACCAGTCGACTAATACCCAGGTACCCATTTTACACTGATGGGTGAGCAGGGACATAGCAGGTATCTTATGGAAACACGTTCCTAATGTTTTCCAGCCGTACCGGAGGAGATTCGAACTCCGGACCTCGGTGTGTGAGCTGAGTACGTTAGCGATCGAGCTACGGGACACTGAAAAAACCGCCTGATTGCGTGAGCGGCCCCGTAACCACACGACTGGAAATTTCTACAGTAACTAAGACTCGAGAAGACAACATAAGACACTGTGATAGACAACCACGGTCGTGATGCGACGTTATTCTTCAAGAAACTTATAATTCTTGCTTCCCCTTCCCTCTCCTAAAAAAAAAAAAAAAA